>JAYXIM010020158.1:0-589379 GCA_037575425.1 Anastrepha fraterculus | reverse complement strand
AAAGTAAATCATAAAAAAAATATAAAAATATAAAAAAATTAAAAAAAAAAATCTTAAAAAAGCAAAAAAAAATATTTTCAGTTGAAATCAATTTTATTTTCCTAAAATATCTTTAATTTTCAAATTAAGAAAAATATAAAATAAAAAAATCTTAAAAAAAATCGTTTTAATAAAAAAAAACCAAAAAACCGTAAAAAAAAATTTAAAAAATAAAGAAAAAATAAAAAAAAATAAAAAAAAAATTAAAAAAAATAAAAAAAAAATAAAAGTGGAGTCTTCTAAACCTGTAACCTCCTCGTGGTAGGCTCTGGAAACTGCAAATGTTCACCAAACTTTGCAGGCTAATAACAGGCTTATGAAAGTGCTGGAATTTTCAACTTAGGCGCTTGGTATAAAGATTTTTCAAATTCTGAGTCCAGATTCGAAATCAGCGACCTCGAAAGCCCCTTTATGCAAATATTTGTATAAAAAATTGATTTTTTTTAATTTCGGCCGCCATATTTGATCCGCCATATTGAATTTTTAAATTCTGAGTCCAGATTCGAAATCAGCGACCTCGAAAACCCATGTATGCAAATATTTGTATAAAAATATGGATTTTTTAAATTTTCGGTCGCCATATTGGATCCGCCATATTGAATTTCTAAAATCTGATTTCAGATTCGACATCAGCGACCCCAAAAACATTTATATACCAAGTTTCACGAAAAAATGTTTTGATTTCGATTTATGGCCGCTTTTCCTTGATGCCAGCCCATAGTGCAACGCTAACTGTCCCATCTTGCACAAAAAGGAACTTAGTGGTCATCTGTTAGTCACTACTGGAGTCCGACAAGACTACGTCCTACCACCACCACTCTTTAACATGGTTTTGGATGTCGTGATTATTATTATTATTAGGCTACTGCGCACTGCGACCAAAATAGATCTATTGTGCAAAGCTTACTGAGGTACCCTGTATTTTAGGGCTTTTTAAAAATTTTAGCACATTCTAGGGTTTATTGTTCCATAGTTTATATGGAGGCACGGCAATACCACCAAGGTGCTGTTGCCGTTTTCTGCCTAGTGCAGGACATTTACAAAGAAAGTGAAAAGTGTTCTGAATTTGCAGTGCCCATTTCACACAATGAGGAGAGGAGCCAATTTTGTTTAAGTGATATTTTAGACTACAGTTGTCTGTAAAGTAAGTGAAAGTAGCTTATCAGAAATTGCTCTATCCGGCGTTAGGAATTGTTTCGCTAGTCGCTGATTGATATAGTTTCACCAGTGTTCAACGAACTTCTTCACCTTCCACCTCTTGAAAATTTCGTTGATGTGTCCCTTTGTAAGCCCACAGAAAGGTTCAGGACCAATTACGGGCATGTTTGCCCCTTTTTTGCTAGATGGTGCGCTATTTCTTTTCCCTCGTGTCTTTTGTGTCCAGGAATCCAACCCAGCAATAATGTATTAAAGTTTCCTAGCATATTAAGAAGATTCAGGCAGTCATGTACCCTTTTTGTGGTGTTTGTAGTTGATAGAAGGGCTTTCAAAGCCGCCTGACGATCTGAAAGTACGGAAATGTGAGTTCCTCTCATTTTTTATGGAGACATTCCCTCTCATATGTATATCTAAATGGCATGTATTTCTGCCTAGGAGATTGTTCGGTAGGGACCCATTGGAATCGAATTGAATTTAAGCCCATTGATTCCCGCCTCTGTTCTATCATCTTCTAATTTTGATCCATTAGTGTACAATATCTCGTTTTCAATTAAGATGGGAAGGGGTGGTATGCATAGGAGAACACCTAATTCGTCAGTTGGTCATATTTTCATTGCTCCGACGCAGATGAGGCGGTACAATTTGTTGAGATCATTTACCGCCTTTCGTTGCTTAACTTTAGGCCACCATGCCATGGAAGCATAGGTTAAAGGTCTAACAACTGTAGTGAATGTTCAATAAGTCATTCTGGGGCTGAGTCCCCATATTTTCCAAAAAGCCCTGAGCAGGCATAGAATTCCCTTGTAGCTTTTGCAGCAACTTTCTGATGATGAGAGTTCCAAGTGAGCTTTTTGTCAACGTTGATATCAGGGTAGTTCGCTTCTGTGGAAAGTTAAAGAGCCGATTCATTTAGGAAAGGACATTTAATGTTGATGTTCCTTTTCCTAGTGAACGGCACTAACGCAGCTTTCGATGGGTTAATAGAGAGCCCTTTGTCGGTACGCAATTTGTGTATTATGTTGACGACTTGTTGCATGCGGTTAGAAATGGTCTCCTCATGCCAGTCCACTATGTATGCTACCAGGTCATCATCATAACCCTGAGTGTGGAATCCTAAATTGTTCAGTTTGTGGAGAAGTTTATTTATTACTAGTGTCCACAGAAGAGGAGAGAGTACTCCTTGCAGCCAATCTCTTGTGGCCTTGATAGACGTCGTTATTGAGCAAAGCTACACGCGAAACTAAAGGAATAACATGGGGACTAAATGGATGGCTCAAAAATCTTGATTACGCTGACGACATGTGTCTAATGGCTCACACTTTTGCAGACGTGCGAAAAATATTAACGCTGACAACCCAAACTGCCGCAGAAATAGGCCTTAAAATAAAGAAGAAACACCCGTGTTTGATGACAGAGGGCGTTCCTGAGGGAAGTTGACATTAGAATCGTTTGCTGTCATATATCAAACGACCGCAAAACAAATTTCAGACAGACAGGATTTGGCAGCTATACGAGTCAGAAATCTTTCGTGATTTCCGCTAAGATGGAAAAAGAGCAGCATCATTCGAAAATTCACTTTTCGTTTTGGATGGGAAAAAATGCGAGGAGATAAAAACAAAATTGGATGCTGTCTATAGGGACTCTCTGCCATCTATGACCATAGTTAGATATTGGTTCTACGAACTTAAACGTGGGCGAACATCCGTTTTTGATGAGGAGCAGACGTGGTTACCGAGGAAGTCATTAAAAAAGCCCACGACAATGATTCTCCCTGATCGATGAACGAAAGTGCGCGAAGTAACAGACACCATTGGTGTGCCGTCCAGAACGGCAATTAATATTTTACATGACCAATTGGCGATGAAAAAATTGTCGACCCGATGTGTGCCGCGATTGCTCACAAGCAACAACAAACGGATGCGGCTGTTGACTTCGAAGCAGTGTTTGGAGCAATTTAAGCGTGATCCGAAGGAATTTTTGCACCGAGTTGTGACCGTTGATGAAACCTGGATTCATCTTTTCCCACCAGAAACTAAACAACAATCAAAACAATGGATTTCTCTCGGTGAATCTGTTACAAAGAAGGCGAAGACAGCCCATCGGCCAGAAAGGTCATTGCGACGATTTTTTGGGATGCGAACGGCGTCATTCTCATGCATTTTTTAGAAAAAGGGAGAACGATCACTGGACAATACTACAGTGAGTTATTGACCTGCTTTCACAAAAAATTGAAAGAGTTATGGCCGCATTTGAAGAAAAAGAAGGTGCTGCTTCACCACGATAACGCACCAGCGCTTTTATCCGGAGTTACCGCCGCCAAACTGGATGAATCGCGTTATGAATTGTTGCCGCACCCCTCATATTCACCCCATGCTCTGGCTCCCTGTGACTTTTTGTTGTTCTCTAACATGAACAAATGGATCGTGGGAAAAAATTTAGTTCAAACGAGGAAGTCATCGCCGAGACGTAGAGGCGTATTTTAGAGAGTTCGACAAATCCTATTTTTTGGAAGGGTTAAAAAAATGGCCGGAGCGTTGGGAGAAGTGTATCTTTCTAAAAGGGGAGTATGTTGAGGAATAAAAAAAAATTTTTTTTTGAAAAGATTGTGTCTTCATTTCTCACACGGGTACCTTTGAAACCCCTCTCGTTACTACCCGCAAAAATTCCAAATCAGTAACGCTGGGCTCGAAGACGTCAACTCTTTTTACTATTTGGCAAAACTCCACGATTATCACACGGCGCACAAAAATATAAATATAGGGTGGGCCATGTAAAATTTGCTTTTTGAATCGGCTATAAAAAAAAAACTAATCAATATTTTTTCAAACTTTTTGTTTATTTTGAAGACTGAACATTGTCATTTATGAATGAAAAATAATATCATTCAAATGACTACCACGACTGGCTTTACAGTAGGCCATTCGATCAACCCAATTTTTAAGCACATTTTCGATTGTTTGGGCTCCAATTTCATGAATGGCTACTTCGATTTCGTTTTTTAAAACATCAATCGTCTCTGGATGGTTCGCATAGCATTTGTCCTTAACGGATTCCCACAATAAATAGTCCAACGGGCTTAAATCACAGCACAAAAGTTCGAGTGTAACTTTGGCAGTGTGACAAGTTGCACCGTCCTGTTGAAACCAAATGTCGTCCATGTCATCCTCTTCAATTTTTGGAAACAACTCGTTGATCATGTCACGGTAACGCGCGCCATTTACTGTAACCGCGGAAGAAGAAGAAGACTCACCACTTTGGAAATAGGTTTTCAATATTTTCCAATTTTGTTCAAGCGTATAGCGTCCCATTTCGGAAATGTCAAACCTTTAAGGGGTTACATCTAGTTAGAAGCCCTGAAAAATGAGGTTTTTAAAAAAATTTTCCTGAGAAAACTTCTGAATTAATTGTTTTAAGCCTTTGTACACATATTATGGTAACTTTGAATAATATTTAAAAAAATTTTATTTGCAAGAATAACAGTTTTTATAGCTGCTACAGCAGATTTCCAGGAACCCCTCCAAAAAAAGACGTTTTACGGTGACCACTATATCTCCGAAGTGGATTATCTGAATTGAAAAAACCAAACGGATTTGATTAAAGTATTGTATATTCTTGTAATTAATCGAAGGAATAAGCAAAAAAAAATTTTTTGACAAAATGGCGGCTTCTCAAAAAAAAAAATCTATTTTTTGGAATATTTTTGGCCTTAAATTGTGTATAAACAAAAAAATGTTTATCGGTTTTAAAAAAGCTTCGATTAAGTACTAGAAAATATAGTTCAGAAGCCGGTGTAAAAATTTCAGACTAACCGGTTTAGCCGTTTCCGAGAAATCGTGGTCACCGACTTTCAAAACACAGTTTTGAGAAAAACAAGGTTAAACGCCGGCCTGCTAATTTAAAGTGCTCTGACGCGTCGTTACATTTATGCGTATAACTTCAAAAATAATCTTCGGAATGACTTGAAATTTTCATAGTGTTTACTTAAATATATGTACATTACAAAAATGAAATAAAAAAAAAATCGATTTTTTGAAAATTCTAACTAGATGTAACCCCTTAAGTAAATTATGAACACATTTGACATGTCATTTGTGTTACGATTCTCAAAAAAATAGGTGGTTCAAAAAGCAAACGCTATATGGCCCACCCTGTATTTCACTCCAACGGGAAGTGCGCTTTTATATACGCTTGCGAAACCTGGAGCTCCTATAGCCTTGCAGCCTCGGAACTCCAAACGCTGCAGGTTTTCATCAATCGTTGCCTACGCACAGAGGGAAATGGTGGAACTTTGTCGCAGTCCTTTTCTTCTCCGCGGATCCATAGGACCGTGTATTATTCTCATCACGCGTACCTTGCCAGATTTCGCAGCATTTACCGCTTCCAGCCTATACCGTAAAAATTTATAAAGTAAAAATTATACGTGAAAGGCCAAAATTTTATGCTGGTAAAAAATATACCAATTAAAGGGCTATTTTGCATGCGGGGTGCAGCGCGTGCACGTTGTAAAAGCAAAAACACATACATGCGCACACATACGCATACGCACGCGTTCAGCTGTGTAGGCCTTGGCAGTTGTCGTCATTGAGTGCATTTTCACCTACGCATACACAAAACTGCGCTCATGCAAGTGCAAAAAAAAAACATGAGCATGCACGAACTTTCCTTCATACGCACACACACATGCATGCATATACATTCACGTATATACATACTTATTATCTTCTACAATATTACGTCCCACATGCCGTTGTAGCTGAAGCCGAATGCAAAATTTTACAGCGACTGCAATTGCAACCAAATCCCATCCGACTCAGTCCCATTGCTGGCAACGCAAACGCAGGGGACGTGATGTAGACGCAGCACGTGGCAGGGCATCACCACTTTGTGGCCCGGGCAAAGCTCCCACCGTTTAAATGTCAGAGTTCATGCGGTTGTCTGAGGGACGACCATGGATGGATGGATGAGTGCAACCAGCTGAGTTAGCAAAGCAGCTACTGGATGACGCCAACGTGCCCTGTTGCATATCCGTTCGTATGTGGCCGTACGCAGTTGATTGACCAAAAGGTAGTTGACGGTCAGTGAGTTCAACCGATATTTATAAATAAGTAGGGCCTTCCTGGAGTATGCTGAAATACTTTAGAGTCGTTTAAGTGAATTCGAAATTGAATTTTCCGTATGTGTGGGTGGTTGCCACAATTCCACAATCCTTCTGTTGCTTTAGGGTTGTGCGCTGTTGTTCGTTCGTTAAAATCTTAGCTAAAATCTCAGTGAAACATCACAATCAATGTTGAAGGTCATGCGCAAAATTGCAGCTCGCTGACAGTGACGGCAACAGCGACGCAAGCAGCAGAGCCCTGCCATTGCAATTTTCATTGTCGTCATCGTTATAGTGCTGCGCAAATATTTGCCTACCCATACATATAGACATTGAATAACTAACACGAATACATGGACACTTCCTATATGTGTGCACGAAGTTCAACTACTCGGGCTTGCCTTGTGTGTGTGCACCCTTTTAAATTGGATTTACAGAATTGAAGCGCACAAACAACAAATTTTTATTAGGTTTTTATAAGTAATGATACAATTTTTTTGGAACTAATTTAAAAAGCTCTAGGATAGACCCAATTTTGTGGAGAGTTCGGAGACAGCACCAATGGGACTTACTCGCTTCCAAAAGGGTCATTGCAAATATATGAAGCCCTCCGTGTGGGGCCAGGTTAGCTTAGGTTAGGTTTCAAAGTTGCTCATGAGAGGGGCCACTTGAGGGGAAAATCATATTCTTTGCAAGAATAAAAGAGAGACAAATAGGAATGAAGGGATAAGGAAAAGTTGTAGGGTTATGAAAAATACCGAACGATGTATACTTACGGTCGTGTTGCTTCACACCACTAATGAAATTCATAAGGTGGGTAATATATAAAAAAAAAGTAGGAGCCCAGATGTCTAAATCCTCGCGAAAGCAGCAGGGATTAGGAGAAGGTGTTGCGAAAATTCCACCTTAAAAAAAGAACTCAAAAAGAACTAAATGCACTCAAATAAATGCCAAGCGCTTGCTGAGCTGACGCGAAACCCACTTTTCCGGGAGAACATCACTGGTTTTCTAGATCTCGTTCTGATCCTACTTCTAAGCACATCTTGGTGTGATCGATGGGTTAATGATGTGTTCGTCAGGTTTGGTTGGTTGGTTGAAGTGAGGATTCTGCAAGGATCCAACTAGCGCTTCTGCCCCATTTTATTGACACATCCTCGCTATCCACAAGTTATATGGGCTAGTTCTTCCCGACTATATCCAGTCTGTGCCATTGAGAAACCTTATAAGTGGTTTTCATCTCTACCAGCCAGCTTTTCCAGGTTTTAAAAAAGTGTTTTGCCAAGAGTTAGCATCCTCGGCTTCCATAGCGCAGAGCAAGAGCAAAGGTAAGGGTGGTTGGGGAAGATAGAAGGTGTTCAAATAATTTTTAACGCAGCAACTTGCCTGATCAGTTCAACTGCTTTTCAAATTCACAGTGTTTCCTGAGCGCTGGTAGGCAGATAATTATTGCTCTTTTGTAGGAATCACAAGCAGCTGAAACTATTTTGAGATTATTGTGACCGATTTAAGTATCTGAAGGACAGTCTTATTGAGGAAAGAGTCTACAGTAAAGATTGAAGCCAGGAATATTTTATTTTGTTGTATTTATCAAAAGTTCCAAGGAGGAATAAAGGATCACAACAAAGCCGTTTTATTCAGATATGTTTAGCGTACGTCCCCTTCCATCACTCAAGCTTGAGTTCATAGCGCGGGGTTGTAACTCCAGCCTTCCTTAGGGGTTTGTTGGCTTTCTTATATTCGGCTTTCCTGCAGACTTTTTTCCAGTCGATTGTTGCTAAACTTTCGCTTTCTCTGCGTAAAATCTAAATCACCCAGCTCCGTCTTCTTCTACGCTTCTCGAGTAGCGAGTGGTGTGGTTCGAATATTCGCATTTGAGATGAACTTTTTTTTTATTGAATAGTTTTAGATTTTTCCCAAACACCAATTACCAATGACTTGCAGTGAGCCTACTTCGGTCGTTGGTGTATTTACGTTTTGCAGCCACGTGATAAAAATTCCTTGACTCTCGAATTGAAAATTCCAAACAAAAATTGCTTACATTGAAAAAAAACCTCTGCCCTTTTCTACGTTCAAATGTGGGCTCGACAGTTTAGTGATTTTGTTGTGGTATCATACGAGTATACTTTTGGTTTTGTGAAAATGTCTGATTTTGTGCCGAATAATCGTCATTTGCGGGAAGAATTGATTTTCTTTTTTCATTCGAAAAAAACGGCGGCTGAAGTGCATCGAGAGCTACAAAAGTTTATGAAGATGCTGCTTTAAGTGAAACAACGTGCCGAGATTGGTTCCGTCGCTCCAAAGACGGTGATTTTAATGTTAACGACCGTCCGCGTGAAGGAACACCAAAAACCTTCGAAGACGCTGAATTGGAGGCATTGCTCAATGAGGATCCGTGTCAAACGCAAGAAGAGCTTGCTATTAGGAGTCACCCGCCAATCCATTTCCAAGCATTTGCATGCTTTGGGAATGATTCAGAAAGAGGGGACTTGGGTTTCTTATGAGTTAAAACCAAGGAATGTTGAACGTCTTTTTTTCGCCTGTGAACAACTGCTCCAGCGGCAAAAAAGGAAAACTTTTCTTCATCGCATCATGACGGGTGATGAAAAATGGATTCATTACAGCAATCCAAAGAAAAGAAATTCATGGGGACTGCCCGGTCATGCTTCTACGTCGTCGCCTCGGCCGAATATTATTCGATGCTGCGAAGGTTATGCTATGTATTTGGTGAGACCAAGTTGGTATTATTTATTATAAACTGTTGAAACCAAGCGAAACCATCACTGGGGATCGGTATCGACTTCGATTGATGTGATTGAGTCGAGCACTGCGCGAGAAGCGGTCACAATACGCGGAGAGACATGAAAAAGTGATTCTACAGTACGACAATGCTCGCCCTCACGTTGCCAAACCCGTTAAAACCTACCTGGAAACACTGAAATGGGAAATCCACCCCGCCATATTCTCCAGATATTGCGCCATCCGGTTATCACCTGTTCCGATTGATGGCACATGGTCTAGCTGATCAGCAGTTCCATTCATATGAAGACATCAAAAAATGGGCTGATCCGTGGATAGCCTCAAACAGTGGATGAACAATTTTATCGCGACGGTATACGAGATCTACCAGAAAAATGGGAAGAAGTAGTAGTCAGTTGGATTTTCATCAAAAAAAAAAAAAAAACACCGAGATCTTAGTTGCGCACCTAACGAAACTTTAAGCCGACTCCGAACGTCAAATGGTTATTTATGAGAAGCTTTTTCATGGCTGTAACACAATCAGAGATTCTCCTTTGCCTGCTGAGGGGCGACCGCTGTCAGAAAAAACTTTTTCCATTATTTGATGTTTCGTGCACGGAGATTCGAATCTGTGCACCGCCGAATTGTAGTCGCGCAGCAACCCGTTCGGCTACGGCGGCCTTTCGTGCCGTTCGGCATTTTACAATGTACAAACTCCGACGCAAATATTCACAATATATATATATGCACTTTTATGTATACTCACACGAGCAGGGACAGGAAGCTTTAAGATTTATGTAATGCCCGATTTATTGCGGTTACATATCACGTGCCACATTTAGGTCAAAATTAAATTATCCTGACCCTGAAAGACCGAAATTGATGAGGGTGAGAAAAGAGACTGACTGAAATATGACGGTGGGAGGCTGTCATACGTTTAAATGAGCTAAAATTGTGGTAAGCAACAACAATTCGCATGCATATAAATGAGAACAATGGCAAAGATTTAAAAAAGTCAAGTTACGCATATAACAACACAGTGTGAAATACAATAACAATGCCATGCCAATGCTTATAAATAAATTATAGAACAGTAATGAGGGGCTAAGAATGGTGGTATGTGGAGAGAGAAAAAAGGGGCAAATGTACGTAATGTGTAATGTGTTCGGAGGAAGAGTGCCAAACAATGGCAACAACTGCGTCGTGCGTGCTCTGCATAAATTCATTAATAATTTGCGAAACAACAGTTTTAGGCAGAATTTATGAGTACCAGAAATTGATTCCGCAAGCTGCGGCCCACGTGGCAGTTGCAAACGGGAAAGTCATGCCATAAATGACGTAGAAGGCAATACCATTTTGTGGTGGGTAAAATTGTAAATAAATTTAATGGCACCAAGTTTTGGAAACGTTGGAAAATTGATTTTACCGCAATGCAAAATTTTGTAAATACCATCAACATTTGTCAATAAAACTTCAATACCACTCAATCACAGTTGTGGTTCCACACAACTGGAATTTTCAATTTACCCGTACATGTGTACATTTTTATTGAAAACAAACGATACAAACAAGCACAAAACTGTAATTGGGATTATTGATTGATCCATTTTAAATTGTATATAGTTATATGTGTGGGTACATGCATATGTAAGTATATGTGCAGTAATTGGCACATATGTAGGTCAATTGTTTTGCAAAGTGACCAAAAGAATTTGTTTTACAAAAAATTTTAGCCAAAAAAAAAGAAATTAAAAAAAATAAAAAAATTAATAAAAAATAGAAGCAACAAAAAGGTTCATTTCTTAAAAAAATTTGTTTTAAAATGTATATTTCACCCTAAAATGTAAGAGTGAAAACTATATAATGTTAAAAAAAAAATAAAAATAAATAAAAACATAATAAAACTGTAAACCGCAGCTTCCAAAAATTTTTAGCAAAAAAAAAATTAAAAAATTAATAAAAAAATAGAAGCAACAAAAAGGTTTTGTTTCTCAAAAAAAAAATGTTGTTTTAAAATGTATATTTTAGCCTAAAATGTAAAAAAGAAATTATAAAAATGTTAAAAAAAAAGAAAAATTAAAAAAAATAAATAAAAAAGTATAAACATAATAAAACCGTAAACCGAAATTTCCAAAAAATTTTAGCAAAAAAATAAAATATTAAAAAAAAATTAGAAAATTAATAAAAAAATAGGAACAACAAAAAGATTTTGTTTCTCCAATAATTTGGTTTTAAAATGTATATTTCACTCTAAAATGAAAAAAAAATTATAAAAGTATAAACATAAAAAACCGTAAATCGCAATTTCCAAAAAATTTTAGCAAAAAAAGATATTAAAAAAAAATTAAAAAATTTATAAAAAAATAGAAGCAACAAAAAGGTTTCGTTTCTTAAAAAAATTGTGTTTTAAAATGTATATTTTAGCCTAAAATGTTAAAAAAAAATTATAAAAATGTAAAAAAACAAATAAAATCGAAAAAAGTATAAGCATAAAAAACCGTAAACCGCAATTTCTAAAAAATTTTAGCAAACAAAAGTATTAAATAGAAGCAACAAAAAGGTTTCGTTTCTCAAAAAAATTTTGTTTTAAAATGTATATTGTAGCCTAATATGTTAAAAAAAAATTATAAAAATGTTAAAAAAAAAATTATAAAAATGTTAAAAGAAAAATAAAAACTAAAAAAGTATAAACATGATAAAACTGTAAACCGCAAACCGTAAATTTTTTTAAATATTAAAAATTAATAAAAAGATATAAGCAACAAAAAGGTTTTGTTTCTTAAAAAATTTATGTTTTAAAATGTTTAAAATAAAAATGTAAAAAATAAATTGAAAAATTAATAAAAAAATAGAAGGAACAAAAAGGTTTTGTTTCTCAAAAAAATTTTGTCTTAAAATGTATATTTTAGCCTAAAATGTTAAAAAAAATTATAAAAATGTTAAAGAAAAAATAAAACTAAAAATAAAAACTATGAACATAATAAAACCGTAAGCCGCAATTTTCAACATTGAATAAATCTGCCTGTTATTAAATCCTTGTTTTTTTAGTTTTCAGTTTACTTCTTATTTTACTCAAGCCTACAAATAAACAAATCTTTCGTAGAAGTGACGACAATGTTCAACATACTAGGGTAGTAGGTGTTTTTAGCCATCCCGATAACTGGATATATAAATATTGCAAGGATATACGAGGAAAGCTACAGAAATTCTAATATCTGACCCAACTCGTACTTAAAAGAAGAGATTTAAAACTAACGATAGTAGCTAGCAGTAGGTACCTGCTGCCTGTGATGGAAAGCTTCTGTCACACTATCGATAAATTATCGATATTTTTTGATAACATATGCGAGGTTTGCCTTTTAATAGGGTCCAGTTTGCAACACTGCGTGCGGTGAGCTGTAATTCGATACTTTTATCGAAGAGCTTGGTATTTTTTAGCACAAACTTACATACAACAACAATTCCAGCGAAGAATCATTAGACTTATTACTAAATACTCATATCCCAGGTAATTCAGAGGAAGCGATAACCGCCTATATCTCAACTTCGGGTGCGGTACTAGGTTCCGACAGCCAAGATAACTTGCGCTGTAGAAAACTTCCAATCATATAAAACACCGGGACCAGATGGGATAATCCCTGCGCAACTGCAACAAACATTATGAAATGGCTGATAACCATATTCAGAGCAACATAACGACTAAATTACGTCCCCTTAAGGTGGAGGGAAGTCAGGGTGGTTTTCATACCAAAGGCTGGAACTCGCATACGAAATCTAAAGACTTCAGACCTATTAGCCTTTCCTCATTTCTATTAAAGACGTTAGAGCGATTAATAGACGCCTTTATAAGGGACAACTTGACACCGTCGCTACTCGCGAGATCACAAAATGCACACTCTGAAGGCTCCTCGACGATACGCAGACCCGTCAAGAGGGGCACCCCTCAGGACGGTGTACTTTCTCCTCTGCTGTGGGTTCTGGCAATGAATCAATTGTTAAATAATCTAGAGGAAAAGAGGATACACGTAGTGGCCTACGCAGACGATGTTGCAATATTAATAAGAGGGAAATTCCCAGATACCATCTGCAACATAATGCAAAATGCTTTGAATGATGTAAGCCGGTGGGCTGCATCTAGTGGTCTTGGGATAAATCCCAACAAAACAGAACTAATCATGTTCACCAGAAAGTACAGGATACCTGTTCTAAGCCCCCTACCCTAGAGCGAATCACACTGTCAATTAGAGAAGATGCGAGCTACCTAGGACTAGTATTAAATAGGAAGCTATCGTGGAAACATACGATTAATGATAGAGTAAAAAAAGCAGCCACAGCACTCAGCAAACACAGCTGGCGACGAAAGAAAAAACACCAAATTCGCGATACTTTTTGAACACATCTCGTATGTCTTTTAATACTTTTGGGCCTTGACAGCAGAAATTGTACAAGAAATGCAAAGTTTCAAACTCCTTACATTAGCGAATTCGACACCAACACTTGTCTACAAAGCAACTACACTCTCACGATCTGACAAATTGTGCCCAAAGGTAAAATGTAAGCCAGTGACTGGATTACGAACGTAAAAAATTTGGCATTTTGGCAATTAACTCGAGGGAGATTTGCTTAAATGAGTAACTGCAGAAATATTTTGAACAAAAGTTAATCCGGTATTTCCATTAGCAATAGCCAAGGTGACGTAGATCATTTGATCGATATCACAAGCCGATACGAGTTAATATTCGACATGGAGCAAGGTGATTTTTTTATTTTTAATGTAAGTTTTGTATTAAGCAGCGTCACTTTCTTCAAAATCAGTTGATATTAGCCCGAGCTAAGAAATGTTTCCCACCTTTTCGCATGGCTACATATCTTTCAGCAGCTGCCATAGCCGAATGGATTGGTGCGTGACTACCATACGGAATTCAGGGAGATCAACATCAAGATGCACTCCACAAGGTGTACGCACCAATTATATATATATATACACATATATTTCAGTTGTTGTTAAGGACATTAAAATCGTTATTTTTAGTGAATTTAAGTTTCGGTTAAAAAAATAATTGTTCTACAGATTTGTCGGCTAATTTTACCAACACTCATCTAAGCTTCTTCCATCAATTTGATAACTGGTATCTAAAAAGGTGTTGAATTAAGTGAGAAAATATCGAGGCCCATCAAAGGTACCAACAAATTTTGTTACCTCCTCCTTCATGCAGTAGATAGAAGAACACCTCGAGTTTATATCATTCATTTGAAATTTTCACTCTCGCTCTCTCTCTCTCGCTCTCTCTTAGCTCCACAGTCTGTGGTGAACCATAGCTTCATCTACCATCCTCCTCCAATTCAGTCCCTCTCTTGCCTCATTTCTCCAATTACGTACGTTTCACTATTCATTCATTTCCACGATTTTCATATTCATTTTCACTATTTTGTTATTCATTCCTAATATTTTCACTGAACTCAATCGCTTTTGAATGCCCTCAACTGTGTATGAGTAACTACCACTCCAGAGAAAAATTAGCATTCATGGTCACTTACCGATCGATTTCTAGCTCCAGCTACTAAGTACATAAACGATATTTGCTCTCCAATAGAGCCTCTCGAAGAACACAATCTATATATACATAATTGTTTATTTTCGGAATTATTATAGCGTTTGTACATACATATACACACACAAATAAATATGTTTAGCACGCAATTTGCATGCGAACACGCAATGGTCAAAAAGAAACATCAGACACAGCAAATACTCACCTCCAATAAACTAGCAAGTCATCTAAAATCCGATCGAAATCAAATAAATTGGTATGAATATAAATATACAACTGAGCACACACTTTTCTATGCGTTTATAAGTTCATAAGTTCAACAAAGCCACAGTAAATACACACAGTGTGGATAATATGCAAGTGTGTAGATGTTTCACTTAAGGAGTTGGGGTGCTGAAAGACTTGAATACCATTTACATATATCAACATTGGGCTACGCCGGCATTGAAACACCTCCTGGGAGAGAATTTGCCACCCCACTGCGTGTTGACGCTTAATGTACCGTAACGAATGTACTCACTTAAAAGGAACTTAAAGCAGCCTTTTGTATGTGTGTTGTATATGTGTGAATGTACGTTTGTGCATGGATTTTATATTTAGTCTACGCCAAGTGTTTGAAAACTCGATTCACTTTACACCTGTGTGTATGTATGTATGTATGTTTGTATTTGTATGTACTCATAATGAATATTTAATGTACTTATATATAAACCAAAATATCTTTTCATATACACTTAAATACTACGTAGACATGACAGCCTTCAAGTAAATAAATCGCTTTTTAGCACAAGCAAATCGTGTCAAAATAACAGCGAAATTAACACCTCAAAATATGCGCTTGTCATGTTTTTGTAAATTTGTCTACTTCTATGTGCTAATACACATGAAGTAGGTTCAAGTACGCAAGATGGCGCAAAATTAATCATGCAATGTTGTTTTTGAATAATTTTTTTTTTGCTAAATTAATGAAGTAGGTTCAAGTACGCAAGATGGCGCAAAATTAATCATGCAATGTTGTTTTTGAATAATTAATTTTTTTTTGCTAAATTAAAAAAATAATTTTGAGTAATAGAAGTCTTTATTTAGAACTTTACGCGCTCCACTGCTTGTCTGTTTGTATGGTGCAGCTGTCTAGTTGACAAGTAGCAAATATGACCGACATACGACACCATTTGCAAAGATTATAAATGTTGTTGTTGTAACAGCAGAAACATTCCCCATACATGCACGGGGGAGTGACTGTCCTTGGCCGGATATAAATCCGGGTCGTTCCGGTAACGTAGCACCGACTGTCATGGGAACGCAAATTAATTTTGTGCCACCTGGTATATGCAATATTGTGAGCGGTTTTGACTATTTTCCAATGTGTTTATTTTTATTTTACTTATGCATTTTTTTTTTATAAAATTGCAGCAAATAGCTTTTACTACCATATAAATCGAAGTTGAAACTTTAAACCAAAATTAGAAAATTTCACAAACTTTCCATCACAACTCCAAGACTTCGCTCTCTCTTTCTCTCTCTCTTTTTCTCTTTCTCTCTCTCTCTCTTGGTTTCACAGCTGCTTAAATTGAACGAATTGAAAAGAATTTTCTCCGTTTCGCTCTCAGCTCACCTAATTTTGCTATCCGATACCTTCGTATGTAGCAAAATGTGCCTTAAAAAAATTGAAGTTGTTACAAAATAGGAGAAGCACGCATTCTTTCACTCTGCTTTATCTTTTTGATATCATCAGTGGTGTAATTGCCTCTCCCCTTCTTTTAGAGCGCATATATTTCTATATTCCACAAAACCTGCGGAGTAATGATTTACACTTTCTGGAGCGGGTTACAACGGTTTATGCCTCTTATCCACCGATACAAAGGAAATCAAATGAATTTAATAAAATCTCAAATACTAAACAAACGTTTAACCTGTTAGTTATTGAATTAAACTGATAAGTATGTAATATTATCGTACATTTTTGAAGTGAAACTTCTTAGGCGTCGATGGACGTGCGAGAATGGCGAGTAAAATTTCAAGGCCATGCAACGTTTTGGGCATTTTCGTTCCGCGAGAGAGAAAAAAGATATAATGTAGAGAAAAAGGAGAGAAAGAGAGAGCTATACCTTATATATATCTCAGATACACTATAGGCTATCTTTCGTGAGTTTTTCCTTGTGGTTACTAATTCTAGTGAGAAATAACACTACCTACTTTTTGGCGCTTGTTTGTTGGTGCAAACTTGTAGGAAATATATTTTTGGTGCCTACTTTTTGCCGTTATATTTCCTTGGTGCCTCTTGTTGGGGGCGGTTTTTGGTCAAAATTTTCTTGGTGTTTTTTGGTGCCTATTTTGTGGCGCTTATTTCCGTTTCCTGGCTAGTGCTTGTGCGTACTATAAAGTGCTATCCATTCCGGCGTCGGATTTATTGGTATTGCCTTGCGGTAATTTGTGCCATTGCTGCGATCCTGGAATCGCTGCGTTTGTGCGTGTGATAAACGCTCGGGGTAGTGCGCGTTTTTGCCACGGTTTGTGTCCGGCGTTTACCTACACCCGTCGACCCTTCCCGGTTTTTTGTAAATTTTGTCTATTTGTATTCTCTGCAAATGTTGTGAATTTATTTAGATATATATTCTTTCTCTCTCTCATTCCCTCTCGCGTCTCTCCCTCTTTATTTGACTGCCTTGATAGTTTAGCACTTTTTTTTTTATTTTAGTCTATAAGAAATCATGTATCTGTTGATATTTTATAAATTTTCCCCGCTGTTGTGCATTTCCCCATTAAAAAACACAATTCGTACATTTGCAGAAACTTTTTTATGAAACATCTGAGTTCGTATTTGGTGGAGAATTGTGTTGGCTACTCGCCACAGCAATCAATTGGCAATGACGTTTTGCAACGTCCTCTTTGCAAAAAAAAAAAACAAAAATCACAGTTAATGCTCTCTCTTCGAATAAGTGCTGTAACCCTACAACGGGAGTAAGTGCAGTCGTGCAATAACAATAAGTGCAGCCCCTTTCAATGGTATTACAGTGGTGCTAAGAGGAGAATTTGCTACACTTCATTAACTATGTACAAAAATGTATCTATGTATGTAAACTCACAAGTAGCAGTCAAGCAAAGTTGAATTGATGTCAAATGGGTTTGTGCCACATAATCGAAAAAATTGAAAAGGGCCAGCAAAAAGTAATATGCACTAATAAAAATCTGTTGATAACAAAAAAAAAAAAAAATGAAACAAAGTTGAAATGAAGTGGAATGAATTTGGGGCAAACAGAAGAACTGAAGGATAACGAAAAAAAATCGTTCAGTGTAAGGGAAAATGTATTGCTAACCCTAAGCAGCTTGTGAAGTAGACAACAAGTTGGGAACAAAAATTGAATAACAATCAGCAACATGAACAGCTTGAAAAATTCAGTGGAAATAAAAGAGAAAACAGCACTTGGCTCAATACATTTTTGCTTATTCCCTTATATTTTCTATTTTGCAGATATTTTTCATTTTTCTTTTATGATTTTACTTGTTCACAAGCGGCGGAAGGAGTTGCAATAGTGAAAATGGTTACTAAGGCAAAAGTGCTAACTGCCAGCAAACTGATAGACCAGATGGAATAAATGTTCAGGCATAAGCTTATATTTGCAAATAACTGTATGTGTGTGTATGTATGTGACTATGTATATGTATATATGTACTATATATGTACACATAAATGCACTCAATCATTGATTTGCTGGCATTAACTGGTTCAAATGTTGACAAGGAAATGGATGGAAAACGAAAGCGCTTCATCTCCTTTCCGTGTCAACTTTGCTGTTTCGCTTTGAAATGTTGCATACATATTTACAATATTTATCGTTCTATATAATGGGTGATATTTTAGAAGTGCATAACTTTTTTTCAAATGAAACACTCACAAACATTTTTGAAATCGCAAACATTTTGGCTTCTTAGTTTGCAAATTTTGCAGCCTTTCAACTGAAACACCCTCAAAAATCATTAAAATCGCAAATGTTTTTTTAGTTTTCAAATTTTACAGCCTTTGTTATTTAAATTTAATGTGGCGCATATGGCAAGTATGGCTGCGTTCTTTGAAGGCCATCCGTTTATAAAACTAGCCACTCGGCGCTACTTTTTCTAGCAAAACCGATCCTTTCCAGCTATTAACTTGGTTGCTGCTTAAGGGGTCTGCAAAAAAATGACTCCAAAGGCAACAAATTGCAGTACGTGGACGAACAATTAGAGAGGACCTCTCTCTCTCTCACTTTAACTAGTCACATAAGGATGATAGATACCAGGTTTGCGCGTTAAGAATGGTGGGGAGAAAAACTTTGGACTCTACATCATTCGTTTTGTGTTTGACTAAGCTAAAGCTAAATTTTGTGAAACACAAAACGACGAATGACGTAGAATCTAGAGTTCCCCTCAAAAAAATTTTCCCCCATACCTAACGAGCAAACCTGGTATCTATCATCCATAGTGAAACACAAAACGAATGATGTCGGCATATCTGTCAAATTCACTCAGAGCTGAATAACAATCTGCTAGGTAGTACACCTCTAAAAATCTGTTCACCATTAGTCATATCAAGGCTGATAGAGGCACAAGCTTTGCTATTTAACTATGGTGAAAAAGAAAATTGTGAGAACTTCGGCTGCCACGTCTCATGGGAATTTGGCAGCCGAGTTCTGCGCGTTCATTTCACTTGCACTCACACGCTCGTTCAATCAGTCGTTGCTCAGATCGCAACAAAGTGTAATTGGTTCTCATTTTTGTTCGTAAACGCATCCCAAGTAACGTTAGCCCATTAGCTGATTCTCTCACATTCGCTCAGAGCCGGATAACGGTGAACAAACCTCTAAAAATCTTTTCCCCATGTAGCCATATAAGTAGATCACATGTGGCACCCTCTTCTGTCATGCTGGAATCATTTCTTTGTAAAGACGTGGGGAACGAAACAGTTGTGACTCTCTGGGCTTTAACGCTCACCATTCACGATAAAGTTGGAAGCATCTTCAGTTCGGAAAAAATTAGAATCAAAAATGGGTCGAAGAGACTAAATAATCTAAGAGCAAGAACTGAATTTCTCTACAGAGCACAATTTGCGGGTAAGCCCCCTCTGGGAGCAATTTTTTAATGTGCATTCATTTTGCAATGAAAAAAAATTTCACGATTTTAAAAGCTCTTCGCTTGTAAGGCTTCGCATCGTAACTTACCAGTTTATTCAGAAGAAAAATTCGAAAAATTGTGTTTTCTTGCACAGCTGATTTCACAGTTATTGCTAACGATAATTGTACAAGTCTATAAAAAAACACCCTTTACAAGTGCAAACGTGTCCGCCAGTCATTTGATATGCCACTGAGCAGGATATCCGCAGCACAAACAAATCACAGAGCTTATGGCGTACCGAAATGGCAAATGGCGGCTACAAAACTCTCATAGATGTATTTATGTTTGTATTTTTTCGATTTATTAGTGCACAGAAATGATTAACGGAACGCTGGGCGTATGAGTGACATCTGATGAGCAGTGCGGACGAAGAAAAAATATACAGTCAAACGCTGTACTCCTATAATTTTTCAGCCAAATGATGCGCCAAGAATGGTGGGATGAATTTTTTATCATTATTTTTTATTTATACTCGTATTATTGTAATATATAAATAATATTAAAAAAAAACAAATTTCTAAAACAAAAATTCCGTATTCAAGTGTTAATTGTTTAGTATGAGTCAATGTATGTGTATATATAGAATAATAGCGAGAAGGCTGCCAAAAACTAATTACATTTTTATTGTTTTAAGTTCAGGGGTTTTCAGATTCAGTGGTTTTTCTAATAGAAAAAGACTAAAAAACTAAGTTATAATCGGCGTGTACGCCCTATTGGGTATTTGCCTGAGCTTCTTCTCCTATTTGTGGTGTGCGTCTTGATGTTGTTCCACAAATGGAGGGACCTACAGTTTCAAGTCAACTCCGAACGGGAAATGGGTTTTTTTATGAGGAGCTTTTTTATGGCAGAAATACACTCGGAGGTTTACCATTGCCTGCCGAGGGGCGACCGAAAACATTTTTTCTTAATTTTAATCTTTCACGGAGATTTTCACCTACGTACTACGAGTTCCGAATAGTAGTCACGCACCAAACCAGTCGGCTACGGCGGTTTTTCTAATAGAGACGCTAAACAAGTGGAAATCGATTTATTCGAACAAAGGATCATTTTTAACTATCCAAGACATATAGCGACCTTTTAACCGAAAAGTAATAAATCGAGAAGTTAACTGGCAATGCTTTCAGAATACCTGCTATTAAAAAATCCGTTCCTCCTTGATCGTACCTGCTGCCACAGCGATGACACCTAGCAAACATTCCAAGGGCCCAAAAATTTTCATTGGCTCTTCAAGGACATGAAATCCATAGAAGCCCGATCCTGTTGAGTTCGCTCTGAGCATGTATGTGTTCAAAAAGTATCGCGAATTTTGTGTTTTTCTTTCAAAAATTATTTATTTATTCATTAATATCTATTTTGTTCCCTTCAAAGTAGTCCCCATGAGATATTTATTATGCACCTGTGCGAACGTTTTTTCCAATCTTCGAAGCACTTCAAAAAATCATTTTTTTTATCTTGTTCAGCTCCTTCTTCGATGCCGTCTTCAGCTCGTCAATCGTAGCGCAGCGTCGTCCTTTCATGGGCCTCTTCTTCGGGAACAAGAAAAAGTCAGGGGACCAGGGGGCCAGATTTGGGGAATACGGCGGCTGTGGCTGTGGCATCATTAGTGTGTTGTTTTTGGACAAAAAGTCGCGCACAAGCAACGATGTGTGAGCAGGGGCGTTATCGTGATGCAAAAGCCAATTTTTTCTCTTACGTTGTGTTGGTGTGGTGTTGGTGTAATTGTACCTATTTATGTATTATCGGCAAAAGTACATGACTTGCAGTGCGTAAAGTAATGAATATGCAAAAATGTGAGTGCGGTACAAATATTTTACGCCTTCACAGAGTGTGGAATGTAGAACATAAAATACTCGGATGCGGCGACTGCTTTCAATTAAGTGGCTGCTCGTTCATCGCACAGCAAAGTATGAATTATAAAATTCAAGTCGCCGTTAATACAAACTGTTGGGACTAAGTTTGTGTATGAGCATAAAAGGAATTTCTTGCACGTATGTGCGTACGAGTGTATGCATAAATTTGTCTAATTATGCGATTTTTTTTAACAGCTCATCGTAGGCTGCTGAAAAGTTGCAAATATACTTGCACATATTTACCATAAAATTTTATTTGCCATTACTGCGCGTGGAATTGTGATGTGCCAAGGCTTCAACGAAAAGAATCTCTGCGCCGCACGCCTCTGAAAGCTCGTTTGCTGCAATGTTATAAATAAATTTTCGGCTTTGTTGCCACTTACACTTATCCTCAATACGACACGCCTCAAAGTGTCTAGTGGTTGCGTGCGTGTGAAATACGTGCAATGGGTACCACTTCGACACCGTGCCATACATGCAATACAGGGTGTGGGGCAAGCCAAAAGGTAAAATCCTAAAAATATGGGAAAACTAACACATTTTTCAGGATTAACAGCAAATAGCAGTGATGCACAGTGGGAAGGACGGCTGGCCTCATTAAGAGATAGACTTTAGTGTTAGGAATATGCAGAGGTGATCATTTTAAAACTGACTAGGAAAGGAATGAATTGCAAATTTATTTTTGGTGAAAAGATTTTTAGAGATGTACTGCCTAGCAGACTGTTATTCAGCTCTGAGCGAATTTGACAGATATGCCGACGCCATTCGTTTTGGGTTTCACTAAGCTAAAGCTAAATTTTGGGAAACACAAAAATAATGACGTAGAATCCAAAGTTCCCCTCAAAAAATTTTTTCCCCATACCTAACGAGCAAACCTGGTATCTATCATCGTTGAGGAAAACCTAATAATGTAGGGGAAGTTGGGCGATGCCATGGAGAATTTGTTTTCGCCTACGATATGTATGGGCGACCACCGTAGTCGAATGCGTTGGGGTAAGACTACCATAATGAAATGCACAGGTTCATATCTCTCGGTATGAAACACCAAATGATATAAAAAGTTGTTTTCTAATAGTGGTTGCCCATCGGCAGAAATTGCAAACCGCCGAGTGTATTTCTATCATGAAAAAATCCTCACAAAAATCATCTAGCGTTCGGAGTCCTTAAAGTATTTTTGTCTATACAAGGAATTCTAGCAGGTATGCTTCTTTATGAACATCGTGTAGCATTACTGCAAAAACTCACAAAAAGTATTTTATACGAGCATTCATCGTGTTTCCCATTCGAGAGCATTTTGTCTTACATGGATTGTGTGGGGAATTACGGTTCTAAGTGTTATTTTTCATGTAAAGTCTCGGCAAATCATTATCTTATTGAATCGTCTGAATGATTTTCTTTCGGATCTAAGCAATCATTTGATTATAATGACAAATAAATTATAATGGAAGCAATTCAGAGAGAACGTAGGTTCGAATCTCTGTGAAATATCAAAATGAAGAAAAAGTTTTTTCTAATAGCAGTCGCCCCTTGGCAGGCAATGGCAAGCCTCCGAGTGTATTTCTTCCATGAAAAAAGCTCCTCATAAAAAATATCTGCCATTCGGAGTCGGCTTGAAACTGTAGGTTCTCCATTTGTGGAACAACATCAAGACGCACGCCACAAATAAGAGGAGGAGCTCGGCCAAGCACACAAAAAGGGTGTATGCGCCAATTATACGAGTATAAATAAAAATGGAAGCAAGAAAGGAGGGGAAGCTCGTAAACAATCAATTCGTTTAGTTTCTAAGACGCTCAACATCCCAAATACCCGAATTTGCAACGATACACTTGCATCAAAACTGAGCGGTGAAAATGAAAGCGAATCAAGTGATGATAGTCAATGATGATAGATTTACTAGGTTTGCTTTTTAACTATAGTGAAAAGGAAAATTGTGAGGGGAACTTCGGCTGCCACATCACTTAGCAGATTCGGCAGCCGAATTCTGCACGATCATTTCACATGTAATTACACACTCGTCCAATCAGTCGTTGTTCAGACGGCAACGAAGTGTTATTGGTTGATTTTTGTGTTAATATCACCAAATTTGTCAAATTCGCTCAGAGCCGACTAACGGTCTGCTAAAGAGCACACCTTTTTTCACCAAAGATGATAGCGATATCGAAAACGAATGCCGTACAGTTATACAAGGTGAAGTCCAAAATAAACGAGATGGAGCTAAAATAGGAACGACAGGAGCTTTGTTCTGAGAACTTCGAGTTTATTTATTCAAATTAGTCCCCTCTGCCCTCGATACACTGTTTTGCCTGATCTTGATTATTTTGCACTTCACCTTGTGTTTCTGATGATGCTACCTTTGACTCCATATGCTGTTCTATCAGAAGTTATGGAGTAGAAGAAATTATTGTCAGATGTATCCACTCTATGCTATCCAAAAGACTGCTTACCATGGGTAGGGAAAGCGATGAAGGAGTCAGGGTTGAGGTTAAGAGGGGTTGCCAACAAGGCGGTGTACTCCCTCCCCTAATTTGGTGTTTCGGGGTGGTCTCTCTTCTTAATTAAATTTAATTAATTAAATTCTCGTATTAATCTCAGGCCAATCACTTGAAACTATATGCAATAAAATGCAGGTAGCTCTAAATAAGATGGTGTATTGGTGCAAATTGCATGGTCTTTCGGTGAATCCTACAAAAAGTATCTTAGTGCTTTTCACTAGGAAACGCAATATGGAAGGCCTGTTACTACCCTCATTGACATTGGACAATCGGGTACCTGTCGTTAGCTTCGGTAGGAAGTATGATGTTTTGATCCCAGATAGATCTCAATGGTTAAGTCCAGAGAACCTATTAACGGGATATCAGCGCACTTTCTAAACCGACGGATCCAAAACCAGTGATGAAAGCGGATCTGGATGGACGAAGACACTAAGTAGTCCTATGCCACTGGACAGATGGCCACGGTATTCCTTACGAAAGTCTATGCCGTCTTGAATGTGGCGTATTGGCTAATTGAGAAAAAGTGGCGGGGCAACAATATTGGAATTTGTAGTGATAGTCAAGCTGCACTGAACACCCTTGCTAACCCACGCTGCTCTTCGAAGTAAGTCGGTGAATGTAAGACAAAGAGTGTTGCAAAACACAACAAAGTTAGCCCTATTTGGCTGCCTGGACATTGTGGTATTACAGGGAACGAGTTGGTTGATAAATTGGCTAATGAAGGCTCTGAAAGTATGCCACTAGGCCCTGAACCCTTTGTAGGTGTCAATTCCGCATCGATCCAACTATGGATTGAGGACTTCATGAGGTCTACCCATAGAGGATGTTGGGGTAGGTTGGACTCGTGCAGAGTAGCCAAATGCTTTGTGAAAGAGGCAAACAGGAAAATAGTGACTTTTCTCCTAAAACTCAGCAGAAAGGACCTGAGAGTACTGATGGATGCAATCGCAGGGCACAACGTCTGTGGTCAGTATATGACTGCCATGGGGGTCGTAGGCAGCCGAATTTGCCTATCCTGTCTTGCGAATGACGACACTGCAGAGACTTTTCTCTGTAGCTGTCCAACATTTTCCGGAATTAGACTTGGGATATTGGGTTGCGATGCACTGAGTATGGCTAAAGTTCATACTCTTCCTCTTCCGGATCTCTTAAAATTCATCAATGAATCGAAGAGATTTGTGGAACAGTGACCTTAAACTTATTTATCCGTTTTACCACCT
The DNA here is from genome assembly GCA_037575425.1 of Anastrepha fraterculus. NCBI lineage: Eukaryota > Metazoa > Arthropoda > Insecta > Diptera > Tephritidae > Anastrepha > Anastrepha fraterculus. Next base: position 564,089 of record JAYXIM010020158.1, on the reverse strand, counting down.
ATTTTTTTATCTCTCCTATCTCTATTCTTTCTACTGAAATCTATACGGGTGTAGTACAATGGAGTAAGGACGGCAGAAAGCGAAAACAATTTAAATCATAGAAGCAAATCGACGAAAGGCACCTGCCGCTGAGAAGCGAAAAGTTCTAAGAAACAACGAAACACTGCCCCTTTTTTCGAAGAAGATACCGACTTCTGCATTGCTTGCAAAGAGGATGTTGTCCAAGAATTTGAATCGCAACAAATCCATCCAAAATGCGCCAATATGAGCGGGAGTTATTTTACATGCGCAAATTGGAAATCTGATTATAAAGGGTGGTTAAGTTTCAAGGGCCGATGTTGAATGTGAACCACACCTAAACGTCAACGAAACCGTGGAACTTCTTTCTTTGCGGTTATTTGAAAGAAAAGGTGTACGTCGATAAGCCAACAACAATTCAAGAGCTAAAGGATGAGATAATTTGGCACATTAACGGCATAGAACCTCAATTATGCCTCAGCGTCATCGAAAATTTGGACCATCGGATGGAGGTGTGCCGCCGAGGCCGCGGCCGCCATTTGGCCAATATTTTGCTCTATACGTAATTGAGCCATACCAATATTATCATAATAAAGAGAAATGACAATAATTTCCTAAAAACATTGTATTTTATTCAAAATCAACACTGGCCCTTGAAACTTAATCTCCCTTTATGTATATAATTGGCGCGTACACCTTTTCCGGGTGTTTGACCGAGCTCCTCCTCTTATTTGTGGTGTGCGTCTCGATGTTTTTCCACAAATGGAGGGACCTACAGTTTCAAGCCGACTCTGAACGGCAGATATTTTTTATGAGGAGCTTTTTCATGGCAATAATACACTCGGAGGCCTGCCAAGGGGCGACTGCTATTAAAAACAACTTTTTTCATAATTTTGGTGTTTCACCGAGATTCGAACGAACGTTCTCTCTGTGAATTCCGAATGGTAGTCACGCACCAAACCATTCGGCCACGGCAGCCGCCAAGAAATCTGATTAATGAGAATTTAAATTTTTGCCTTTTTAAATTTCATTTATGTAATTATTTCTGTTTATTTATATCTTTTGATAAATACTTCTCGTCAATATTGGACTTCTTTTTAATCAAACTTTTTTTTTTAATTTTCTGAGCAACCTTTTCATTGTGAACTTCATAGTTTTCGAACAAGTCGGATTTTTTTAAGTTTCGGGTCCCAAACTCAGTGCATAAACAGATATCCAAGATTGCTTCGCCTTCTCACATTAGCTGGCTCTCAAAAGCGTGTTCAGAAGCTACCCAGAGGATACTTGGGCGAAGCCCGGATGTTGTGAGCTGCTTGGAGCTACATATATGTAGAAGAATCGTCCTGGTTACTCCCAAGTGAATGGCAATCAATGACTTTCCTCACTTGCGTGGAACCTCATTACATATGGAACCATCCCCCAAATTTGCCAAGCTCGCTTAAGCAATTATCGCCCCAATCACGAAGAAATTTTCTTAATTTTGGCTATTTTTCAAATCATTCAAATGATGTCAAGTGCACATTTCTCATTAGAAGAAAATATTTTTATTTGAAGAAGTTTCTTACTTTACTTTGTAGTTTAAGGTATTTAGAGAAAACCGTAGAAATACCTTAATGTGACACCCTAAATAAATCTCTCTTTACTTTCTTTTACATTTTATTTTTGGTAACAATACCACCACAGTGCGTCGAGTGAGTGCAACATCAACGACCAACACTAACAACCATCAAAAATAGTAACACTTGTAAAAGCATTGTTGAAGTGGTAAATGTGAAGGCAGTAACGGGGGCGTCGTGTCTGGGAGTAGGCGGCCAATTGAATTTTCTTCACATCTGCATGCAAAGCAAGCTTACCACAGTTTGCTGCACGCACATACACGCATACTTGCACAGATACTAGAGATGCGAGGCTTATATTTCAGGAGCCTTCTCATGAAATGCATGTGCATACGAGGGTTTGCTGTCGATATTTCTGGTCTTGGACACTTCTAGTGCTGTCAGACGCCATCTGACGATTTCATGACGTATTTTAGCATACGAGGGTTGCTATTGATATTTCTGGCTTTGACACTTCTAGTGCTGTCAGACGCCATCTGACGTTTCCGTGGGAAAGTTTGACGTATTTTAGCATACGAGGGTTGCTATAGATATTTCAGGCCTTGGACACTTTTTGCGTTGTAAAGTGACATGTGACGATTTCATTGGAAAGTTTGACGCATTGTAGAATACGAGGGCTGCCATCGATATTACTGTCCTTTCACTCTTCCAGTGCTGTCAGACACCATATCGCACCCTAAATACAAAAGGGTCACAACTCAAAATGTACCTTTTGCTCAAATATGAACGAGACGTTATCAATAAAACGGTCCGCGGATGACATATGGCAAAAATAAATTTTTTGTTTTTTGGTAGGACTGTTATAAGCTTACATGGCAAATTTCAGCGTGATATGTCACATAGTTTGTTTTCTGTGCTACTGTAAACAAGTCAAGCTCGAGTGTGGAAAATTTTGAGTTGTGACCCTTTTGTATTTAGGGTGCGATATGATATTTCCAGGGGAAAGTTTGAAGTATTTCATTTAATTTTCGTCAAAAAAAGTGGAATAAAAACGTGAATTTTTTCTTTATTTTTTAAAAAATTTCGGCGTGGTTTGACGAGACAAGAATGCATCGATGATCTAAAATCATTAAACGGGCAGCAATGACCACCATTTAGCAAAAAACTGGTAAAATGAATTTTCTCGTTGTCGCTGTTCGTCCACCGACGGATTCCGGGCAAGTGTTCCAAAATCAGTTATTGTGCTGGAAAATCTCGCACGGCGCGAACTCATCATGTGACAGACAGTGATTTTTTGAGGCATTCTTGAGCATTAGCATGACGAGCACCAATAAAATATCGCACGACCACCTTGTGGAAAAATATGGACCCCACACAATTTAAAAAATGCCCTGGTAACCCGACTGGACATAGTAATTCGAAACGAAATGCAAAACGGTTGAAACGAATGCAAAAGTGTATTGATCATCATCATCATTTAAATATCAATGTTAATTTTTCCATTGCTAATTCAGAAATATAAATCATAACCCTCGTGTAAAGGTTTCAAGTTGCACTTGCGCGTGCGTGCTATATCGGCGGGACACCACGCGCTAGCAGTAACACGGAAAAATTATGGAATTATCACATTTACCACCTTGATCAAAAAGTTCCCAAAACAACCGCCAGTGGACTCCCTAAGTCAACGGATTTGAGTTCCGTGCTTTTATTTGTTGGGTTGCCACAGCTGTGATTAGCATTCCTACTAAAATTTTATCGCCATTACTTGACATTTGAAAAAGTTGTGCCGTCTTGAGCAAATTTACCTCTGCCCGTGTTTTCGTTTTTTGCGCTATTAAAAATGGATTTAAGTTTTATGAAATTTTTCGTTAAAAAAGGTGCGGGACTCTTACAAATATTGGGAAACTGTTTCGATGTTTTTAAGACTATACTTCACAGGATCATTTCTGTAGTCAGTTTTCATTTATTTCAAATGTTTCGATGCTTCGGTAATGATGCTCTAAAGAAAACATCCATTTGGAGTGCCATGAACGCTTCAGAAGAGATCGTGAGTCCATTAGGGAAGACGAACGCAGTGGCTGGCCGTCGAAATCGAAAGCTGATGAAACATCAATAAAGTGAAAGAAAAGTTGATTCATAACCGCAAATTAAGGGAGTCGGGCTTGAAAAGTATCCGCTCAGGACAGTACAGTTAATGGGTACATCTGAGTATGTGTCGTGTTGCAGCAAAGTTGGTCCAAAAGGATATGAGTTTCAAGCAAAGTAGTCATCGTCAAGGACATGATTTCCACGACTTATTCGTCAAACGCAGCATTACTGGAGACGAGACGTGGGTTTATGAGAACAACACGGAATCCAGGCATTAGGCGAGTGAGTGAAGAGCTCCGAATGAACCAAGACCAAAAGAAAGCATGTCTTTTCAGTCAAAAAAGAAAGCGTTGGCACACGAATTTTTGCCAGAAGATCAGACAGTTCATAAGGACGTTTCCACGACAGTCGGTTCTACGTTACCGAAACGACCCGGATTTATATCTGGCCAAGGACGGTTACTCTAGCAGCATTCCCCGTATGTAAATATGGGGAATGTTTATGCTGCTACAACAACATCAACAGTTCCTAAGGACTATTATTTGGACGTTCCGAGACGTTTACGCGCAGCAAAAAACCAAAAGAGATAAGATTGGTATGGGAAAAAACTCGTGGACTTATTGCACAGTGCCATCATCATCCGTGTATTTTTGGCCAAAAACGAAACGAATACCATCCACCAGCCATCGAATTCACTGTTTTTTTGATTGAGTCAAAAACCCTCAGCGTGGAACGCGTTTTAATAGCCGAAAGGAAGTAATGGAGAAATCGAAGAAGGCTGTGATGGCTATACCGAAAATAGAGTTCCAGAAATGTTTTGTGAGCTGGATCAAGCACTAGTATAGGTGCGTTGCAGTTGATAGGGAGTACTTTGAAGGCGATAATATCACTTTTGAGGAATAAAATTGTATTGTGAGTTTTCTGAATATGCAGGGTTCGGCACTCGAGGTGTAACCAACTTCAGACCGCTCGCGCAGCTAATGCACGGGCATTTGCTTTCTGTTAGTTGGCTAAATGACAGTCCAGAGTATTGTTTAATAGCGTGCGGAAGTATTTTGCCGAGAGTAAACGCGAAAAAATCAGTAATGGATTTCAAATGTAAATGCATGTGATCGTGAGCTCGAGCACCTTAAAGTAAATTAAGTTTTTCTGTATCGCACTATTACTCATTACAATGATTACTGATATCATCGCTAAACGTCATGGAGGTGGTCATAAAAAGACTGCAACGTCACATGAAAGGGTTCACACAGTGAAGAAGTGACTTGAGTGAAATCTCCGACGAATTGCCAATCAAATGGCGTAAGAACTGAAAATATCCGACCATAGCATCCGCCGCATACTGAAAAATGATCTCAAAGTCAAGCTTTACAAGATACCAAAGGCGCATGATCTCACACCAAAGCAGAAATAAGTCAGACTTGAGAGAGAGAAGGAGTAGCTTCGCTCGGCCGAAAGCGGTCAATTTCCGAACATTTTGTTTTCTGACGAGAAAATTTTTCAAATTGAGCAATTCGTAAACTTCCAAAACGATAGGGTTTATTTGACCAACCATTTATACGAGAATTTGTGTCATCGATTGGCCATCAGGAGGCAGCACCCGCCACAGGTAATGGTTTGGGCCGCTGTAACCACATATGGGTGCCCTACAATCGTTTTCATCGAGTCGGGCGTCAAGGTAAATGCGAAATATTATCGGGAAAGTATTCTGGAAGTTGTGGAGGAAGCCGTGGGTATACAAACATTTCGGTGGTAGACCATAGGCGTTTCAACAGGACTCGGCACCGTCTCACAGAGCTCGAGGGAATCAGGAATGACTAAAAAACAATGGTCCGAACTTCATAACGTCCACACAATGGCTCTCAAATTCACCAGATGAGAATCTCACGGAATATTCTCTTTGGGCCACTTCGTGGGCCAGGGTTCGAACTAAAAGATTCACCACTCTCGAGGCGCTGAAGTAAGCCATTGTCCGCAAGTGGGCCAAAATACCTGCAAGTCACATTCGGGCTGCTTGCGAATCGTTTCTGCACCGTCTACAGTCCATAGTCAAGGCAAAGGGTGGTCAAATCGAGCAAAAGTAAATTTTTTCTTAATTTTTTTTTATTTTAACGCATTTTGTACTTTAAATTGAATGAAAATAATTCTCCAAACTGAATTTATGGCCTTTTCAATTGATTGCACTTTGAGTGCCGGAGCTTGTGTTCCAGGATCTTTTTGATCAAGGTGGGATACTTACACATACATCCAAATGTATGCTGAAATATTACTATCCTTGTGAGCGTACAGTCGACTTAGCGTCCAAGAGATCAAGCTTGACTGAGTCCTAGAAATCAACCTTGACTGAAATGATGGAAAAATTGAAATTTGAATAGGTCGTGCCAAGGAGCTCCAAGATATATTTGTTTTTGTTTGGGAGGAGGTTGAAATCAAAATGTCAGAAACATCTCAGAGGTGCCGTCACACCAATGGCTAATTCTACCCTGGAACAAAAGTATAACTTCTGGGTAAAGCCGCGTTTATGTCCGAAGACACAACAGGTACCTGCATCCAGGTTTCTCTCCTGTAGGCATATGAAGGCGATACACCGCCGATAGTCCCAATTACTCCCGCTATGTTTATAGTTGGTTCCGAAGTAAAGGAGACATCGGAAAACTTGCACTAGTGTTATCCTAACTCACTACCGTCTTGTCTTCTGCACGATATTGAATTGAGTGTTTCACTCAAACGTCTGTGCTTGTTGTCGGTTTGTCAGAAACTGTCCCCCTTCTCTGTTGCTGCAACTGTTGCTGAAATGCTTTGCGTTCCCAATCAATATGGCGAAGTCGCATCATGATCTTACCTCCCACTTATCGCTGGTTGCACACATATCTCGTATGAGGGTGCTGGGGGATGTGTGATGATCCAGGGCTTGCTCCAGGATAGCTCGTTCCGCTCTGAAGCGGTAGCAACAAAAACATGACGTGCTCTCCGTTTTCGCCAGTATTCGGACAGTTTGGACAGAAAGGGCTGTCTGCCAGCTTAAAGCGGTTCAGGTATTTCTGAAAACAGCCATGTCCGCTGAGCAACTGCGAAAGGTTGATAGTCGGTGTCTCCGTGTTTTCTCATTATCCACTCATCAACACGTGGTATGAGTTTGTAGGTCCGCTGCTGCCAACAGCCTATTGTCAGCAGTCGTTCTAGAGCCTAGTCGTTATAGAGCCGAAACATTTCATCTGCCAAGAGGTTCAGAGGTATCTTTCTTGCTGTTACGCAGATTGCATCATCAGACACCTTTCTATACGCGCAAGCTACACGCAGTGCGCTCTGCCTGTGTGTCTGGGTGACTTCCCGTAGATTAGACTTTTTTGTCCCCGCCCAGATAGGTGCTTCAAGATATTTGGTGGCTCCTAAAACACTCAGGCTAAAAAGTCCATTGAATTTAGAGCTCTGGAAAGCGTATCTACCCTCAAGGAGGGAAGGAGAAAAGTATCAGAAAAAGAAATTGGAAAGAATAGAGACAGAGACAAAGGTACAATAGTTAGACCTGTGAGAATTTTCCTGAATCTTTGGCTAATCTGTAAATATCTTCCAGATTTAGAGAAAAAATATTACTCATTCTCACGACATCGAAACCCAAAGCTCGTAGCCTTGCTCTAGCAAAGGCAGGACACTCACAGAGAAAGTGCTCAGTGCTATCCGCCTCCTCCAAGCACGGCAGGCACATCGGGTCCTCAATGATTCTAATGGTGGTCATATGCTGACCCCATGGGGTGTGTCCTGTAATTATACCGATCATCAACCAAAGCGCAGTTCTGCAGCATTTTAGACCGGATCATCGCTCTTTACATAATCGCTGATCCAATTCATGATTCCTAAGGGAACTTTTAAGGCTAACAAATCCGCAACTCTCAAATTTGGTAGGTGTCCTTTCCGAGCTTTGCTCAAAAGGCACTCGCACGTTGAGACTTGGCATTAGTCCATTTTGCAGCAGTTATCTGACCAATGAGGTGGAATCATCTCAGCACTTTCTCCTCAACTGTCGTGCTCAGAGAGGCTAAGATTTTCACGTCTTGGCTCTCACTTTTTTGCTTCGCTGGAGAAGTTTATCTACCTGATGAATTCCAATAATATGAAAAATATGTTTTATTACAAAGTTGTTTTAATTAACAGAAGTTTTTTCACAAACAAAGATTTACCGAATTTAAAACATGCATTAGCATTAAAATCCTTCTTAAAAAGGCATGACTCATGCGCTTACTCTCGCAAACTATCTTTAAAACTGATGTATGTATGTACGAGGGTATAGAAATGCATTGCAGTGTATGCGTATGAACGTTCGTTATAGTCGTGTCACCTCTTTTTTGTGTGAGCCTGAGCGTGTGTATGTATGTGTTTAAGTGCATATTCGTGTCTCACATTGCCTCCTGACCTATTTTCGCAGTCAGCCAGCTATGCAGCTACCAACCACCAGCCACCAGTACCAGCCACCAGCTACCAGCTTCTCAGCTCAACGCCTACGCAATCAAATGTATCCCCGGGAATGTGCAACACATTGAGCATTTTCGCTTTGCACACACCCAGCCTCACATCTCGCACCACTTGTCTCTGTCCCACACACCTTCCTGCATCGCTTTACTTCATTCATTCCCTGTTGTGTACCGTTCGATGCTGCTGCATTCGATGGTTCTGCTATTGCATTGCCTTTCACATAATTTTGCGTCAATTCCGTTTTGCGGCACCGCCTTTGGCAATTTCGTTATAGGATTTGTTGTTGTTTGTTGTTATTTCTTGCTTGTTGCCAAACCATTGTGTGAGATTTCTAAGTTTGATATGAAAAATTGAATAGCATAATAAAAACAAAAACAAAAACAAAGAAAGCACAATAATTTCATTTTCCGGCGCCGTTGTGGAAATGATTTCAAGAGCGGATTTTGCTGGAAGACAATTTAAGTTAAGGTAAAACTAATAAGAAACGTTATTTGGTTTATATGAGGCATGCAATTTGTTGCCGTTTTTCAGATAAGGTGCTTCTTTGAAATTATTTTATAAAGTTCAACTATCATCTACAGTCACTCGCACCTTATTTGATACAGATACGATTGTTTTGTAAAGTGTTGTATATTTCGTAATATATTGCGAAAATGAAAAAAACAGATTATGCAGATATTTTATTTATTTTGTTTTATTTCTCAACGTAAAATACAAAAAAGTGTCGACTTATTTCACTATTCATATAATTGGCGCGTACACCCTTTTTGGGTGTTCGGCCGAGCTCCTCCTCGTATTTGTGGTGTGCGCCTTGATGTTGTTCCACAAATGGAGGGACCTACAGTTTCAAGTCGACTCCGAACGGCAGATATTTTTATGAGGAGCTTTTTCATTGTAATGCAAAAAAAGTATCTGTATCCAATTAGGTGTGAGTGACTGTATGTTTCCCGCGAGGAGTTGCTCGGTCTCGCATCGGGCGCGTCCCAGGTGGTGGTTAGGGAAGCCCTGGCATCACACGAGTGGCCTTCTCTGATGGGTTAGGTTCAACACTCGTGTGGTGAGTCAAAGTTGGCATAGAATCTGTGTGTAATCAGCAAACCAAACTGGCTAGGGAGGGGTCCCGAATAAAAACCATACTTTGTAATAGACAACATAAAGGATATTACTCCAGGTGGTGGCCACACAAGGGGCAATCCACCCGCTTCGACGGTAGGCCCCAACCATTACCCAAATCTCTCAGCTCTATGAGCGAGAGCGCATCCAGGAGGAGACGGGGGTTGCTATCGCAATCTCCTCTTCTTCAGAGACTGAAAAACGTTTCCCAATTTCGGAGGGCCAGAGTTGTGAGATCTCTTCGGTGGCGGCATGACCTCCCAAAGAAGCCGGGAAATCGAGTTAAATGATTTGCATTCTTTACAACCAGTTTGGTAATTTTTCACTTTGCCTGGAAAATACCTCTCTTCATTTGACTTGTCGACATCTACTCGTGAAGAGGAGGGGGGGAAAAAGCTTCGGGCAAGGCTCATGCGGGAGAAATCCTCATGTGGCTCTGCCGGCCCTTCTGCGTGTGTGTCTTCCAAAAGATCTCGATCGGTGGAAGTGACACCCACGGAAGCTACCGAGTCCTCGGTGGGCATGGGCGCTCCCAATCTGTCTCGCTCTCGAGGTAAGCGGAGAAGGACGGTGGCTGAAAGCAGTACATTGCCCTGCCCTGCACCTACCACTAATAGCCGAACCCCGACCCCCAAGGTACGAGCGCGGTCTTAGCGCCAGTTAATGTGCCGCTAAAAGGTTCTGCTGAGCCACGTCCCTATTGGCGCCTCGACAAAAAGTCCAGCACAGCTGTCTGCCCGGCGAAAATTTCGTCATTGGAGGATGGGGAGCTGGACCTTTGCCCAAGCACTTCCAAGGGTGCGGCCAAGACATCCTATAAAGATAAGACTGCTGGCCCACGACCTGTGGCTATGATTGGGGACCATCAGCTGACGGATGCAGAAATCAAATACTGCAAAAGTCGACTGATGTGTCAGGTTATGCCCTCCGGTCCTGAAACCAATACGAAGGGCTATGAGACAAAGGAAGGCACCATAAGGGTGACGTGCTCTCTGGCCACCTTCGAGTGGATCAAGACCGTGGTCAATAATGTACCCCCCATGGGGACCACTCGCTTCGCGGTCTACAGCGAAGAGAGTGCATCCATCAGAAAAACCATCTGCTGGATTCCGGATCCAGATGGATCCTACGGCAGAAGGAAAGGAAGGTTTGGTAGGACACACACCGATTAAATGGAACGTATTTTCCACAGTATTTAAACTGACAACATCACAAGGCCACGATGTAGAAATGGTAAAGGCTCTCGCATTAAGCTTAAGTAAGCCGCCTCTAGCTATAAATTTTAAGCGTATAGCATACGCCGAGAGCTCTTCATTGCAATAAATTGGTTCTAGCGGTGCCAATTGCGAATAAAGTTTATGTGTTAATGTCTTTTGAGCACATTTAGTAAAAGCAAGCAGTTCCTTCTGAACCAATTTATCTTTATAGACGAGGGGCATCCACTCCTTAACCCAATGCGTTCTCTGTCTTACTGCTTCCTTAGCCAAGATGCGAAGGAGTCTGTTTGTCGGTAGACTAAGGAACGGTATAATAAAATGACTACGGGTATAGAGAGTATTGAAAAACTGCTTTAACAATCCTGTTTCTAGGTGGCGCATATAGTTTGGCGTGCTTGGAGGTAGAAAAAATATTTGTTTTTAGAAGGAATCGCAGAAGTTTCTGTACTGGCACAAATCTAGCAACATCCCATATCTGAGCACCGTAAAACATTATCGACCTGGACGCAAAGTAGAACATTTTCAATTTTTTGGAAATATTTTTCCTCGTATGGTTTATGTATTTCAGCCACGTAACATTTATCGCAAGTTTTGCCTCTGAAAGTTTTTTATCCAAATGTTTTATGTAACTAAGTTTATACAATAGTTTAACATAATACCAAGATTTTTATATATGTTTGGTGCGTCCTATGAGCTGGAGGAATCATCGGTGCATATTTCTTCAAAGACGAGGCTGGCGCCAATGTAACAGTGAATGGCAAACGCAATAGCGCCACGACAAACGATTTTTTGATGCCGGGAGTGCGATCTTCACAACATTTGGTTCCAACAAGACGGCGTTACTTGCAATACAGCCCGCGAAACAATGGATCAACGGAGTCGTCGTTTCTGTGGGCAATTTTTCCCCCGTCTCGGACTAGCGGATTGGCTACCAAAATCATGTGATATCACACATTTAGACTCTTATTGTGGGAGTATGTAAAGGTATGTAAAGTCTAAATGCTTTGTGGATAAACCTCAAGCTTCGATTAAGGCATTGGAACCCAACATTACTAAAGCTATTCACGAGATACCGAACGAAGTTCTCGAGCGAGTCATTCAGAGTTTGTGTTTACGGATAGCCGAATTACGGCGCAGTTGCGGCCAACATTTGAAAGGGATTATCTTTAGAAAATAAATGCCGTGAATGGTTCCACACAAAAATAATAAATATTGCTCAATCAATTTGATATTTGTGGTTTTATTTTAGTTTTAAGTTTGGACATCGCGAAAGCTTTTGACAGAGTATGGCACAAAGGACTTCTATATAAGCTAAAAAACATTTTACCACTTAACAAATTTAATATCCTTAAAAGTTACATGACTGATAGACACTTCTTCATAACATACAACGATGAGTGCTCTGTTATCTTGACGACGTCAGCTGGAATACCTCAAGGAAGAGTACTGGGCATGGGGCCCATATACTTAGTATACACAGCAGATATACCAACGCCAACTACTCGGGGCATTGAGGTAAATAAAGACAAAACACAACATGTAATATACGCGAAGAGAAAATCTGCAAGATATCCAATCCAAATTAATGGAGAAGACATAAAAATAAACTCAAGTGCAAAATATTTAGGCATAACGATTGACTCAAAACTCACATGGAAAAAACGCATACTGAACAGGAGAAACGAGAAGAAAAACATATTCCGACAACTCTACTGGCTACTAGGAAAACCATCAACCCTAAGCTTATTTAATAAACAAATGATATATAAATCAATAATTAGACCGACATGGACCTACGGACTAGAAATTTGGGGGACGCGCCAGTCGTTTCTTTCTCGTGCTAACCGGCGCCAATTGGACACACAAAGTGAAACCAAGTCCTTCTCCACCTGATTTTTCCAACGCAGAGGAGGCCTTCCTCTTCCTCTACTACCACCAGCTGGTACCGCATCGAATACTTTCAGAGCCGGAGCGCTTGTATCCATTCGGACGACATGACCCAGCCAACGTAGCCGCAGGATCTTTATTCGCTGCTCTATGTCTATGTCGTCGTAAAGCTTCCGTTGCCAACGTGCACAGGTCGAAACATCTTCCGCAGAATCTTTCTCTCAAACACTCCAAGCGTCGCTTCATCGGATGTTGTCATCGTCCACGCTTCTGCGCCATACGTTAGGACGGGCATGGTGAGAGCCTTGTAGAGTGTTAGTTTTGTTCGTCGAGAGAGGACTTTACTACTCAATTGCCTACTTAGTCCAAAGTAGCACTTGTTGGCAAGAGAGATTCTATATTGGATTTCAAGGCTGACATTGTTATCGGTGTTAATGCTGCTTCCTAAGTATACGAAGTCCTTTACAACCTCAAAATTATAACTGTCAACAGTGATATGGGTGCCGATATGCAAGTGCGCCGACTGTTTGTTTGCTGACAGGAGGTACTTCGTTTGGTCCTCGTTCATCACCAGACCCATTCGCTTTGCCTCTTTATCCAGTTTGGAGAAGGCAGAACTAACAGAGCGGTTGTTAAGGCCGATGATGTCAATATCATCGGCATATGCCAACAATTGTACGCTCTTAAAAAATTGGGCCTGAGCGATTAAGTTTTGCGGCGCGTACGATCGTCTCCAACATCAGGTTAAAGAAGTCACACGACAGCGAGTCACCCTATCTGAAACCTCGTTTGGTATCAAACGGCTCGGAGAGGTCCTTCCCAATTCCGACGGCGCTGCTGGTGTTGAGCAACGTCATCTTGCATAGCCGTATTAGTTTTGCGGGGATACCAAATTCAGACATCGCGTTATACAAGTAACTCTTGTGCGTACTGTCGAATGCAGCTTTGATGTCGACGAAAAGATGTGTGTGTCGATTCTCCTTTCATGGGTCTTTTCCAAGATTTGGCGTATTGTGAATATTTGGTCGATGGCAGACTTTCCAGGTCTAAAGCCAATCAGTTGGTTGACGGTGGGCTTCAGCCTTTCACACAATACGCTCGCTAGAACCTTATAGGCGATATTTAGAAGACTAATCAAGACTAATCCCGCGTTCATTGGCACAAATTGCAGGATCGCCCTTCTTATGGATTGGGCAGAGCACACTTAAATTCCAATCGACAGGCATGCTTTCATCCGACCATATTTTGCATAGGAGCTGATGCATGCACCTTACCAGCTCCTCGCCGCCATGTTTATTGTTCTTTAGCCGCGTTAGCGCTATTCGCACCTCGTCATGGTCGGGTAGCGGAACGACAATTCCGTCGTCGCCGATTGGGGTATCGGGATCTTCACATTTTCTGTGACATGCGCAGCTGTCACTATTTAGTAGGTTCGAGACGTGTTCCCTTCATAATTTAAGATTGCTCTGGATGTCAGTCACCAGTTCGCCGTCTTTGTTCTTACAGGAAAACGCTACGGTTTTGAAACCTTCTGTAAGCCGCCGAACTTTCTGGTAGAATTTTTGGGCGTTGTTCTTATTGGCCTCTCGTTTCTTCTTTCGGATAATACGTCTCTCTTCCTTTTTTAGCTCTCTGTAGCGATCCCACATGGGTCGCGTTGCGCCCGATCGCAGCGGGGCTCTATAGGCAGCATCTTTTCTTTCGCCGGAATCCGATTTCTTCTTCGGCGGCGGTACGTAGAGAACAAGAAATGTTGCTCCATTGCCCGTGCATGATGGTTTGTTGGGCAGTACTCTCTGAGAGCAGCAGTGAGAGTCGAGTGGCGAATTACTTATTGTTAATATTAACACATTGTAATTTATAATGGAAAAAAAATTTAATTTAAAATCAGATGCCTCTAAATTGATCACCCTTTATAATGTACGCGGTTATGAAGTGAAGAGTAATTTTGATTGATGGCTTAAACAAATGTTACTCTTCAAAGTTTGCTTACATTTTTTATACTTCATTAGTATGTAACTGCCAGCGGCTTTTAATTTCTTAAAAATTTACTTTTGTGTTTAGAAGGAGTCAATTTGATGTCATTGTTTTGAGAACACAAAAAAAATCACTCTGCTTATGAAATCTTTTCACTTTTCGGTATAAATATTTATTACTTACAAATATACTTTGCTCTGTTCGTTTTTTGCGGGCCATCTACCAAAAATGTGCAGCAGCAAAGAAAAAAAACAAAACTGTAATTCCGCGACTCATCAGCTTTCTTTACTTAACCAAATTAACTTCTAAAGTGAAACCAACCCACTTTCTAGTAAAATACACAAGCATTATGGTAATAAATAAACGGTTACCCGGTTTCTAAAACTGCCGTAGGCTGTTTTCCAAAGCCACAGCCAACATTTTAATCTATAAGCAAATAAATGGAGGGTATCAAATTGCCTCGAATTGAGTTTCGATGAGCGTAAAGTTTTCTCTAACTGCGCTTCTTCTTCTTCTATCTGTTGCGGCTTCTATGCATAGATTTGTATTTTTCAATTTTCTTTTACCTATTTACATATACTGAAAAGCGTGGTATGAAATTTTATTGCCACTTTAACACTGATTAGATTTCATTCTGTATTTACAGATGGAAGGTAGTGCGTTGGGCCTCAATGTCATACTCCTACAGCTGATGCATAGTAGCTCAACATTCCTTTGCACGCAGTTAGGCAGCTGGGGTAAAAAGCGGAGATGGCAGAAACGCAAATTTACTGTAATGGCTTGCTGCTGCGATTACACAATACCACTCGTAAAACCTTAGGCCATGCAAAATAATTTTATCCATAAAAGACAAGCAAAAAAATCGAAAAAAAACAAATTCATTTGAGCCATCATTTGACGTATCTAAATGTGTCTGACGTCATAACGTTGAGGAAAATCGGCAAAAACAAAAATAAAATACGCGTTACCCTTCGTACAAGGACTATTTAAAACAGCAAACGACAACCGTTATGAACATCGGCATGAGCACGAGCCTGGCAAACTGAACACTGCGGAAGGCCGCTGCTTTGGCAGGATGAGTGGAGCAAGAAGCACATTTGTATGTATAAGCTATTGGAGCTATTTGACGTCATCGTAGAAGCTGCGAAGATTATGTAAAAGCTTTATCTCCACTTGACTGGCTGAGAGATAACCCGAATGAGCGAGAGAGAGAGAGAAAGAGAGACAGTGCGCGCACGAGAGCGCTAACGTTCGCACGCAATAGTTTTACTACTTTTACTGTGTGAGAGTGCGAGTAACTTGGGGAACAAGTGAGGCGCATTACATTGAGTAGGTAAAGAAGAGCGTGAGATTGTAAAAATAAGAAATGAAAAACGGGCTTTATAGAGTGAGAAAGGTATTTATATACAAGTAGAATTTTGTTTATGTTTCTAAATATGTCAACTTGTTCCGGTAGTGCTCAGGCTTTTGCAAAATCAGCTGCGATGAGATTCAGCACAAATTCATATATCAATTGGCACTGTTCCGCTTTGGTCGAAATAAAGCTCGGTGAGTCCTTCTATTAAACGAAAATTTGCTACTACCAAAGAGCGGTTGAGTGTATAAAATATGGTTTAACACTAGAAAGACTGAAAGTTAGTATATATGTACATACCTATATTGCCCAAATGCGGTAAAAATTACTGCATTATAAAAGAATAACTAATGTGTAAAGAAATTTGTTTAAAGTTAATTTTTAATATTTTTTATATTATTTACAGTTATTAGTACATATTAACAAAAAAAAAAAAACTAGGGTCTGTTAGACTCACGCACGGTAGAAGTGAAACTTCTAAGTTGGTTGTTCCATGCATGGGAGCCCCGGTTTAGATCTCTCCCCCTCTCTCGTGTTAAATTCAGGTTTTCATATTTGATATATTTATTTGATATATTTACTTAATATATATTTACCTTGGATTGCCATGTATTTCATCAGGCATATTGGAGACAACTATCTGTTGATGAGTCGCATCTGATGCGCAAGTTTGCGTCACATCAGTCTCACTCTGACTCATTTGGCCCGTAACTTAATTGTTCACCAACACACACTGAATTTCCTCTAAATAGTTACGCAATAAAGAAAAATCAATAGCCGTAACACGTATATTCCTTCGATTTAGAGATATTGTTAAAAACTATTAAGAATATCGCTTCGTTCAGTGCGAATCACAGGTCAACGCAATATCCTAACCTCGCTTCACACTTACTGAACGGCTGATGCACGGCGTGGGTAGTTTGCTATAGAGCAGTGCTGTCCATCCCATACATCAATTGATGACACGTATTCTTACTCTCCATCGTTCAGTCGTTAGCAAACCAGCAACATGAATAGGCGACACTGCCTTATTAGCAGAATCTTCAATTTGCAACTCGAAAAACTGCTATTCAATTTTGCCCCTTCTCATTTCGTTAACTTTCCCTGCATTAACATTCCCTGGTTTTAGAAAGTTATTGAAAATATCGTAGATATACTTTATTATCGACGCAAAAAGCAATTAATGAGTGCCTAAAAGTATGCAACAGTTCTTTAATACAATACAAAACCACTACTGGCAAAGCAGTGCCATTTGACAGATTTCGGTAACGCTCCGAACTTACCGTTTCACTCGCCTATTTTCAATCTGCCTTGGGGCCCCCGACGCGCCTTAAGAAGTTTCACTTCAAAAATTAATTCACTTGAAAAAAAAAATAATTTATTCATTTTTATTTGTACATTTTATGCAAATTAAGGAGGAAATCTTTTTATGTGTACATCTTCTGCAAACATATTTTTGACATTTTGCACATATATTATTTGTTTTGTTTTTGTGGCAAAGTCGTATTTGACAAATTTTGCGTTTATTAGAATGAATTGCATTTGATGATGTTGCAGTTGATCTTTGTGGGTCTTCATGTTCTGATGAATTTTTCTGTTTTGCAGCTCTGTATTCAGTGGAAAACTGTTCCGCCAATTGAAACAAAAACTCTTTTCGTTATATTTGTATTCCTATCGATTCTTAGTAAAGGATCCAAGCATTTATTGCAGCCAAATCTAAAATATTGAAAAATATTTGGAGGGGCCATCTACGAGAACTGTGTATTTTCTGGCCATTTGATCTGTCATATCAACTCCACATTTTGTGCTGTTATAAAATTGTATAGATTCCGGTAATATTTTTTTATTACTTTTATCAATTTTCACAAATTTATGCTTAGAACTTAGAACAGCTACTCTTTTATTTAGTTTGCTTTTATATAGTGTACGAACACAATTCGCTGATTTATATAGCAGAGTGGAAAAACGAGGCATCTTATCCTTCCTTTGTTTGGCTGCTTTGGGTAGTTCTCTTTTGTTTGCTCTAATAGTTCCAACTAGAGTTGTTTTTTTCGGCCAATAATTTTGTCGCGAGTGACAAGCTAGTGAAAAAGTGATCGGTCGTGATACTTCTTCCACAGTTTGTATATGGTCCGACAAGTTTCAGAACAACGTGTTCACTGAGAAGCATTGACGATGGTCGTTGTTAATCTTTCCCCAAATAAGCAAAACCATTTAAAATATATTTGCTACTAACATCTGATGCAAGCCAGAATTTGATGCCAAATTTGTTGGGGTTATTAGGCATATACTGGGTAAGGCTGCACCTGGCTTTTGACGGAAATAATTGCTCGTCAACTGTTATATTTTGCCCTGGTTGATAGCAAGCTTGACTATTTTCAATGAACTTGTCCCATATTTCCGAAACCAAGGCAAATTTATTTGTTTGTAGGCGTCTACTTCTTTCGCTTCTGCTGTCAAACCAAATAAATCGTAGGATTCTGGCCCTAGTTTTTCTAAAAAATTCGGAACCACACTTTGCTGACCATAAATAACTAACATATAACTTACATTTTTTGCCAATAATCCCAATAAATGCACGTATTTCCGGTAATGATGTTGTCCAATCGTTCCTCGAATTTCGGCGGCCTTCTTCTTCTGTGCACTTTTTTATATGCTTGATAATATAGTTATCTATTATCAACGAGAATGCACTGATAGGATTATCTGCCATAATGTTGCTTTTTGCGTAGCCTGTTGGGCCTTTCACACCCTTGAAAATACAAGTAGATGGGAACCTTCCAGGAATACCACCTTCATCAAATTTTGAACATACAGTACCATCGGCATCTGTCTCGGTCTCCTGAAAGATATTTTCAGTTTCTTCATCAGAGTCTGCACTATTTAGCACCCTACACCTTTTCCTGGGGATATTGATGACACTTTTATTTTCATCATTAGTGATCGACTCTTCATTACTATCTTCAGTGTCAGATGTTTCACATTGAATATAATCCGCTTCATCTTCAGATGATAGTTCAGAATTTGTTGCATCTGACTCTGTATCGGAGCACTCTTCGCTTATGTTCGTTAGCTTTTCCAATAACTCACTTTTATTCGACAATTCTTTCATGAATTTAGGGAACAAAAGAAATAAAATAAAAAATTTCTTAGAACAAGTATCACTGTATAAAGATTCGAATAACTAGTACTACTTTAGCTTATTGAGCAACTGCAACTTATCAAGTATACTCCCAAATCGACAAATTATCATGTGACGGCAACCGAAAAATGCTCTAACGGTAAAATGAAAACTGTAATTTCAGTACAGAGTCGGACTGGTCATGTAAGAAATTTACTCAATTCAATAAGAGTCATTTGATTATTTAAAATTTTCTAACTAGTCAAAATGACTGCTTTTGGGCAATCTAGTGTTAAGCCTCTTAGCCGAAAAGCAAAATAATGAAATGGGAGGGAGGATGAAATGGAAACAAGGATGGTATAAAATAGCAAAAAACAAGAAAAAGAAATATTGAAATATTGAAAAAAAAATGCATCAAAAATAAACAGAAATGTTGAGTAGTGGTAGAGGAAGCGTCAGGCAGGCTGGCAGACTCGCAGGCTGGCTGGCTGGCTGACTGGCTGGCGTGTTGCTTAAAGCTACACTTATCCATGGGTAGGTGAGTAGAGAACGTGATTTTTATGAGCTTTTCGCTTGAAGGCTAAACAAATATTTCTTCTGTAGAAAGTCGAGCGTAGGGCGGAGACTTCACTCGCTTCAGGTTGTAATAAATACAAAATTTTTGGTCGACTGTTGAAGTGTGCATATATGCCGTTACTTTAGTGCATGTACGTCACATATTTTTATGCCAAAATTCATATTTTTCTTTTGTTTTTGATTGTTTGTAAATATTTTCTCAGCTTAATTTCTGTTTGCTTTCATGCATTTTATTATCTAACCGTTAAGCTGAGGCTCTGCGCTACTGACATTTGATTAGCGGTCAATAGGATGAAGGCATCTTAATAAATTTCATGTATGACTGGAATAAATAATTACAAAAATGAAACGAGAAATGAACCGAAAACATGTAAACTAACTTATTTGCGCAAAGTTCTGCCGGTAGTGGAGTTCGAGGATGAAGGAGCGCAAAAACCAATTAACAAGTATGCCAGTTGGCCCACCGGATATTGGCAGAGAAGTCATAAAATTGAATAAACGAACTTGTGAAGGAAATTGTCCGCGAAGAAAGCACAGCTACTTGCAGAAGCTCATAGAATAAACAAATATTCGTCAAATAAAATAATTTTGGCGAGTAAAATATGATAATTTTTGGTGAATATTTTCGTTAGATGCATTTCAAGAAATTCGGTTGCGATTGGTGTGTGGGATTTTAATAAATTGGCGGTGAGCAAACGGCCTCGGTATTCTAGCGTAAGTGCACTAACCTGCCATCCCAGAGGTTGGAGGTTGTGGGTTCAAATCCCACGTAAAGCACGGTCCTCGCACTTTTCCAAATTTACCAACTTCCCCTGTTTCTGAACAAAAACAAAAAAAATCTCATTCCTCAACCCCAAAACCTTATCCATCCTTCCTTACTCCCACACAATATTAAGCGCATTATTTGCATTGTGGCTGGCAAAATCAGCAAAAACAAAGAAAGAACACACAGTTACACATGGCATCAGTGGCGCCATCAAGAGGAAGCGGGCAGCCGCGGTAATAGCGCAGACACACCAAATTTAGCGAAGTCCTCAACCATTTGTGCGATCCTTCTGGCAGAAAAATATGAATCACAGATGGCGCTCCAACCAGTAAGAAGGCGTTGTTCCTAAGCAACGGCAGGTGGGCTTTTCCACTATTTCCCACATCGCCAGAAATCAAAATAGATTAACGAAACCAACGCAAGACTGAGTCTTGTCGAGGCCCTTTGCTCCCGAGAGGAGTGAACAAGGAAAAAAAAGAAAATGGAGGGGTGATCAATTGGTAAATAGATAAATAGTTAAAATATTATTTTTATTATTTGCTATCTTGCCGGCTGGAGGCGCAAAGTGCCGATACAAATAAATTCCATTAGGGTCGATTTGCTGCTTTTGATTTTATCTGCGGCCAAGTGAGCGAGTCGTCAGGTGTCGCGAATTCGTCATACCTATATGCTTCGTATCCATGTTTCTTCAAGGCACCGCCCTCTAGGGTGAGAGCCTTGCTGATTCCCATTTAGGGAAATATTAAAATATGCAAATAGATAAGAACTTTGCATTGTACATACGAGGCCTGCCCAAATAAAAAATATGACTTTTAGTTTTCACACAAAAAATGTATTTTTAACAACACCTTACCGAGTTACAGCCTGCCGCATAATGTCTCGCCAGGTGCCTCTGTTCTCCGCACACCTTTTCCAGTTTCTACGTTTAGAGAAGCCACGTCATCTCCAATTCGGTCCTTGCACTAGGCACGAGAACGTGCTCTTCGCCGTCGATCACCAATTACCGTTTCAAACGCCTCATTCGTCGGAGCAGTTCCTTCCATACGGACGACATGACCCAGCGACCTTAGTCGCTGCAGGTTGACTCTCTTGACTATGTCAATACCTTCGTAAAGCTCATACAGCTCGTGGTTCATTCGAAAAATCTTGCGAAGCATTGCACCTTCCTCTTGAAAACTCCAAGAACGGCTGCTTCTGATTGTTTAACTGTCCAGGCTTCAGCGCCATAGATAAGCACCGGGATGATGAGCGTCTTGTAGAGTGTTGTTTACGTACACCGAGGGAGGACTTTATATTTAATAGTTATCCTTTGATTTCAAGGCTGACAACGTTGTCGCTGGTAACAGCGGAACTAAGATATATGAAGTCCTTGATCTCATCGAATTTATAGTTGCTAACTTCGATCTGTTGTTCAAGACGGCGCGACTCCCTGCAGGATTCCAGCATATACTTGGTTTTGCCCTCATTTACCGCCAGACCCAACCGTGGCGACTCCTTTTCAATAGCCGTAAGAGCGGCAGCGACATCCCGCTTGGTATGACCGATGATATCGATGTCATCGGCATACGCAAGGAGCTGGACACTTAGTTTCGTTCTACCATACGACAATGGGCCAACTTGTATCGGTATCAGAAGGTTCGGACAGGTCCTTACCTATCTTAACGGAGCTTTGTGTGCTGCTCAACGACATTCTACACAGCCATATAAGTTTAGCAGGCATTCCGATCTCACAGATTATGCGATATAGTTGATTGCGAATCGGGTTATCAAAGGTCGCCTCGCAGTCGACGAATCGGTGGTGCGCGTCGACTTTGTCCTCATGGGTCCTCTCCAGGATCTGCTGCAGTGTGAATATTTGGTCGACGGACTGAAATCGCACTGGTAAGGCCCAATTAGTGATTGGGCGTAAGGTTGCAGCTTATCACATAGCAGGGAGGATAGAATTTTATATGTGATAGCGATAAGGCTGATCCCTCGCTGGTCACTTTTCTTTAGGGTAGGATAAAGGGTACTGATACTTCAATCACTCCAAGATTTCTGCTTGCTATATCAAGCCGATAAGTCGGTGCATGGTCCCTACCAACTCATCTCCCCCAGCTTCGAACAGCTCGTCCGGCAGGAAATCTGCTTCGAGAGATGTTGTTTTTGAGCTACTGCATTGTAATATCTATTTTGTTTCCTTCAAATCAATCCTTCATTCAGGTATAGATCAATAATGCTAGTGTTTATTTCCATTTTACGAAGTGCTTCTGATGCTGCCTTTCCGCGCTCAATCGTAGCAAATCTACGACCTTTAATTAGTCTTCTCAGTTTTGGAAGTAGAAAAAAGTCACAGAATGCCAAATCCGTTGAATACGGTGGTCGAGGTATTGTGTTGTATTTGGTCAAGTCGTGCGAGCTAATGCAATAGCCATGACTGGATGTTCCACTGTTCCCGGCATTTTTCGTCTTGCTTAACGTAAACGGTGCGTAGCTTCAAGGTAATACTGCTTATTGACCTTAAGAGCTTCTGGCAAAAACTCGTGAGACATATCTTCATTGGAAGTGAAGAAAACAGTGAGCAAAATCTCGGCGTGATTTTTTCGATCTTGGCTCTTTCGGGGTTTTTGAACATCATTTCTCAGTCTTAGCACACTGATTTCGGGGCACTGCCTAATAGGTAGACACGACCTAAGGATGGGTGTGCAAACACATGACTTCTGCAGAAGTTGTCTAGATGAGGACGAGGAAGAGACAATCTCACACCTACTGTGCCACTGTCCTGCTTTATGTAGACGTAGATTTACTATTTGAGGTCGACAATTCTTTAATGAGTCGGAAGATCTCAGTTCTGCAGAAATCAGGGATAGTCTAAAATTAAAAAAAGCACATTAGTTTTAGGAGAGATAGGGCCAAACCATAGCTCTGTGGCATGTAGCAACGTATTGTTGAAGCCGTCACTTTTCGTATCATCCCTGATAGGTCGGAAAAATTTTGTTAAATATTTTCATATTTTTCCATCAAAGTCGGTCTCATTACTTATCCTTTGCAGTCTGAACGGCATGGCTTTGCCCGTTCGACACTATCAAACGAGACGCAATATGGCTGGCACTGAGTAGAAAAGAAGTCCCCACCAAGATAATCCGCCTCATCAAAGCCCTCTACTGGCAGTGCTTCACAAAGGCGATATCAGCGACCCATTCACTACCAACGCAGGCGTAAGGCAAGGTTGTCCCCTGTCGCCCCTTCTCTTCGCCATCGTCCTTGATGACGTTATGGCCCTGCACAAAAAAGGCATCGTATGGAGTTTCACCAGACATCTTGAGGACCTGGACTTCACCGATGACATCTGCCTCCTCTCTCTCAAACTCTCTGGCATGCAAGCGAAGGCGGACAGAATAGTCGCGCTGGCACGCTCTGTCGGACTGGAGATCAACATCGCCAAGACCAAGGCTATGCGAGTTAACCACAATAACGCGAGACAGATATTGGTTAATGGGTGCCCGGTGGAATCTGTCGAAAGCTTCTGCTATCTCGGCTGCATCATCACGGCAGATGGTGGAGCAATAGAAGATGCCAACTAGGGGTTAAACAAAGCAAGGGCGGCGTTCGGACGAATGCAAACAATATAGGCGAGTTTCCGGCAATCTTCGAGCGCTCTAGCACCATCACACAGAGCCTACAACCTTTCGTCAAGAAATGCGTCCGCATCATCTGCAGAATATTCTGGCCAAACACCATCAGTAACGACGCACTGTGGAGATAACGAATGAGGAACCCATCATTAGGCAAATCAAACACAGAATGTGGCAATGGATAGGTTACACGCTTAGAAAACCACCAGATAACATCACGAGCATGGCACTGAACTGGAACCTACACTGGAGCAGAGGTCACGGTCGGCCAAAAAACACTTGGATGGGGTCGATGTTGCGCGAACTAGCAGATGCCGACTTCTGATGGGACGATGCAAAAGCAACAACCGTGTACGATCGAAGAGTCTTGTCGAGGTGCTCTAGAGAGGAGTGAACAAGGAAAAAAAGTGCGAAGTCAGTCAAAAATCGCATTCTGACCATTTTTTATATGGAAGAAAAAGTTAAATATCTCAGCGAAAAAAAATTTCAAAAATTAATGAGAATTTTTAGTCACCTGCAATTTTCATTTTATTGTACTAAAATTTAATAGAGCTATAGAGCTGCATGCTCAGAATATTTCTATATATGCTGAGTACAAATTTACACATTTTTATGGATTTTTGGGAAGTTTAGAGACTTGAGTTATGTGGTTTTGTTGTAAATGCATTATATGTACGGAGTTGCCTATATTCGACGAACTCATCTGCCAACCCTAAATCTTTTGACAGATTCGTCAGATCCCTTAATGACATACCGCGTTGGAAGCGTCAGTACAAGCAGATTTTTACCATAGAACAGTACACGCCACGCGAGCACTCCCAAATTGTTGAAATTTACATTCAACAAAAGAAGTCAATTGAGAAAACTCAACGTGCGTATAAAAAATTAAATAATGTGAAAAATGCGCTTTCTAAGAACATCATTAAACGTTTGTACGAAAAGTTTTCGACTGGTGATGCTCTTTCTAATCCAAAGAGGCCAACTCAAAACCGACCAAGGCGATCGGATGAGAATATTGCTCTTGTACGGGCCAGTGTTGAGACGTCGCCAACGTCCACTTTACAACGAATTATCCGCATTGATTTGCATTTATTTCCGTATAAGATTCAATTGATGCAAAGATTGTGGCCTGCGGACAAGCCCCGTCGATTGGAATGGGCCCAAAGAGTCATCGAAATCCGTCGGGTCCGTCGAATATGGGCAACCCAGTACTTACGTCTGTTACATATGAGCGTAATCACTGTTACACGTATTTTTCTATGACATAGAGGGAACCTCAGTCCTTCATGGTTTTTGTAAAAAGTCAGCTGTCTGTCAAATTTAGTCGTCAATTGAGTGGTTTTTCGAAACGATCAATTTTTCTATGCTTGCATGAAAAAGGACCCAAATTAACGCAAACTGCTGCTGCGAAAGATATGGGAAAATCGAAGCAGCTCGTTAGCAAGTGGATATATCGCTATAAAAAGGTCGATAACGTTGATGATTTTCCTGATCACGGAAGTGCAAGCAAAGTCTCACAAAAAAAGGAGAAAAAAAAGATTCTCGCATTGTTATCGAAAGATCCAAATTTGACTTTACATGGAGCTGCTGTGAAATTGAAAGCAAGCAAAAAGTGTTGACATTCGCAAGCACTTGCTTTCCAATAATCTGAAATATCGCAGTACTTTAGAAAAACCAATGTTGAGTGCAAAACACGTTCAAAAACGAGTGCAGCGCAAAACGGAGTTGTCACTTTAGATTGGCCATCTCAGTCACCGGATGCAAATCCCATAGAAAATGTGTGGGCTCTTTTCCGGTAGAGTATGCAGAAAAACTAGTGGAAAGTATGCGCCGACGGTGCCGGGCCATAATTGACAATGCAGGAGATTGGACTTGCTACTGAGGTATTTGCATTGAGTATTGACGACCAAATTATCAATAAATTCGCGAATTTTCGAAAAATCAATTGTTGTTATTATTTAACAGTGACCACGCTCTGACTAACAGACTGTATATGGCAAAAAAAAAAAAAATTTATAAAAAAAAATTAAATAAAAAATAAATTAAATTACGCAGAAATATTTAAAACTTGGTAATTCATCGTCCTACTCTTATTTTGAACACTGGTGTACACACACAAACCTTACATCTGACTACCAGCAGAGCTTTCGCTCTTCACACAACTACACAATGGCAACTCTTTGTATTGGAGTTGTAAAGAGTGAAAGCGAGAGAAAGCGTAAAAGGAACGTTGGAATGGTAAAGTGAAGGAAGGACTAGAGTTTGAATTATTCTACGAAGTAGATAAGGCACGACTGCTGTTGCTCTTTATATAGGTAACACACACACACACATGTGCACAGTTACAATTGTATAAGTAGATACTTTGTAAACTATGTATATGTTTTGCCGGCGACAATTGCATTGTATGCATGTAGTTGTTGCATCCCTCCACTGTATATTATTTAATGTAGTTATGCGTGGGTTCAACTGGGAAGTATATAGCACAAGCCCATAGCCAGGCGTACATATATGTGTGTATGTATAAATGGGTTTAGGTGAGCGGGTATGTTTGAGCTGAAATCGCTGCAACTTGCATTTTCTGTGTCAGTGGTGCGCGCTTGGCAGCTTTTGTAATACGACACACACAAAACCCACACACACATATGCACGTAAATGTAATGTAATGTAGTGTTATGTAGCTGTTTGTCTATTGTTGCAGCGAGTGCTATATATTTATTTACTTTAAACCTTTAAATGCTTGAAAAAGTCAACGTTTTCCGCAATTGTTGCGATTTTATAGAATTACTGTTGCTTTGCCCAAACTATCCTGATGGATGTGGTGCGCATTTATATGGAGCTGCATAATACATACTAATATATATATGTATTCATGTGCACTTACATAGCTATGGCTGCATGTGTGTGTGTGTGCCCCATTTTCGTTCAGCATAATTGTGTCGACATGTTGCGTATACGCACTGCTGGCTGCAAGCGTACGATTTGATACCCCGTGAATATGTATGTGTGCGTGTGTGTATATGCACTTGTACGCTTGTAAATGGGCGATGGCTTCTTTGTTATGCGCCAGGCTTGAATTGTTTTTTGCTTCAATTGTTTTACTTTGCTATTTGAGCCGTATTCGGAACAAATGTCTGGATTACTGCATGAATTGCTTCTGTGATTATTTCAATTAGTTCAGCGTCTGTGCGTAACTGGGCGTAGCTGTCCGAATGCGCAAATTTTTAAGGGCATGCAACTTCACAAATGCATACAATTTCCGGAGCTTTCAGTTAAATATTTGTATGCGCGCATGAATATATATTTATCGAAATGGTCCATATGCTACTCTGTCTTCACCCGCTTTGTGGTGGCTTTTCGCCGCAGCTCCTTGCTACATTATATCAAATGATGATTTTGTTGTTGCTCTCGATACTCCATTTACTATGGCTGTTATTGCAACTACTTCACCTACTTCGTTTGTTGCCCACAACAACACCGGCTGAGGCTGCTGTAAGTGTTATCTACCTGTGCGGCGCAGATGGCAGCTGCTGGGCCTGACCTAGTAAATGTCTTTTTGGGATACCTTTTCACAGTCGTAAGAGCACAAAAGTGCATACAAACGTACATAAATGAATTATCTCATATATAGTACATAAATGTGTTACCATGTCTAAGTATAAGTAAATATGTACGTATGTATGTGTGTATGTGCATGCGAGTATATAAATAAGTACCTACATAATTTTTTTGCAAAAAATAAAAATAAAAATAATACATACACACATATCTTACTTGCTACTAAGCTAAGTACCTGTGTGTATGCGTGTTTTTTGGCATACGTTTCATGGCAATTGTCATGCCCTGCGCACTGCCAGCTTTGCCACTCACAAGTGTTTACCGCCTGTTGTGTCGCCGCAATATAGTACCGCAAAGCTGGCTTTGATTTTTATTTTTTTTATTTTAATTTTTTATTGTTCTTTTTCTATAGCTTGGCTACTGCATTACTGTGTAAAAAGGTTCTTTTCCCTTGCCGCTATTGAAACTTTTCGACTACATCTCACTTTAAAATTGAAATTTATGAACATGAAAGGGATCTTTTCCAGTTGCCACATTTGTTTCCCATCTTAGAATTTTTAACGCGTTTTCAAGTCCGTTTACTGTTCCATATTATTGCAATGTGGCTGTTACTATTTGGTTGCTGCTTGCACAGTGTGTTAAATAGCTGCTTTTCTGAATTAATTTTCTGTTTCTGCTGTAATTTTCATATTTTCTATGAAAATACCCTATGATCCCACCCGTATTTCATCAAGGGAGGAGTGGACCGGTGGCAACACTTGGGGACAGGGCCTAGTTAACCTGTTCACGGATCGCTCGAAGTTGGACGGTAGGGTTGGACGAGGAGTATTCTGCAAAGAGCTCCCCATCAAACTCATATTCAGGTTACCGGATCACTGCAGTGTGTTCCAAGCAGAGGTGGCGGCAATTAAAGCAGCAGCTGACTGGCTACTTGCTTGCGTAATAGCTGTTGTAAATATTTACTCCGATAGCCAAGCGGCAATTAGGGCCCGAGGCTCTATTATCGTGCATTGGAAACTGGTCAGGGAATGCCTGTTCTCTCTCTCGACTGCATCAGAAGTCTTCGATATAAAGATAATTTGGGTACCTGGTCACAATGACATTGCTGGAAACTGCGAAGCCGACGAGCTGGACAGACAAGGGACCTGTGAGGTAGTGTGCCCGCGAAAGGAGAGGATCGGGATCCCTTGTCAAGGGGGCGCTCTACTCCTGGAAGGAGGGGCTTTGCACCAACTCAGCGAGCGCTGGGCAAGTACACGAACGTGTAAGTTCGCGAAGTCCTTCTGGCCACGTTTGGATAGGAGGCGTTCGAGGGATATTCTGATATACATGCCGTGAGACTTGGAATTTACTCGAGTCCTTTTTGTGTCAGCTGTATGGAGGTTGAGGTGGAATCATCTCAGCACCTGCTCCTTAGCTGCCCAGCTCTCGCCCTAATATTTAAGCATCTTGGTTCTCTCTTTCTGCTGATAAAGCAGGTCTTGATAATAAAAATCTGATGAACTTCATCAGCAGCATAAAGAGGCTAACACAACCGCAAACTAGTCACCGTTCATAGTCCACAAACACTCAACCCTCCCCATCCCATTCCCTTTCGTCCTATCGTCCTTTTTTGTTCACCTCTTTTTCCCCTCTTGCAATGGTATGACAAAGGATGAACCAAACTTCTTGCGTCCAAGTGGGCCCACTCACTGGGCAACCATTACTACCTAACCTAACTTAACCCTATGATCAAAAAGTACCGGGAAGGTGATGTGGACTGTTTTTTTCATTGCCAAGGGTACAATGAGTACCTTCCATCGGGCCAGACAGCCAATAAAGAATATTACTTATCCGTTTTGAAGGGTCTGAGAGGTGCTGTACGTCACAAAAGGCCAGAAATGTGGCCAAACAATTCTTGGATTTTGCATGATGATAACGCGCCATCGCACCGAGCGCAAGTTCTGCTGGAATATTTGACCAAACACCAAGTAAATACTATCGTGCAAGCACCGTATTCACCTAAAATGGCCCCGTGGGACTTCTTTTTACTTTCCAAGTTACCATTTCGTGGAAGGAGACTTTAGTCGATAGGGGAGATCAAAGAGTATGCGACGAAGGAGCTGAAGGCCATCCCTTCGTCGGTCTACCAGGGGTGCATGGAGGACTGCGCTAAACGTTGTCCCATGTGCGTTGCTTTAGACGGGTCATTTTTTGACGGAGATAAAATAAATTTGACTCTGTTTTGTTTTATTTAAACATACTCGGTACTTTCTGATCAGTCTCATATTGCTAAATAAATCGAAATTTCACACCTTGTTCAAATTTAGAAATAGGTGAGGTTAGGCAAAGTTGCTGTCTTATGACGCACCTGAGCTAGTTAGAGGCCCCTTGTGATACCACCGAAACTATCCTATTCTTACTCTACTTGGTTCTCTCTAAACTATTGGGTGACCTTTAAAAGATTCGCAACATCTGAGCAATTCCAACCGTTTTCTAACACAGAGCCATGCACGTATATAGAAGATGTTCAATTGTCTCTTCCTCTTCTACAACCTGACAGCCTCTGCAAAAGTCAAATTCATCATCATCATCCCAGTGGCATTTCAGTCCGGGATGGACTATTGTCTCCTCTACAATAGTACTCCATTCTTCTCGACAGGCCGCTTTCGCTCTGTGTTCTGAAATTCTCATCTTACGCACCTATGTCGCCTTCTACGTCTTGCAACCATCGTCGCTTTAGTCAGTCTCTCCTTCTTGCACCGCTATTTTCTTTCAAATCGCATCAGTAAATTTACGTCATTAACTTTAAGGTAACTTTATTATAATTTTGTACATCTGGAGCTTTTGTTCCTAAGATATCAATGAGGACGTCATAAGTCTGATATGGCCAAAGTATGGTGTTCTGCCTGAATACGGTCTTGTATAGATAACAATGGATCCTTATTTATGCTGAGTACTACGCCTAAGTCTTTAAACTCTTGCAAGAGCTCAAAAATACTCTTATAGATTCCGATTCTGATGTGACTATCATGAAAGGATCGTGTCTTGTATTCCGTCTTTTCGTTATTTCTCTTGAGACCCGCTGGTCTGGTAGCTTGCACTAGCCGCATGAAAACGTTCTGAAGAGCTACCCTATTTCTCGCAAGAATAACAATGTCGTCAGCATATGCGCATATTCCAAGTTAGTCAGTGCGCAAAAGTTAAAATATGGTGCCCAATTCTACTGGCATGCCTTCCTAGGCATAGGCATATCAACTTTGTGTTGAGTAGCTTGGAGCGTAGTGCCCAGTCTAATTAACTCATTAAACTATGCGAGTATTCTGAATTGTTCATAACACTCTACCACTGCTTTCAAGCGATTTCAGAGCTCCCTGACTATCGGAAGATATGTATGTATACACATTTTTCCCGTGGTTCCTAGGAGGAACATAGCGCTTCGAAAAAGTATATCTAAATCCCATTTAATTAAATATGTGTATTCCAGCCTTTGAGAACTTCTCAAAAAATACTGATGCCATTTTTTTCCACTTAAGTTGCTGCAAATGAATGAACATCGAAGTTCTGGAACTAGTTCCTGCAATTTGATATCTTGAAAATTTCCGAATCATAAAAACCTAAACACTGCATCACTAATGCACATTTTGTAGAAAACATAGCTTAACAAGCAAAATTTACTGTTGAAGTTTGCATAGCATACATTTGAGCGTTGTTGCTCACCTTAGATTGGCACACACACACACAAATGCAATTTTAAATTTAATGAAGTGTGTTAGGAATTCTGCTGTTTTGCTGCTTTTTTAACTTCACTTATTTGACTAAACATATTTTTTCCTAAGCTAATTCAGTTTATTTAAATCTCTCAATGTAGAAAATGTCTCGCAATAGTAAATATTACACAAAAATGTCTGCTCCGGTAATAAAATTTTATACACCAGCCGCTTTAGCTGGGTGCTGCCAGCTGTTTGTGTTTACAAAACAGTAATTTATTAAATAATAGAAAAAGTCATTGTAATGCAGATAAGAAAAATGTATTCCTTAAACTATTCGACATGAATTTTATTCCAATTAGCAATTTAAAGTAGCAATTTATTACAAGTTTCATTAGAACATTAATAAATACACAGGTATTAAATGAAATGATGTTAAACAAGCTCGAATAAGAAGAGAATTTATAGCTGGTGTTGCCACCTACTTTTTAGCAATAAAGAAATTGAGTACAAAAATATATGTATTATTTGTAGAAAAATTTATTTACCTATATCAA
This sequence comes from Anastrepha fraterculus, assembly GCA_037575425.1. Classification (NCBI taxonomy): domain Eukaryota; kingdom Metazoa; phylum Arthropoda; class Insecta; order Diptera; family Tephritidae; genus Anastrepha; species Anastrepha fraterculus. Next base: position 532,528 of record JAYXIM010020158.1, on the reverse strand, counting down.
TGCAAATGTAAATATAGCTTTAATTTATTAAATATTTTTATATGAAGTTGGAATGTAATTTAAAATTTAAATAAGTAACAAAATATAATTATAGGCTAGGATATGGTTATTAAGTATGCAAATTATGTATCAAATTAAATTTAATTTTTTTCTATTCTTTTTTGATTTTTGATTAAAATTAAATGTTTCCAAAATATTTACAAAGTTTAGGCTTTAGGGGTTTTTTATAAAAACTTGAACATTTTCTATTTATACTGTGAGAAATTTTATGAAAAACGATTTTTAAAAATTCTTATTCTTTTTTTTATTTAATAAAATAAACATAACTAGAAACATTTAAGGGGTTAGGGGTAGTCAGAATTTTCACAAAATCGATTTTCTTTTTTTTGCATTTTCTTAAAGTATAATGTTTTAAAAATATTGTGTAAAAATTTGAAGTGAATCCGACAAATACTTTTCAAGTTATTCAACAATTAACAAAGGGCGCTCGGCCGCTCCGGAGCCGATAGCAAAACTTTAAATGCGTTTTTCTCAAAACTATGTTTTTCAAACTGGTGAACACTGTAACTTAAAAACCGCTACGTAGATTTCAATAAAATTTATACAGCTTTTGAAAAACATAAAAAACTTGTGCCTGATCGAAGGATTTTTTTTTTTCAAAAACTTCGATTTTTTTTTAACAATTAACTGTTGGTTTTTCTTTATAAAATCTGGAAAAAATTTTCTGAGGCCGCAATTTTGTTAATTTTGAAAAAAAAAAAAAGCTTCGATCCGGCCCGAGATTATCTATTAATAAAACTAATTTCTCTTGTCTGATTGGTTTTGGATGAATCTGCAAGGACTTGTGATGTTCACCGCAAGGGACTTCTGGAGAAACGGGCTTCACACAAACAGCGATAACTTTTGCAATTATTAATTTTTTTTTTGAAATTTTGGTGAAGTCAAGTTAAAACATGATGTTTTTATGCTATGTTTTTATTTTTGTTAAATAAATTAATTAAGTAGCAAAAAAAAATTCGTGAAAATCATCATTTTTTCGGGCCTCTGACTACCCCTAACCCCTTAACTAACTAGCACCTGCTGTCAAAATAATGGGAGCACGGCCAGTTACCAAGGTAGGCATGTAGGTCTGGATGCTGCCACTTGGACCTGTCGTTCATTGTAGTATCACTGGAACTTCTCGCTTACACTATGGGATCCATTTTCAACCATCCTACGGCTTTTATAAACGAGCTTGATTTCGTTAGTTTAAGATGCGCTTTGTCCACTACATCTGTTAAAAATGCACTACCAGGCAGGTAAATGCTTCTTCTAGCTCATCCTTTCCTTTCACAAAGGAGGTGTCTTGTACTTTTCTCCCCTTCTGAATTATGACAGCTTCTACAATAAACGTTGTATGGAATTCCCAGTCTTATAGCATGGCTATCTATCAGTTTTGGACTGTCTGTCTGACGGTATTCCTGGTAGATAATACTCTAGCATTTATCGCTGTGAGTCCTCACGAATTATCAAATTTTAACTCCTGTTTTGCATTCAGTTTTATATTTTATATTTGTTCTAAATTTTTTGTTGAATTATTGTTCATTTTCTTTCATATAAAACATTTCCGAGCTGTGCTTTATATGGTAGAAAATTGTCAACATCGCATGCATCAAAAAACAAAAAAAAAAAAAAAAAATTTGCCTAAAATCAGCTACTTTAAACTTTCACTTTATTGTACTAAAATTGAACGGGTTATATAATCTGCTCAGAAGTTTTCAAAAAATTCTGATGAAAAAGTTGAAAACTTTAATGAGAATTTTATTTTTAATTTCCTACATTGTTGTGAATTTTGTATACAATTTGGAGCTTTGAGTTATACAGCTTTTAAAAAGATTAAAATTTTATTGATAATTTTTTTTATTTTCTAAATTTTTGTGAATTTTTTTTACAAATTTGTGAGCTTTGAGTTATACAGCTTTTAAAAATTTGAAAATTTTAGTGATAATTTTTTTATTATTTAAATTTTGGAGCTTAGAGTTATAAAAGGTAAAAATTTTAATGATAATTTTTCTATTTTTAAAAATTTTTGTAAATTTTTTACAAAATGTGGAGCTTTGAGTTATACAGCTTTTAAAAAGTTAAAAAATTGAAAACCATTTTTTTTTGTTATATACATTTTTGTGAGTTTAGTGCAAAGTTTGGAGTTTTGAGTTATACAGCTTTTAAAAAGTTAAAAATTGTAGTAATAATGTTTTTTATTTTTTAAATTTTTGTAAAGTTTTACAAAGTGTGGAGGTTTGAGCTATAAAGCTTTTAGAAATTTTAAAATTTTGAGCTGTGAGTTATACAGTTTTTCAAAAGTTGAAAACTTTAATGATACATTTTTTTTAGTTTTTTTAATTTTTGTAAATTTTTTACAAAGTTTGGCGTTTTGAGTTATCTATCTTTTAAAAAGTTCAAAATTCTAATGCGAATGGAAATGAGAGATATCTTTCGTTCAAGCTTTACTAAAAATAAATGTTTTCAAGATATTTACAAAGTAGAAAAACAAAATTAGTCTGGATATTTTGACTGTTAACTACTTTAAAACGGTATGGCGGTTAGATTAACTTTTTTATTTTTTATTATTATTAATGTTGTATTATTATTGTTGTTTTTATTTTCCATTGACTGCTGACTGCCCTCTATGAATTCATTGCACGCAATAAAGAAGGACAATTAAATATAGCGACACAAATAAATGTGAATTATACCCAAGGACGACAGATTACAAGGTTTGGCTCTTCGAAGCACAATAATGTGGGAGTAACTTTGCCTGCCACGCCAAAGGGCTGCCCGCTCATTTCACACCTATTCTTACGGTCTCCCAATTAGTCGTTGGTCAGACGGCAGCGATCGTATATCACTAACAGCTGTCGCAACCCTTATTACGTCAGAAACTCAGCTGATTCTTTCAAGCTCGCTGAGAGCTTATTAAAGGTTTGATGCTGGCCACACTTTGCTTTCTGTACATCGTGGAATGTTGAGCAGTAGCAGCTGTCAATGAAAGCGAAAATATGAAACAAAAATTTTGTTTCCTCAACAAAGTAAGTACGAATTCAAAACTGTTCTATTTGCTCTTAGTATTTATGATTATTATAAACATAGAAATTCAAAACAATGTTTCCTTTGAGATTAAAAAAAACGAAATTCCGAACACTGCTGTCAGATGCCTTTAAAATTGGCAGTTTCCTGATGCCACTTGAACGAAGCAAAACATCAGCAAAGAAAACAAAAAAACAATTTCACAAAGTATTTAAAGGTGTCTGATTGCCAAAAATTCGAAGTATTCGCTTGATAAATGTAAATTTATCTTAAATTCGATTTAATGTAAGTGAATTCTATAAATTTTTTCGTGAGTTGCAAGTGGCGTTAATTAGAAAGTGAAGTGAAATTGAATCACTTGTTTGGACGCTGGCCAAATCACATGTCAGAAAGGCAAAGTGCGAATAATTTACGCCAGTTGATAGTCAACATAAGAAATTGTGAGGAGGTATGGCGGAATCTGAAATTTCATGCAAATAAATCAATTACGAAATTAACAATTCAGTCATCGCTTTTACGAGTGTAGCGTTGCACTTTTGATATGATTGCGCAACTTACATAAAACACAAAACTTTTGTTTACCTTTTCCATTGATTTCATTTTTAATTGCTTTTTTATTTTATCACCTGTTTGGTTTGAGGAATTAACGATGTCGGCATCAGATATTGAATGAATGATTGAGGTTTCCACTTCGACCTAATGGCCTTTTGTGTCTTCTACTCATCACATCACCTCATCCAAGCCCAGTTCCCTTATTAAGCTCAGGATAGTGCTGGGTTGGATTGCGCGTATGTGTCTTTCCTTTGGCTGCAGTTGGCCAAAATGTCTTAACCTTCTCCGCGCTATAGCGCTGCATTCCAGTAGAAGGTTCATTGGAGTCTTCTGTGATTAGTCGCAGAAATGGCAAGAGTTGGTCTACGGTCCCGATAATGTGCAGATGACTTTGCAGTCTGCAGTAACTTGGATGATTGTGCATTCCTAGTAGGTAAATTTACTCGATACACTCAAGTACAAGTGAAGTTCTGGTGTCACAGAACAATAGGGCCATGAGTGCCACCTGACTTTCACTCAGAATATGAATTCGCTCAATCCGGACATTACTGCCTAAGTTTATCTCTGACATACATATAAACTTGGAAGATGCTTGGAAAACTACCGATCGGCACAGATCGTTTGGCTCCGTCCTTGGACTGTAAATTCCAGTGCCTATGCCTTCTGGGATCTTCGAGTCGTCTGTGTACCAGTGCAGGGTACACTCCTTTCACTTTTACTTCAAATGCAGATCTACTCCAGTTCAACTTATTTTTGAGTTCAATTCTGCACTTCTTTTCGAATTTTATCACCTTAGCGATATTATCTTTGGGTAGCTGCGTGAGCAGGGTATGCTTGGCTGATTACTGAATGTCTTTATGGAGCGGTGTCAGCTCGGGCATCATCTCCTTCGCAGCTGTAGGGCAGGCCCGCATCGCTCCCATATTGCACACGCATGGGAAGCACTGAAACTTAGTTAGCGCTGCCCACACTGTCGAGTGACTCTCGATGCTCAAGCGAGCGTTTTGTATGTAACCACTGGTCTTATTATCATGATGTACATCCATCTCAGGGTTCTTAGGTTACAGCCCCAAGGACAGGGTTGCGTCAGCATGCCTTTTGCAGTTAAGCTTGGCAACCAAGACAATTCCAAGATACTTAACTTCGGTGACCAAATTAATAGCAACCCCGTCTATTCTGATCTTTTTCATTTCTGGTAAGGCTCTTTTCCGTGTGAAAGGAATGATGGTTGTTTTGGACGGGTTTATGTCCAGACCAACCCCAGCACACCATCTTTTTTAGTGAGGTTTAAAGCTCTTTGCAGTATATCGCAAAGAGTGCTCATGAACCTGCCTCTCGCTATAATTACAACGTCTTCCGCGTATCCCTGACAGCAGATTTCGTTGTTTGTCAGTAAGTGAAGCAGGTCGTCTATTACTAGGCTCCATAGGAGAGGTGATAAGACTCCCTGGACACTCCTTACTTGTTTGTAACTGGATAACATTGTCCGCTGTTGCAATTGTGGCTATCCTTGTCTGTAGCAGGGTCCCTGCACGTTTCTTTTTTCGACTGCCCTAAAAGGAGGATAGATTCAGGAGATATTCCAACACCAACGAATAATTGATTTCAAAAACCTTCCTTTAGTAGCTGGCATAATTTAAATAATCGAAAATAAACTATAAATCTAAAAAAAATTTAATTGTCGCTACCTCTTCTTCTTTGCGACTACGTCAAGCATGCACAATCTTGCTGAAAAGGGAATAGGAGTATCAACACCATCGAACGACGACTGAAGGAGGCGAACATATCCTACCGTCCCACATCATCAAAACCCCTGCTCTCAGTCTTGGGCTGTCGAAAACATGGAACTCGATTAGAGTAAGGTTGTTTTCTCGAATGAAGCAACTTTCTGGGTTTGGGTTCTATTTAAACGAGCTTGGTCCACGTGCGCGCTGTTAAACACCCGGTGAAAGTGAATATTTGGGGTTGCTCCTCCGAGCGCGGTTTCGGATGCTCGGAATTCTTCACCCAAAATTTGAACGCCGAAAAAATGGTCGAAATTTACAATCGAGGACTTTTGAAGTTGGGGAAAAAAATGTATCCAGGAAGAAACAATGATTGGGCCTTTCAAGAGGATACTGACCCAAAACACCAAAGACGACTCTGTGAGGCCTGCAAACAAGAAAATGGCGTCACAGTGTTGGACTGACCTTCCCAGTCTCCAGACACCAGTCTTATTGAAAATGTGTGGCGAATTATGGAAACGAATCTTGTCGGAAAGCCAGTCCACGATGTAAAGCAACTCGTGCGTCAAGTTCGCAAAATCTGGTCCTCTTTAGCGACGAGCTTCACAGAAAAGCTGGTTTAAAGCATGAAGAAGATGCCAGGATATAATCGACAACGATGGAGACTACATCGCATCTCACGGTGAGTAATTGCGACTTGTAGTTTTGTACATAATTTTATGTAAAAAAAAAGTTTAAATAACGGGTGGTTTTTTAGCTATTATCTTTTTAAACAGTTGGTTTAAACAGCTGAAGCACGTTTCGTGATTTGTTTCACTGTAAAACATCTTCAGTTTGGTCTATAATTTAACCGCAACGCTTGCAAATCATTGAGTTTTATTATAAAAATGCGTGTTCTGTTAAGAAAGTTTATCGCCCGCTTCTTCCATTTTATGGCCAGTTTAATCGACCCACTGAAGCGGCTATTCGAGCTATTTTGAATAAATTTAGAACCAAATTTACATTATTGGACATCAAACCACCAACACGCTTACGTAAAGTGAGAACTGAGGAAACTATCGCGGCTGTATCGGCCAGTGTTAATGGTGACCATCAATTATCGATTCGTCGCCGTTCGCAGCAATTGGGCCTCTGCTACTCAACAACGTGGAAAATTTTGCGAAAAGATTTAGGTGTGAAGCCTTTCAAAATATAGCTGGTGCAAGAATTGAAGCCGAACGACCTACCGCAACGCAGAATTTTTGGTGAATGGGCTCTTGGAAAGTTGGCCGAAGATCCACTTTTTTATCGAAAAATTGTGTTCAGCGACGAAGCTCATTTTTGGATCAATGGGTACGTAAATAAGCAGAATTGTCAATTTTGGAGTGAAGATCAGCCAGAAGAATTGCAAGAGCTACCAATGTATCCAGAAAAGGTCACAGTTTGGTGCGGTTTATGGCTGGAGGTATCATTGGACCGTACTTCTTCAAAGATGCTGCGAATCGTAACGTAACTGTGAATGGTGAGCGCTACCGTGAAATGATATCCAACTTTTTTTTGCCCAAAATGCAAGAGCTTGACTTGCATGGCATGTGATTTCAGCAAGACGGTGCCACATGCCACACAGCACGCGTAACAATGGACTTGTTGAGAGGCGAGTTCGGTGAATATTTTATTTCACGTTCGGGACCTGTCACTTGGCCACCCAGATCGTGCGATATAACGCCTTTAGATTATTTTCTGTGGGGCTATGTTAAAGCTCATGTCTATTCAGACAAGCCTGCTTCAATTAACGCATTGGAAGACAACATTAAATCATTTATATGTGAGATACCGGCCGAAACATTGGAAAGAGTATGCCAAAATTGGACTAAGCGGATGGACTATTTGAAGCGCAGTCGCGGTCAACATTTGCATAAAATAATCTTAAAAGATTAAATTATATGGACTGTACTATCGATTTAAATAAAAATTTCATGCATTTTTCTAAGTTTTGCGTGTGTTTTTTCGAAAAACTTTCCTATAGCTCTTAAAAAATCACCCTTTATATATTTTTTATACTTCATGAATAATCGCGGTGCCTTTTTTCTGACACATGCTGTATGTGAGTTTGTGCTAAAAAATAACAAACTTCTCGCTAAAAACATCGAACTACAGCTCACGATAAAATAAAAAGGTTAACATTCGCATAACCTCATTTATAGCCAAATATCGTAATTTTTTGCTCTTTCAAGCCACGCTACAATCAATACGTGATGTGTTGGGACCATTCTGAGTTCCGATTCAAATTCATTACGTAAAATGACCCTAGAAAAAGTGCAGTATGGACCTTGATTTAAAATTTGTGTGGAACTGTCTAGTCTAACCATTACCAGACTGGCCCTTATATTCCCGCATTGCACTGGTTGCAAAGTGAAAATTCTATGCACTCGTTCAGCTAGTATTTTCCAGCAGGGCTTGAATTCAAATAAACTCATCTATGCATGCACTCGTATGTACGTACATATGTTCGTATAAATACTCGTGCATTACCGAATACAAATTTCGTTTAGGTTGTTTGTTTTGTTTTTCATTTCGCGTGCTGGCTTGCATGTGTGTAGGCGTCAATTTGTCTGTAGCTTTTAATTTGCATAAGTCTAATGGTCGCTTTATCATCGTTTCAATGCATTATTAATTATTTTTATTGCCGATTTTAATTGAATTGTTTTTTTTTTTTAATTTTAAATTTTCTCAATTATTTATGATGTGTATTCATGAAGGTAAATATTTTCATGCAGCTTATTGCTTTCGCTCGACTTTCTGCCTTTCATGAGCACTAAGCCATTTGTTTGTAAAGCGTAAATATTAATGGGGTGGATGGGCGGGAGGTATAAAATGGTTGAATGAAAGTATTTATGACATTGAATTATGTATTTGCTATTCAGTTTATGTATGTATGTGTGTGTGTAAGTGCTAATATAAAGGCTCATTTGAACAGTTCATGAAATATCTATTTACGTGCAACTGTGTGTATGTATAAGTAACTTATTCTTAGCTCAAATTCTTGTAATGATGGATGGGAAGGATGGGAAATTGAATAGAACAATTAGAGTAATTATAGTACTTGGGAAAGTCAGAAAATTAAGGCAGCATGAGGGTAGTTGTAATTACTTATTAACACTGGATTTACGAACTGAGGCAATTTGGCTCATTTAAAATTCTTTTGGTATATACAGGGTGGATGATGAATTTTGCTACATTAAGAAACTCAAATAACTTTTTTTTCAGTGTATGGAATTCATTTATTTTTTTTTTCAAGTTGAAGGTCATTAAATTTTATTAAATGTAGCTTAACTAGTTTTAAAAATAATTGAATTTAAATGCCCCCCATGCTCGTTGACACAAGTGCGGCATCTTAGTAAAAAGTTGTTCATTGCTGCTTTGAGAGGTGCGACAGGAATAGCCGCAATTGTTGCCCGAATGGATTGTTTTAGTTCATCCAAATTTGTTAATTTGTTGGCTTTGTTTTATAAACTTCTTGTTTACATAAACCCCACAAGAAAAAGTCAGGTGCAGTAAGGTCAGGCGACCTGGGGGGCCAACGAAATTCGGAGTTTCTTGAAATCAGTTTATTGGGAAATTTTCGTCGCAACTCTGTCATAACAGTCTGGGCTATGTGAGACGTTGCCCCATCTTGTTGAAACCACACAGAGTTGAAAGGAATTCTCTTTCGGCGTAGTTCTGGATAGAAAAATTCTTTCAGCATTTTCAAATAACGGTCTCCAGTAACCGTAACGGTGTGACCATTTTCTTCAAAAAAATAAGGCCCGACAATACAGCGTGAAGAAACCGCACACCACACTGTCACGCGAAGAGGATGCAATTCCGTCTCGTGGAGTATCTGTGGGTTAGAAGTACTCCATATTCGACAATTTTGTTTGTTCACATTGCCGTTTAAATCGAAATGGGCCTCATCAGACATGAAAAGGCAGTTTAACATGTTTTGGTCTTCTTCCACCATTTGCAGGAACTTCTGGCAAAATTCCAAGTGAATCGGCAAGTCTGCTGCATTCAGTTTGTTAACCATTTGAATTTTGTAGGGAAATAAGTCTAAATCTTTGTGCATTATTGTTTGCAAAGACTGTCGGCTGACACCAAGTTGAGCAGATAAGCTTCTTGTTGAAACCCTTGGATTGCTTTGTACAGCTGCAGCTACAGCAGCGATTGTTTCCTCCATCCGAACTGGTGGGTTTCGATGATAAGGCCTTCTTGCGACTGTTCCTTGCTCAGCAAAATTATTCACCAGTCTCATTATGGTCCATCTGCTCGGGGGATCGCCGCCAAACATCCGCCTGTACTCTCTCTGTACCAAAACTACGGACTCCAGTGCGTGATAGCGGCGGACTATCCAAATTCTTGTTTGCGTGTCCCAGTTATCCATTTTAATAAATTTTAAAAATCAATCTGCAAATTAAAACAAAAATGGAACAGATAACTTAAAAAGAAAAAAAGTTATTCAATTTTTTTTTGGTAGCGGCTTTCATCAGCCACCCTGTACTTACTAGGCCGCGTTGATTTGTGGGGAGGCAAAAAAATCACCCAGAGCTCTATGAAAATCATATTCTAGGGATCAAAATAAGAAACTTTGCCGAAGGAACCTTACCTCTAAAACGAATTCTAATGTCCCCCGATTTGGGTCGAACTTTTTAGTTTATTTTCTCATGTAAAGGCCAAAAATGGTGATATTTTGAAATGATTGTATGGAGAACCCCAGGGGAGTTCCAGGGGGTGTGCCACTGGCATGGGTGGATAGGCCGCCCAAAATTTGTGGCGGTCGGTCATACATTTGGACTCGATTGGAGCACTCTAAATGGGTCAAAGTGGGATTTTTCGTTCGACCCAAATTAGGGGACATCAGAATTCGTTTTAGAGGTATGGTTCCTTCGGCAAAGTTTCTTATTTTGATCCCTAGAATACGATTTTCACAGAGCAATGAGCGATTTTTAAATCGACCCGCCCTAATACTTACCGTCTCATCCTCCTCTTGACAATCTGTACAGAGTACACTGTCTGAGGTGCCTACCTTTTCCATGTGCTTCGCCCACAGAAAGTGGTCCGTCATCAGTCCAACTAGCTATTTGCAGTCCCCTCTGCTTAATGACAGGAGAATTTGCGATAGTCGGTCGGACATGACAGGTAACATCAATTTAGTCCATCTGCAGCCTTTCTCAGCCTGCCAAGCTCGCTTGTGGGGTGCAGTAATCCATTTGCTGACCGTGGCTCTGATGGCTGCAGAATGGAGTGGCAGAACGGGCTCTGAGCCAAAGAAGTTGGTCAGAGCCCTTCCTAGCTACGGAGTCAGAGGTCTCCTTACCCGCGATACCCACGTGTCTTGGGACCCATGTTAGCATCGGGCTATTATGTCTACCGACATAGTTTAGTCTGGATCTACAGGAATCGACTACGCCCGATGTGGTTGCGGGGCTGTCTAAGGCCATGAGCGCAGCTTGATTGTCGCTGTAGACACATACAGATCTGCCTCTCCATCTGTTTTCCACAACAAAGTTCATCGCTTCTTGAACAGCATACACCTCCGCTTGGAACACAGATGCATGCATTCCAAGAGCAAAGTGCTGTTTTGTCCTGCTGGATTACACCTTAGCCCCAGAGCTGGAGTCGTGCTCGGTCCTGGAGACACTAAGTAAAGGGTTTTCTAATAAGCGGTGTTATTTCGATATTCAAAGAAAAATTCTATTTGTTAATTTAAATCATCGGATGTTTATTTTATTATAAAGAGGAAATTATGCCGTTAATAGAGGAAAATAACATCGGGCAAATGACCACCACGACCACGCTTACAGGACAATATCCTTTTCATGAAATTTTCCATAAACGTGTTGCAAAGTGGCTGCCCTATGCCCTCGATAGCCTTACGAATTCCATCTTTAAAATAGTTGTTCAAAGATAAAACAGGTGGCAACACCAGCTAAAATATTTTTTTGTTAATTTTTTGACAAAATTTTCACTGAATACCCATATTTTAGTATTTGAGTGAAATTTGTTGTAAATTAGTATTTTTGCAATAAAATTGAGGTGGCAACGCCATCAAAGAATTAGTTTTCGAATAGAATTTTCATAAAAATATTTGCCTTGTTAGCCATGTCGTAATAGTACGGCATTATGGTATTAAAATAGTTGTTCATAGATAAATCAGGTGGCAACACCAGCTAAAATATTTGTTGTTAATTTTTTTACAAGATTTTCACTGAATACCCATATTTTAAATATTCAGGTGGCAACGCCGTAAAAAAACTAGGTTTAGAATAGAATTTTATTAAAAATATTTGCCTTGTTAGCCATGCCGTAATACTTATTTATGTTTTGTATTAAAATAGTTGTTCAAATACAAAACAGGTGGCAACACTAGCTAAAATATTTTTTTGTTAATTTGTTTTACAAAATTTTCACTGAATACCCATATTTTAGTATTTCAGTGATATTTGTTGTATTTGCAATAAAATTCAGAGGGCAACGCCATCAAAAAATAAGTTTCAGAGTAGAATTTTCATAAAAATATTTGCCTTGTTAGCCATGCCGTAAAAGTTATTTATGTTTTGTATTAAAATAGTTGTTCAAATAAAAAACAGGTGGCACCACCAGCTAAAATATTAAAAAAAAAATTTTTACAAAACTTTCACTGCATGCCCATAGTTTAATATTCAAGTGAGATTTGTTGTAATTTACTATATTTGCAATAAAATTCAGGTGGCAACGCCATCAAAAAAATAGGTTTAGAATAGAATTTTCATAAAAATATTGGCTTTGTTAGCCATGGCGCAAGACCTGTGCATGTTTTTTAATAAATTCGTTTTTTAAATAAAAATGAGGGGTCGGCACCCAGCTAAATTGAGTGTTAAGCGCAAACCATCCACGCGCCATAGGCTTTCCAAACGGGAAGAGGGCTTTGAGTGATGCTCTTTCACAAAAATTTTCCACGTTTGAATATATGTAATTTTGTACTTATAGAGATTAAATATGTAAAGTATTTATTATATATTTTCAGCAGCCCTTAAAAGTCGAATTATTTAATTATTCACTTTGATATCCACTAAATACAGCACAAATTACAGCCCATTGAACATTGAAATCAAAAAAATTCCCTCACCATAAAGTGCAGTTATGCGCTAATTTGTATTGATTGAAAAAATTTTCGGAATAAGTAATGGAAATTTCATACACATTACTGAATGCAGCAACGCATTTAACGAATTTATCGTAATTGGGTCAGAGGACAGGCAAAATTTCGCCGTAAATGTTGATGAGTCCTCGAGTAAACCCTGCAGTGAAATTGGCTAGTTCTGAACTGGTTCTCCTACAGAGAATTTTGGAACGGAACCAGTTCGCGTGCTTTGTCTTTTCTAAACAAATTCGTCGCTTGTTTCAAGTAGGTCACATATAGTGAGGCACATTGAGGCCCCTTTAATGGAGCGGTATTTCTCTGAACTTCGTATCTTTCTATCCGCGGACTGTAGTTTGAGTGTCGTGTCACATCAATCTTTCCAAGTAGACAGGATTGGGACGAGGAGAAAATCTATACCGAGGCTGGTACCTCTGTCTTCACTGACGGCTCCAAGTTGTAATCGGGACTCGGAGCAGGGATTTTCCGTAAATCAGCCCATTTATCTATTTCCTTAAAAAGTCCGAATACTGTTAGTGTTTTTCAGACAGAAGTCTTTGCGATAGTGCAGACAATGTGGCAGTGTGAGAGCGAGAGAGATATTAATATTTTCTTCGATAGTCAAGCTATGGGGTTTGATTGAAAAGTAATGAGCCTTATTTTTTTAAGCAGTTTTATTAAACCTTTTGGCTTACACAACTAATATTCTTCAAAATAGGACCCTTGAGCGTCAATACACTACTGGTAGCGGTCTTTCCACTGCAGAAAACATTTTTTAAACTCATCCGCCGGAATCGCGTTCAATTCGGCTGTCACAGTTTTTTGAATCGCCTCGATGGAGTCGAAACGCCTCTCCTTCAGCTTTCTTTTCAGGCGCGGGAACAAGAAGAAGTCCGGGGGGAACTGGTCTGGGCTGTAGGGAAGCACCGGAACTCCCATCTTGGCCAATGCAGAGGTGCAGAGTAAGGCTGTGTGCGCCGGCACATTGTCGTCCAATTGTTGACGAGGTCGGGCCGAACCCCGGCGACGCGGTTTTTGAGCCGAAGGAGCACTTCTTTGTAAAATGCCGCGTTTACAGTGCTTTCTGGAGGTACAAACTGTTTAGCTTTACGCAAAATTTGATCAAGTAACTTTGCTTCAACGATCGCTGCATTTTCGCTACTGCAAAATCCTAACACACTTTTAAAACAGCTTACACGCGCGGAGCGATGTTGGCTTCACCGCTGTTGCCAGCGAATTGGGACCGGTTTCTAGTGAAATGGGAAGGTCGAACGATCATTTTCCCCCACCAGCCAATTCGGTTGATCGCCTCGCAGACGCTCCGCGCGGGAAGGCTCATTACTTTTCAATTAAACCCTGTACGAGAGAAGTCAATTCCTTAAAGGTGGAGACCAAATCTCTTGGGCGTGCAGTTAACGTTCCTCTGAGATGTGTTCCAGAACATAGGAAGATAGAGCGAAAAGAAATTGCTGATGAGCTTGCCAGGAAGGGGGCTGAATTGGTCTTAGAGACCTCCTCTCCGGTCATCGGCATCTCACTGACTGTTGTTAAAGGGGAACTGCACAACTTTTTTCTCAGGAAAGAGCAGAAAAGGCGGAGTTCCATTTCTTAATGCACTATTTCGAAAACCTTTTGGCCTCAGTACAATAGACGAACGACTCTGAAAGTTCTAGAGACTCCACGCCATTCAGTTTCCAATTTCGTAGCTATATTTACCAGTTATGGGACTATAGGCACATACGCAGAAAAGCTAGATTTACCATTTAATTCTCATTGCAGAAGTTGTGGGGGCCTCTAAGAAAAGGACCTCTTTCAATCTAAATATCCGGGCCAGACGATTAAGATCACTGTGTGCTCCTTTCTTTGACAGCCTGGGGCAGTGCTCCAACTTAAATCTCATAATCATTCTTCACCACATCAACAACTCCGGTTGGCTGTAGATATCTGCCCACTGGAAGTCGCGAAATGGTATCAATACGGCGCTTTAGTGCTGCTTGGTGAGTACCAGACTGGCATTTCAAACATTTCACCTACAGACTTACCTCAGACGTCAGACCCCTGCGCCTAGAATATCTAGGATATTCTGCTTGAAAAACTTCAGATTATTTTTACATAGTATTGCAAAAGGCGGCCTCCATAGCCGAATGGGTTGGTGCGTGACTAACATTCGTAGGTTTGAATCAATTTGCATGAAACACCAAAAATTAAGGAACAGTTTTTTAATAGCGGTCGCCCCTCGGCAGGCAATGGCAAACCTCCGAGTGTATTTCTGTCATGAAAAAGCTTCTCATACAAAATATCTGTCGTTCGGGGTCGGCTTAAAAGTGTAGATCCCTCCCCATCACAAATAGGAGGAGGAGCTCGGCCAAACACCTATCAGAAGTATGTCCGCCAATTATTTATTTTTATTTTATTACAAAAGAACAGGGCTGCTGTTGCCGTGGGTCTAAAAGTTCATTTATTAGCAATGCCACTCTGACAAATCTAAAACTGCGGTTACTATTTTTTCCAAAATATGGTTTTTTAGTGGAAAAAAGGCGCATACATATTTATATTTTTGTATGATTTTCAATTTAGGTAATACAGGCTGGTCCATAAAGAGGTTTTTTTTTCAGAATATAAAAAAATTTAAAAAAAAAAGTAATGTAAATATCCTCGCTTGCTGACGCCTCATTGTGGCTAATCTCGAACTGGTGAAAATCTACTTCGCCTTTAGCAAATTTCTAGAAATTTATTTTACTAGTCTTGACCAGAGTTGGGCTTTCTCTACACGGAATGCTCGAATACATTCACACATTAATTAAAAGATGTAAAAGGACAAATGTCAGGCTGCCAGCAAATATCAACCCACAGCATGAAATGAATTAGTGATGACCGATGCCGTTTTGTAAGGCTGGGTGAAAAATCGGTGGACGATGAAATGGATAATCGTATAGCCGGTCGCATGGCTAGATTGATAGCTCATGATGATAATGGACATAATGATGACAATCATGAGAGTGGCATTCAAGTGAATGTTGCAATTGCGGGCGACAACAACGGTGAAGTCGCGTGGAAGCTGCATACTCGTACATCAATGACAACGACGTGACATGGCGAGCCTTGTGGCGAGCAGTTACACTTAGTATTTCATATAAGCCATCGCATATGTATATATTTTTACACACTTGCAACAAAAATGCATCCCAGTCCACCCAAATACTAAGCGCCTGTGCCCTTTATGCATTTGTGTGTGTATGCGTGTGTGCGTGCACTTGTGCAGCGAGCGTCAAGTTGGTGCTGTTGCATGCCACATGCTGCAAGGAAATATGATTTTGTGGTAGTGGTTAGCGCGTTTGGAACAAGCCATGCACACAGCTTCATGAATGCTTAACTGCTGAAGGACGGCAATAAAAGCCATAAGTAGTAAATGCGCCACAAGCGGCGAAATTAACGAGCTACAGCATTTGAACAAACCAAATGTTAACGCAGCTGCGGATTGTACAATGATGACTGTAACAAATTACGGTGATGTATATGTCAATATTGTAAATTGCAAGCGACATTTGTCAAAAGCCCACATAAGTTAATACTCGTACATACAAATGTATGTATGCTGGCTCTAGAGAAAATTTTAGGTACTGCAATACTGGTAAATTTCAGGAGAAAAGCGTTTGGAGGAAAGTGTTCGGTTGTTCACAAGCTCAGAAAGAATCTATAAATTATTCAAGTTAAAGTTTACTTAGAAGCCAGAGCGTTCAAGACTAGAGCAAGAGAAAGGCCGGGAACAAGATGGACCGACGAACAAGAGGACGACATCAAGAAACTTAGGATAACGAACTGGAAAAAAGTCGCAAGCGTTCGAGACGTATGGAGGTCCCACGTCCCACGCCAAAGCTCACAAAGAGCTGTAGAGACAAAAGATAATGAAAGTTTACTCCAAAAATTTTGCAGCAACCAACTTTTTTTCTCATTCAATAAGAGTTTACGGCCGCCGTAGCCGAATGGGTTGGTGCGCGATTAACATTTGGTAGTGCTCGGGCTGGGATCTTCGAGCATGGAATACCAAGTTATACGGGGTTCGGCACTTGAAGTGTGACCAGTTAAAAAGGCTATAAATATAGTTTGGAAAATTACTTTTATTCAGTTCAAAGTAAAAAATGTGTGAAAATAATACAAAATTAAGCGTCAAATTACTTTTGCTCGATATGACCACCTTTTGCCTTGACTAAGGCCTTGAGATGGTCCAGAAATGAATCGCAAGCTGCCCCGGACAATGGCTTACTTCAGCGCCTCGAGAGTGGTGAATCTTTTAGTTCGGACCTTGACCCACAGAGTGGCCGAAAGAGAATAATCCATGGGATTCAGATCTGGTGAATTTGAGAGCCATTATGTGGACGTTATGAAGTTCGGAACGTTGTTGTTTAGCCATTCTTTGTTCACTCGAACTTTGTGAAACGGTGCCGAGTCCTGTTGAAACGTTCATAGTTTGCCACCAAAATGTTTGTTTGCCCACGGCTTCCTCCACAACCTCCAGAGTACTTTCCCAATAATATTTCGCATTTACCTTAACGCCAGGCTCGATTATGAGAAGGATTGGAGAGCGTCCATCAGCGTTACAGCGGCCCAAATCATTACCTGTGGCGGGTGCTGCCTCCTGGTGGCCAATAGATGACTCAAAGCCTCGTATGAACGGTCGGTGAAATAAACATTATCGTTTTGGGAGTTCACGAATAGCTGAATTTGAAAAATTTTCTCGTCAGAAAACACAATGTTCGAAAATGTACCGCTTTCGGCTAAGCGAAGCAACTCCTTCGCTTTCTCAAGTCTGACTTGTTGCTGCTTTGGTGTGAGATCATGCGCCATTTGGATCTTGTAAGGCTTGACTTCGAGATCATTTTTCAGTATGCGGCGGATGCTACGGTCAGATATTTTCAGTTCTTTCGCCATTTGATTGGCACTTAATCGGGGATTTCGCTTCCAACCAAGCTCCTGAAGCCTTTGGCCAGTTCTTTCAGATGTGTGTGGGCTTGCGTTGTCCTGATGGCACACAAAACCTCTTTTGGTGGCAAATTTTGACCGTGTCTGGTTAATCGGTAGCCTGAAACGGTTCAGTTGTTGACAGTAGAGATCTGAATTTAGTGTTTAGTCATACGGAAGCAACTCATAATAAATAATTCTTTTCAAATCTCACCAAATACACAGTAGAACCTTCCTGGCCGTTGGTCCTGCTTTGGCTTTCGTTTGAGTTGCTTCATTACGCTTTGGCCACCATCGTTTTCGCACAATATTGTCGCATGTGACCATTGCTCAAGGCTGTTGTTGTGGATTCGCGACAAAATATAATGGTATAAGGTTGCCGTTGATTTAGGACCAGTCCCCTCTACAAGAGCTAGATCACCCACTTCTTTTGTTCAATTTCCTTCAACTCGGGTTTTTCAACTAGTGATGTGCCCAGTCTCTGGTTGGGGTTAACAGTTTCACCGTTAGAAGGATTCAAGTTGAAAGATTGACAATAAGAGGTGATATACATCATGTCTCGAGATCAGTGCTCAAGTTGTACATTACTGCCCTTTGCAAGGAAGGGACCATCCGCCGAGATGACGGAACATATCGGATAAGATATAATATAATACAATCACCAACTCGATGCATTGATTCAAAATAGAAATGCAATACGCCGCATAAAAAGTCAATGAATCAGATGGCTGGGGTACATGAACAGAATGTCCTAATGGCGAGCTTGCAGTATAGTGTTCCATAGGCAAGTGGTTGGACGGAGCGGTCGAGGGAGACCAAATAAGCGTTCGATTGATGAGGTCGCAGCCGCCTTGCGGAAAATGGGGATCGCAAGCTGAAAAGGCGAAGTAGAGGATCGATTGGAGGGGAGAACCGTGGTTGTGGAAGCAATGGCCTGCACCAGACTGCAATTGATGATGATGAAGTCCTATTTCTGATCCCCAGTCATCGTTTGTTTAAGAAATGGGCCAATTTCATTCCGTTTGACCAAAGTTTAACGGATGGAAATTCGTTTTATCATGTTTTTTTATGTTAATTGATATGACCTCCAAACATCGAGCTTCTTTTTGAATCCAGCTTTGCGCAAGTGGTTTAAGGGGGTATTCTAGTGTAGAATTACAAAAAATCAAAATTTTTTTGCATATTTTAAGAGTTTAGACATTTAAGAATATGTCTTTAAGAGCATTTGTAAAAATTGCTATTATTTTATGAGTTATAGCCTTTTTGGTAACATGGCATCCGTTCCGATCCGACCGCTTCAACTCAACAAAAGACGTTTGTCTGAAAACTTTAAACGCGTTTTCCTTGAAACTACATTTTTCAAAACGCTTGGCATGATATTTCAAGTTCTACGGAACCGATTCACATGAAATTTGGTGCGAGTCTGCTCAATATATATCTCTATCGTAAAAACTGTTACTTTAATAAAATTAATTTTTTTTACTAATTTTAAACAAATCAGAGAAATCCAAAAATAGTAGGAAAAAAATGTACTATTTTTTCGGACAGCCGTAATTTAGCAAGCAAATTAATCAATAAAAATGTTTCCACTTTTTCTTAGTTAGTACGATAGTGGCATTCATTAAATTAATAATGTTTTTAATTTTTTTGCTTCAGACCATTAGAAGGCTTGCAATCATGACAAGTTTAGCGCGCCATTTTTTTGGACTCCCCATTCCAACAGCTTATAAAATTTTCAGTTTTTAATTTTTATACTCTTTTTTATGTATTATTAAAAGATTAATAAATATCTGGTAAAAAAATGGATGGTAGAAATATTTTTCGGTTTTTATTTATAGCACCCGCAAAGACGCCTCCACATTAGAATACCCCCTTAAAACTGTTTTATGGTCGATCTTTAGCTCCGGGGTATGCTACGACTACTAACTTGCTGGTCAACTTTGATTATTTCTGTGATTTTTTCGACTTTCTTTCTTACTTTTATATCAAAATGCCTGAACGGAATCGACGAAACCAAAATTGCACGTACTTAGCTGTTACAGAATCGGCACCATAAACATCATTCACAATTTCAGCGACATGGCTTGCATTTTTGCCTTTATCAAAGAAAAAAATGTAAAATGTACCGAATTTTCTCTTTGTTGATATCTATTGTTAGCACCCTGTAACTCACAACTGCCTGAAACGAAAAAAGCAAAAGAAATTTTTTGGTGTGAAATGTAACCTTCAAAACAAGCTAAAATTCTAAAAAAAAATTTTGATCGATACTTTACGAGATATCGATCACTGCCGCCATCTACCGAGAAAATAATGGATTTTTTTTTCCCAAACAATATTAATCTATATATATAAAAGAAAGTCATGTTAGTTACACTATTTATAGCTCGAGAACGGCCCGTGAAGTCACTATAAAATGTGGTATAACAAAAACGCAAATGACAGCTAAACCTAATTTTGTCTATGGTTACGTAGAAAATTTGATACTATAAATTTTGTCACAAATATATAATCACAGTAATTTGTATTCTCTTTGAATCATCATTATCAATGCCGCGACCAAGACGATCAAATCTTTCCCGACAAAGCCGTAATGCAAGAAGGATACGAAACATTGTGAATTAATGAAACGACTGAAGAAGCACAAGGAATTGCCTGTGAAGAGCGCCGCGTTAGTATGGCTCGACTTTGTGCTTCTCAATCACAAGAGCAAAGCGAGGCAGCCCGTGAAACGGCTCGGTTGGCAATGCGAGATCGTCGAGTGAATAACAGAGATCAACAAGAAGATAGTTTTCGACGCACAAGAAGAGAATTATCAAGTGCTGATTTGAATCGAGCAGCGTTTCGATATGATTGCAACACTGATTACTGCTTGCATCCTAGCGTTTGCATTGGGCCAATGAACGTTGTTTTCGAGTATTTTGGCGCATTGAAGTTTTCCGGAGAAACGCCCGGATTGTGCTGCCTTAGTGGAAGAGTGAAATTGCCATTTTTGACTTTTTTGGAGGCGCAATGATTTTACTGTCTGGCGACTTCCGCCAAACACTGCCAGTAATTCCAAGATCAACGGCTGCTGACGCAATAAACGCTTGCCTCAAATCATCGAATCTATGGCGCTATGTGAAGAAACTTCACCTGACAACAAACATGAGAGTTGCATTACTTAATGATACATCTACTGAAGATTTCTCTGAGCAATTACTGACTATCAGTAATTGTCGAGTACCTGTCGACGAATCGAGCGGATTGATTTCATTTCCTCAGAATTTCTGTAACTTTGTCTCATTGAAAGACGAACTTATCAATAAAGTATTCCCAACAATCATTAATAACTACAAAAATAATGAATGGTTGAGTGAGCGAGCAATTTTAGCGGCTAAGAATAAAGATGTAAATGCCCTAAACTACATAATTCAAAATGATATCATTGGAGCAATGCATTCATTCAAATCCATTGACTGTGTAACAAATGAAGATGGAGCCACCAACTATCCAATTGAATTTTTAAACTCCTTGGGTGTGCCTGGCTTACCACCACACAACTTACGTCTAAAAGTTGGCTCCGTAGTAATCATGCTTCGAAACATAAGTCCACCAAAACTTTGTAACGGTACGCGTTTGGTGGTAAATAAATTGATGAACAATGTGATTTACGCGACGATACTCAAAGGAAAATTTGAAGGGGAAAAAGTTCTCATTCCGAGGATCCCGATGATCCTAACCGATCTATCGTTTGATTTTAAAAGACTTCAAATTCCGATCCGTCTTGCATTCGCCATGACAATTAACAAATCACAAGGCCAATCCTTGAAAGTCTGTGGTCTGAATCTAGAAATTCTTCTTCATTGAAATACTTGATTAATAAAAAAATAAACTTAATAAAACCAAAAATCTGCTTTTTTATTGCCTCTAGGGCGGAACAAAGTTCGCCGGGTCAGCTAGTTTCAAATATAAAGCAGAGGACTCTAAAGTAGAGGATTCTAAACTACATACATAGCAAAAATCTACTTTTTTTACCTTTTAAGAAGATCAAATGGTGTACTAGCTTTTGACCGAGGTTTGCAAGTATAAGAAGAAGAAGAAAAGGAAGAAGAAGAAAAGGAGGAGGGAAAATGAGCAGAGGAAGAAAATTAAGAAGAATCGGGTGAAAAAATTGCTTTTGCACATTTACTTGTTCTATATATACCTATGCACGTATACATACCTACATACGTCTTTCTGTGGCTGCCACTTGCCGCATTGACGCTCATATTCATTCGCCTTGTTGTCACAGTAAGCTCGATTTTGTGCTTGCCACTTACCACGTACCACTGCACACAACTACTTGAGCTCACGAACATTCATAAGTAGCCATGTATGTATGTATATGTGTAAGTATGCCAAAGTAGTTCACTTATTGCCACTGTTGCAAGTTTACTAGTTCAGCTGCGGGTACTAGCACTTATAATCCATCTGTCCGTTCGTCTGTTCGACCGTTCGTCCAACCGAATCTTCCATTGGCATAAATAAATTATCTACTAATTTAGTTGACTGCCAGACTTAGTGAGCAAAGAGGCATACAGACCAATTGGCATAGCCTGCGCCAGAGACAATAACTAAGCCCTTGTATTCTATGCACACATACACACACACACATGCATGCACACACAAAGCTGCTATCTGGGCCTGTGGAGGAAATACCCTGCAGGACAAACCGCACACCCACAGTGATTACTATACCCGAGCAAAAATACGTGGCATATATTTCTACAGTTGCTACGCGCCACCGAAACTGACGCAAGCAGAGTTCGAAAACTTACTAGATGAACTTGTGCAAAACGCTCGTGGTACCACACCAAACGTGATTGCGGGTGATTTTAATGCGTGGGCCCTGGAATGGGGTAGCAGATATACTAATAAAAGGGGAGATGCCTTGCTTAAGGCATTCTCACTGCTTGATGCGGTTCTGCTAAACACTGGGGGAAAAAACACCTTCGAAGTGAATGGTCGTGCATCAATAATCGACATCACCTACGCCAGCAGGGCTCTAATACGATCAGCAAGCTGGAAAGTGAATGATTTTTACACAGGCAGTGACCACCTTGCCATTACGGTGGACTTTTCGCATGGAAAAGAAACCGTACAGAAAAAACAGAATAAGGGTTGGAGGGTGGAGACACTTGATGAAGAAATGTTCCAAATCATGCTAGAAAAGAACCCAACTAGCACCAACGATGTGGAACTACAGGCGGAACTGCTAGTAAAATATGTTAGCAGAGCTTGCGATGCCGCTATGAGCAGGAAAATACAGAGCGCTCCCAGAAAGCCTGTATACTGGTGGAACGAGGAGATCAGCACCCTAAGAAGCGAATGCAAAAAAGCAAGGCGCCTTTCCCAAAGGAGCTATGGGTTGGCAGAACACTTCAGGCTCCGCGAGAACTATAAAAAGAAGCGGAAAGAATTAAAGAAAGCCATTAAAAGCAGCAAGGCAGCTAGCTTTAAAGAACTGTGCCAGAATGTGGACGAAAACCCGTGGGGTGATGGCTACAAACTCGTTATGGCCAAGGTCAAAGGAGGTAGAGGACAGGCGCCGACTTGCCCTATTCTTTTGGAAAAGATTGTACAGACACTCTTTCCAAAGCAAGACATGCAACCAAGCCAGACCCAGTGCCACGCAGCAGAAAATAGTGTCACAATCAGTGAAGCAGAGGTGATTTTGGCAACGGAAAGTTTCGGCAATGCTAAGGCTCCAGGACCTGACGGAATTCCGAACAAGGCGCTGAAGATCGCTATCAGGCGCAACACAAAGCCATTTGCAGAACACTTCACCAAGTGTATAAATGAAGGCACGTTTCCGAAAGTATGGAAGAAACAACAACTGGTCCTACTTCAGAAACCAAATAAGCCAGCGGGTGACCCAAGTTCTTATCGGCCACTCTGCATGATAGATACTATGGGTAAAATCTTGGAGAAACTAATCTGCACACGCCTGGAACAGCACCTGGAGAAAGCGCCGGCTGAACTATCCGAACATCAGTTTGGTTTCCGAAAAGGTCGTTCAACCATCGATGCCGTCAGGAGGGTGACAAACATTGCAAGTAAGGCTATTGAGGGTAACAGGTGGATGCATGGTGATAAAGAATACTGTGCAGTTGTCACTCTGGATGTCAAGAACGCCTTCAACTCGGCATACTGGCCACATATTATAAAGGCTCTTGAAGGAAAAAAACCCCAGCATACTTAGTACGGGTTATAAACAGTTACCTGTCGGAAAGAGTACTTCTGTACAATACAGATGAAGGCCCTAAGAGATATGCAGTGACGGGCGGAGTACCGCAGGGATCTGTGCTGGGCCCGATCCTATGGAATGTACTATATGATGGGGTACTGCAACTCCCAATGCCGAGGGAAGTGCAAATAATAGGATACGCAGACGACATTGCGTTAACCATAGTCGCCAAAACAATCCCTCAGATTCAGAGTATCTGCAGCGAGGCCACAACGAAGGTCAAACAATGGCTAACGGCGGTTAAACTACAGCTAGCAGGGCAAAAAACAGAAGCAGTTCTCATTACGAGTAGAAAAAAGTTAGAAACGACCACACTAAACATTGATGGGTTTAGCGTCACAACACAAGCGGCACTACGATATTTGGGTGTAATGATCGATGCACGACTAAGCTTCAAGGAGCACATTAAAAAAGCATGCGGAAAGGCAGCCATGGTGACGGCGGCACTGTCAAGAATCATGGCCAACATCGGTGGTCCCACTCAGAGTAGAAGAGCGCTCCTGGCTAAAGTTACCCAGTCTACACTCATGTATGCAGCACCCATATGGGGTAAAGCCCTGATACAGAAAACATACGCGAAGAAGGCGGAAATAGTGTTTAGACTTATTTCCCTTAGAGTTGCCTGTGCTTTCAGGACAGTGTCGTTTGAAGCAGTATGTGTCATATCGGGTATCATGCCACCAGATATAATGGCCTCTGAACTGGGTAGAGTGTACGACAAAGCCAAAAGCCTAAACAGGAGATTAACGGCGGAAGAGCGTAAAGAAGAAAGACTGGGGAGCATAACTGAGTGGCAAAATCGCTGGGACCTAGCGACAAAAGGAAGATGGACGCATAAGCTTATCAGAAGCGTACAGGCTTGGGTTGAGAGAGGACATGGTGACACAGATTACTACCTCACACAGTTCCTGACGGGGCATGGATGCTATAGAGAGTATCTCCAAAGACTCGGCCACGAGGACGCAGCTGACTGCTCGCTCTGCGGCAACGGTAGTGAGAACGTGGAACATGTGTTCTTCTCCTGCCCGAGATACGCATCTGAAAGAATGTGCATTGAAGAAATCACAAAAGAAAAAATAACCCCAGGCAACATTGTAGATCACATGCTGCGGTCGAAGTTGGTGTGGGCCAAGATGAGAGAATGGTCCGCAAATGCGTTACAGGAACTGCGAAAAAAGGAATGGGAACGCAGTAAAGAAAGAAGACAAAGAAATAATGAAGGGTAGACGGAGAGAGATATATAAGTGAAGAGCCATAATGGCTAGCTAGGCCCTGCGATGCAATGCTTAAACGGCGGTACCGCAGGGCAAACTAAAGCTACAGAAGTCGGAGTTAGGGTTTAGTACGTAGGTGTACTGTTTCGCAAGTCCAGTTTAGTAGTAATACTGACTGTGCGTGGTCCCGAATGAGGTGCACCCTTAGCGATCAGTATGAATCGTGCATGCCATCTATTTTGACGGTATCTATGTAAGATTCCCCCTTCGGATAAAAAAAAAAAAAAAAAAAAAAAAAAAAAATGCATGCACACACACACATGCTTGCACAAACTGTGTTCGATTATCTGCCTACATGTGTTAGTATGTATGAGTGCATGTACGTATTGTATATTAAAATCGAAAACAAAAACAAAGTAGTTCAAGTTTGTGCATTTCACTTCATTCTGCTACTCGTCGGACTTGCCTGGTGGTGGTCACCCTGTGTCATTCGTCTTTACCTACTTTATTTATTAGTTGCTCGCATATACATACTTACACATATCCATCGAGGACAGATGTATATATATTTACATACATATAAAGTCTCAGCATTTACTATTTATCACAAATGTATGTTTGTGCCCGATGTACTCGCCTCTATTAGCGTAATGATGAGCAGCTACTCAGTGCTTTTTACATAGTTAATGCACTTGCAGTGTTTGGTGGTGTTGTTGTTATTTACTAGATATTCTCTCCAATTTAAATAAATTTTTAAACATGCAGTACATTTCAGATATTCACTGGCATGCATACATACACATATATTTGTACATACATATGCAAATAAGCAGACGATTCGGTTGAATAGTGTTTTTTTTTTTTACAACACCAGGTCGAAAAAAATTGTTTCGAGACAAATGAGTTTAAAGTTTGTGGTACAGGAGCGCGCGGAACACTCTCTACCTAACCTAGTTAATGGGCGATAGAAGCTATAATATTAGGAATTTCCGCATGAAAATTTCACAGTATATTCTTAAGTTACTATACCATCGAAATACCGAAAAAATAAAAAATCGATATTTTGAAATTTCTAGACCACCGGGTGGGTCCGCTTAAATCAGCCTCAGGTTTGGTTAGGTTATACCGGCTGTCCACTATGAGACACGCTCAGAATCATAACCCAGTGTCATATCGTTTGAGGAACTTGCTCTAATCTGGAGAATTTGCAAAATGTCTCATTGGAGGGATCAGTTACCTTCATAAAAATATCTTAGGTAGGGGATAGAAATCAAATACAGATATCAGAATGGCTTTTAGGGCCACCGAGTGTCTTGCCTTGGATAAGCAATCTGGCTAATCTAACCCATTGGTGCACCTGTTTTATTATAAGAGGTGAAGTCCAAAATAAACAAGACTGGCGTCATAAAATGTTTTTGATGGTTCCATATTTTAAATGAGTTACATTCCTAGCTGACTTGCAGTGAAATCTTGGTGGCATTCGGTTCTCGGTTCAGTGGAAGCGAAGTTATTGCGTCTAAAGTGTCAGGATGTTTGTGTCATCGGTACAAAAATGAGTTTCGAACAAAGAGCTAATATCAAATTTTGTTTTAAAATCGGTACAACGTTCACCGAAGCGTTTGAATTGCTGAAAAAAGTTTATGGCGATGATTGTCTCTCTCGTGCCAGAGTTCATGAGTGGTGTACACGTTTGAGAGATGGTTGCGCGGTCATAAATGACAATGAATGGCGGCCCTTATGGCCCAAAATCAGTAGTCACCGAAAACTCCATCGACATTGTTTGTAAATTTATCAAAAACGAAGCGAAATCTTCATTGAAATTCATGGGATCGGAGTTGGATATCTCTAAAACATCGATTTATCGCCTTTTAACTGATCATTTGAGCTTTCGAAGGTCTGTGCACGTTTCATTCCGCACAAGTTAACTGAGGACCGAAAATTGCTCAGAATTCATCAATCGAGAGACCTCATTAAAGAAACGAGAAAAAACGAGAACTTCCTTTACAACATTGCAACTGGTGGTGAAACGTGGTGGTTCCAACATTAACCTGAAACTAAGCGTCAAAGTGCCGAATGGAAGGTCCCAGACGAGCCGCTACCCAAAAAATCGCCTTTGGAGAAGTCAAAAATTAAGTCGGTGCTCATTTGCATTTACGATTCCAAGGGAATTGTCCACAAGGTGTGCGTGCCAGTGGGCCAAACTGTCAATGCGATTTTCTATCTTGGAGTTTTGAAGCGCTTGTTGCATCGCTTTCGTCGAATTCGCCCTGAATACCGCGAAGAAGGAAATGCCAGCTTGCGTGAAAATGTACCATCCCATCGGTCCACTCTTGTGACTAATTAATTTTTGATTAGAAATCGCATTCTAACCATCAATCACTCATCGTATTCGCCTGATATGGCTCCCTGTGACTTCTGCCTAATCGGAAAATTGCATTTGGCCATGCAATGAAAACGTTTTGCGTTCGTAGAGGCCATCCAAAAGGCTTGTACCGACATCCTGAAGGTCATTCCGATCAATGACCTGGAACACTCTTTTGAAAAGCTTTTACATTGCACAAAATGGTGTATCGAGGCCAGAGGGGACTATTTTGAATGAATAAACCCGAAGTTATCAGGACAAAGCTCTTGTCGTTTCTATTTTAGCTCTGTCTTGTTTATTTTGGACTTCACCTTGTATTTTTTGGTTCACCTGACGAAGTCTTGCCGCTCAAGGCAATTCTAAATCTCGCTTCGTGAAACATTGTTGACAATTCGTATGAACGCGATTCTGGTTAAAATTAAAAAAATAATAATAAAAGTCAAACTCTCGTCAAACGAAAATTTCCAAAACTAATTGCATTACTTTTAAGTCAATACACACAAACATTCGATAGTGAAAATACCAACCTCTTTTGCGCATTCAAGTTTTTACAATACAGCTTAGGGCATAATCGATGTCAATGAGCAACAAAGAAACACTCATGACTAACCACCACCCGTTAAATGATGCCTCGCATGCCACTCACTCTTTTCCATTTGCCCCAAACTGTTGACAATTCGTTACGAGCACCATATTGCTACAAAGTCGCTGGCCTGAGGTGCGCTCGGACATATGCACACATATAGGTATGGTACATACATCTGCTCCATAAAAGACCGGAAGCCAAATATAACAGCGCAGAGCAAAAGGATACACTGTTGGAAAGATGATCCACTGACGGCGCCAAGCCAATGCGGCTGTGGACATCGGTAAGTTGAGTATTGGCAAGTACCGTTGGGGCAAACATGTCCGAACTTATTGCAATTCTGCAGCTTAAGTGTCCTTAATGGCCTAATTAGAGTGGAGAATAATCGGAAGTGTGCGTCTATGGGATGTGGAATGACAGCAAAGTGCAGGCAGTAAGCGGAATTGATAGTGGATTGGATGTGTGCGTGTATGCGTGTGTTCAAATCTTCTAAGGAGGTTGTTAAAGTGCTTTGTGCACTTAAGAAAGTTTGTAAGAAGAAGAACTATCAGGAGGATACGGTGAGAAATCTTGGAGCAAAAATTTTCTATAATGCAAGTAATTTATTTCACATTTATGTATTTGAAAAAATTGCTAGCTTTTATGGCTGCGTACGACTTTTAATTTAGGTTTAAAATGTTGCTGCGTTTGCTGAAATAAACTTAAATATTTGGCAGCGAATGGCCCGAGAATGATAGACTTACAAGGCTTGACCAATAACTACGGTGAAAAACAAAATTGTGCGAGCAAATTTGGCTGTCACGTCACATGGGATTCGGCAGCAGAATTCTGCACGATAATTTTACATGTATTCACCCACTCGACATTGTGTCACTAACACATTCTTAGTTTTTTCGTAAACAAACAGATTCATAACCCCGGTTACGTCAGATCATCAGCTGATTCTGTCAAATTCGCTGAGAGCCGGATAAAGTCTGGTCTTGGCCACACCTTTAAAAATCCTTCCGCCATGGCCAAACCTGGTAATGCATCTTCCTTGCTCAAACAATGCACAACAAGCATCAAGAAGCTTCACCCAATAAAAGCAAAACATATTACAAGAGGTCCCCTAAATACATTACACTAAGCGCTCATCCTGAAGCTCAGGTCGAACCCCTGAGCGAAGCGAAGAAATGTCGCACACAAACAACTCATTCACAAATAATCACCAACACCAATAATAATCGCAATCGCCGATAGTATGACCAGATGGTAAAAAAGACTAAAGCTAAATATAAATATATATATATAACTATTGAACTAAAAAATTTTAAAATTTTTTTTACAAAACTATAAACATCACATTTTAATTGGAAGAGCATAGAAAAATGTTACGAAGAAAGAATTAAAACTACGAGACTAGAGAACAAAAAACATGCTAAATCACTAATAGTGATTTGGTTGTTGTTGTTGTAGCAGTAACTTTGCCCTGCCAGTGTAGTGTAAATCACCTGTCGTCTTCGTCTTACTCATGTAACAGCAGACTTAGGAAACTTGCTGAGGGAGAGCGGTGTTAGATAAGTGGGTTTGATGGGGCTCATGAAAAGGTGGTTAGTGTCGTCCGAGGTGCCTTCACATGCCGGACACATGTTTGTTATGTCGGGGTCGATTCTGGATAGGTAGTAGTTTAACCTGCTATAGTGTCCAGAATGTAATTGTGCCAAGTTTACTCGGGACTCTCGGAGAAGTTGGAGCTCTTCGTCTGCAATGGGTGGTGGTTGGACTCCGATGACGGCATTCGGGGGTCGGGAGCTTAAGAAGGTGGTAAGAGTCTCCCGATGAATGTCGTTAATTGTCTGTATGTACAATGTCCGATCCAGTAATTGTCGGTCTGTTTTGTCCTGGATCTCGTCGGCGTAGTGTAGTAGGTGCCTCCTGACGTGCCTGGGAGGCGGCTCAGTCTCAAACAGCTGTCTGCATGGGTGGGACTAGCGGTAACATCCTAACATGAACTGCTTGCTGAGCAGTTTATTGTGCTCCTTCACAGGTAGCATGTGGGCCTCGTCGTGTAAATGTTGAAGTGGGGACAGCAAAATACATTCTGTCGCAGTCCTAATGGCAGTGTTTTGACAAGTTTGTAGCTTCGTCCACTGCGATTCACTGGTTCCAGACGACCAGACAGGCGAGCAATTGCCGGCCAATTGCCGTAATGTCGTTAACAACATTTCTTTGTCTCTGCCCAAAGTGCTACCGGCAAGCGATTTAAGGACCTTGTTGCGATTTTGGACTTTAGTGGCAATAGCAGATGCATGCACTGAGAAGGAGAGCAAACTGTCGAAGGTAACTCCCAGGATTTTGAGGTTACAAACAGTCGGAGTTGGTGTGTCGTCGACTTTTATCTTAAGTTGCAGTTTGACCTCCTTTGTCCGGGGGTGAAGAGAGTCACCGTGGACTTCGTGGGGGAAAGTTGTAGGTTCCTCGCAGTGAAGAAGCGAGAAAGGCAGGCGAGGTAGTCGTTTATCTTAGCGCACAGGTCATCAATGTCTTTGCCCGACGGCATTATCGTGCAGTCGTCGGCGTAGGAGACCAGGGAGATCTGGTCATACTGATCACTGATTGCACTAAAATGACGGGACGAAAATCCTCTGATATTGTCAAAATCGATGAGAGCAAGTAACGGTACCACGATAGGTGTCATCTCATTATTGCCTTCATCGTAATTTTCTATACATTGTTAGATTTTTGTGGACCTCTAATAAAAGGCTACTACTTTTTTATAAAAATGTAGGTCATTCTACATATAGCAATACTATAAAAATTCCAAGTTTCAAACTTTGCACAAGATTTATGAAAAGTTGAAAAATATTCATCAAAATCAGAATCACCTTTTAATCAGAATTAATTTTTTTTTAATTTGGGTACGCAGTTTTATGGTACAGTAACTTTTAGTTTAACAAAGTGTAAATTTTAAGTTGCTCAAACTTTTTGTTGATTTTTGATAAATTTGTACCCTGACATTTCGCATATTCTCCGTGTGAAAAAAAGTTCGTTCTCTTGTTATATGGAGAAAATGCGCAAGAACGCCACCACAAAAAAAAAAAAAAAATTAACGCGAGTTTGGAACCACTTAATATTTATATTTTATTAAACCAGAATTTAATGCGCTATAAAACTGCATACTCGAATTTTTTGTTTAAGATTTCTGAAAAAAAGTATGAGGTTTTTATGGAAATTTGTCGATTTTTCAAATTTTTATGGCTTTTGGAGGAGAATGAGCTCTATTTTCATACAAAAATTGTAAAACAAAAACAAATAGAAAGCAAATAAGTTGTCAAAACTTACCAATAAGCCCTTGTGCTATAGTTATTTAACGCAGTTGCTGAATATTTCTATGTTATAAATAGGCTCAGGCTCTAAAAGCGCAACTTCGAGTCAGCTCCTACTTTGCATTGTTTTTAACATTTGTTTTAAGTTTTTCGGTTACAATGTTGTCGCGTTCAACTATTATTGACACTGAAAAATGACAATAATAATTACGATTACGTAAACGACGACACGAAACCATAAACGTTTAGCTGCATAATTAGCCGGTAAATAGGGTGCATTTGTAATTTAGTGCCGGCAGGCAGGCCACATAAAAAACACAATAAGCGTCGTACTGATTACTGTGTACTTGCGATTAAGTGTACATTAATTACGGCTCGTGCAAGCAGCTCCATGCACATTTCCCACATGCCGTGCTTGAGCTACAAGCAGGAAATTTACTCAGCTGCGAGAAAAGCAGTGTAAAAACTAATAAAAAAACGCAGCCTAACAGTAATTCATAGCGCTGGAAAATCGTTGTAACTTCAAAAAGTAACAAACGAAATATTGCTAAGTTAATAGCGAACAATCATAATAAGAGTGAAAACAAGAAATATCAGCACAGTGGGACAAAAGAGGTAAAATGTAGCTATATAATCCCCTCTAGACCTGATACACTCTTTTGCGCGATCTAAAAGCTTTTCGAAAGAGTGTTTGAGGTCATTGGCCGGAATGTCCTTCAGGATGTCGGTACAAGCCTTTTGGATGGCCTCTACGAACGCAACACGTTTTCATTGCATGGCCAAATGCAATTTTCCGAATAGGCAGAAGTCACAGGGAGCCATATCACGTGAATACGGAGAGTAACTGATGGTTAAAATGCGATTTCTAGTCAAAAAATCAGTCACAAGAGTGGATCGATGACCGCTTCCTCCTTCGCGCTATTCAGAGCAAATACGACGAATGCACTGCAACAAGCGCTTTAAAACGCCAATATAGAAAACTGCATTGACGGTTTGGCCCAATTCCTCAATTCGCTTGGAATCGTAAAAACAAATGAGCATCGACTTGAGTTTTGACTTCTCCAAACGGAATTTTTTGGGTGATGGCTCGTATGGGACCTTCCATTCAATACTTTAACGCTTAGTTTCAGGTTCATATTGGAAACACAACATTTCATCACCAGTTGCAATGTTGTAAAAGATTTTTCTCGTCTTTTCTCCCCTCTTTAATGAGGTCTTTCGAATGTTGAATTCTGAGCAATTTTTGGTTCTCAGATAACTTGTGCGGTCCTCAACTTGAAAAGTGCACAGACCTTTCGTAAGCCCAAATGATCAGTTAAAATGCGAAAAATCGATTTCATGATTCCGGTTCATTTTTGATAAGTTTACGAACAATTTCGATGGAATTTTCGGTGGTTATTGATTTTGGGTGGCCCGTATGTTCATTCAGGTAGTTTATGTTCTCACAACCATCTCTGAAACATGTAAACCACTCATGAACTCTGGAACGAGATAGACAATACTCGCCATAAACTTTTTTCATCAACTCAAATGTTGGTAAACGTTTTATCGATTTTAAAACAAAATTTGATATTAGCTCTTTGTTCGAAACTCATTTTTGTAGCGATGACTCAAACATACTTACACTTTAGTCGCAATAACTTCGCTTTCACTGAACCGAGAACCGAATGTCACCAAGCTTTCATTGGAAGTCAGCTAGGGATGTAACTTCCAACACACTAACTCATTAGAAAGATGGCGCCATCAAAATCATTTTTATGACGCCAGTCTTAGTCAGGATTTAGCACTGGACTTAGGGTATTTCTTTGAGCCCAATTTTTTTAAGGGGTCAGGGGTAGTCAGAATATTCAAAAATTGGATCTTTTTCCATTTTTTGTAAGTATAATAACTTAAAAATATTGTGTGAAAATTTGAAGTGAATCCGACAAATACTTTTCGGGTTGTTCAGTTGTTGTTCAGATAGCGAAACTTAAATGCTTTTTTCTCAAAACTATGTTTTTTGAACTGGTGATTACTGTAACTTGAAAACCGCTTGGTAGATTTCAATAAAATTTATACTGGTTTTGAAAAACATAAAAAAGTCGTGCCTGATCTAAAGATTTTTTTTTTAATTTTGATTTTTTTTATAATTAATTGTCGGTTTTTTTCTCGAAAATCTGAAAAATATATCCTGAGGTCGCCATACATCGGAGCGTACGTACATATAATACACTAAAAGCGTGTCTTCCATCTATCACAACATGATCGATCTGGTTTCGCGTTTCTCGATCAGAGGATAGCCAGGTCGCTTGGTGTATCTTTTTATGCTGGAATCTGGTGCTGCAGACTAAGATGTTTCTGGTCCCGGCGATCAGCCTCTGTCCGTTACCGGATGTTTCGTTGTGAAGGCTGAATTTTCCGACTGTGGGACCAAAAATTCCCTCCTTGGCCACCCTGGCGTTGAATTCGCCGAGTACGATTTTTATGTCGTAGCGGGGCAGCGCTCATAGGAACGTTCTAAGCGCTCATAGAAGGAATCTTTGGTCGCATCGTTCTTCCGTCGGGGCGTGGTCGCAAATTAGCGAGATGTTCAAAAACCAGGTTTTGATGCGGATTATTGCAAGACGCTCGTCCACCGGAGTGAGCGACAGTACTTGGCGACGAAGTCTCTCTTCCACAACAAATCCGACACCGAATTTGCGCTCCTTTACATGGAAGCTGTAGTAGACGTCGCAAGGTCCTACGCTTTTCTTGCCTTGCCCCGTCCATTGCATTTCTTGAATGGCAGTGATGTCAGCCTTAAGGGGTAACACCACTGTACACGCGTAAAATAAGCACGATTTTTAAAGATTTTTTTTGTATAGAAGGAAAGGGAAAACAATCACTCTGATTTGGGAAGTTCTTACTTATATACTAAAATACAAAACTAAAAAGTTTGATCGAAAAATTTTACAAAATGGCGGCATTGGAGACATTTTTGTAATGTGGTTTCTCTTGAAGGAGCTCCGCGGCACGCAGCACAGAGGGTGCAAATTTTAATCTGGAACAAAGAAACATTTTTTTTCTTAATCTAGATAAGAATAGCTAGAGAAACACGTAGGGGATTTAAAAAATATTTATTTTTGTGGAATTGGCAAGCATTTGAAGGAAAAAACTCTATTTTGGACTAAAAAAACGGCACTTAAATAATTATAACAATCGTTTAAATTAATCTATCGAAAATCCCCTACGCTCTTCTCTTAAGAAGGTTATTATACAGACGTAGTGAAAAACCTGATTAAAAATATTTAAAATTGTTTGAGTTATGCTGCGTGCCAATTTCAGAAAACGTGTTTTGAGAAAAACGCGTTTAAAGTTTGGAAATTTGGAGAAGTCGTTAGGTAGCAGTCACTAACGCTTGGTTAAAAGCTTAAAATATTTATGAAATAAACTTCGGTAACGTATAAAACTTTTTGTTCTGTATTTTAAAAGGTTCAAAGAATTTTTTAAGCTTATAAAAATAAAATCAATTTTTTTAAATTTCTACAGTGGTGTTACCCCTTAACTCTCACGAGGATATCAACCAGCCGGGCAGAGGCACCTTCCCCATTCAGGGACCGGACATTCAAGGTGCATGCCCTCAAATCGTAGTCCTTATTTCGTTTGCAGGGGTCGTCATCAGTAAAGGTAATTCTCATCCGAGGCTTTGTATATATTTTCATTGGGGGGGGATTTTTATGTGGCGGGTCTCAAACCCAGCGCACAACCAGCTATACTGGAATGCTTCGCCTTCTCACGTTAGCTCACTCCCGAACGGGTGGTCGGAAGCTACCCATAGGATATACAGCTTAAATCCGGACGTTGTGAGCTGTTTGAACCATATGCAGAATAATCGTCCTGGCCACTCCCAAGTGAATGGCGATCAGTAACTTTCCCTACTTGCGTGGATTTCTACACATGGAACCATCCTCCAATCCCTTAAGTCCTATTGAGTTACGGTTTTGAACAGAAGAAGTTTGTTTTCTAGAGACAGCACTGACTTTCTTCCCATAGGCCATTGTAGAGAAGTGTAATGAAAGTATTTTTGTTATTTATTGAATTTTATATATTTATTTATTTGTCGTTCCAAGCTAGGCATCCAGCTTGGCGAACGATTATTTTCTTTCTTGTGTCTTACATACTAAGTACAAGAGTTTTTATAGTAATTTTTATCAATGCAAGCCAACAACAACTTTTCGGTGTTTACTTGTGTAATATGATTCTAGCATTCACGCGCCGCGCATAAAATAATTACGTTAGCTATGTTTGCGTTTACTTTCAAGTGTAATGAACCTTTTAAGAAATATGATACTTTATTTAAACGGCACAGCACAGTGAATGCATAAGTGGACAATAAAATAAAAGCCAAAACAAAATGTTTATGAATATTAATGTTAAGGCATATCCGACTTATAATCATACTACACCTCCATTCTTCGGAAGAATGCTCATACAACTTTTTTTGTATGAACATTCTTTTACATTGAATTGTTAAAATAAAATATGTACATAAGAGTAATCTTAATTTTATTTATATGTATATATTGTATTAATTTTCTAAGTTTAGACCGGTCTTTAAAACTACTTATTGTTGATAAATCTTAAGCCTATTTTTGTGAACTATTTGTTCTTTTAAAGATAATTTATCGACTATAGTAACATTATTTTTATTATCTATTGCTTTAATGGTATAAGGCCCACCATATTGGGGTTCCAGTTTATGGGCCACTTCATTTCTAAGTAAAACTAAATTGCCTATGCTAAAATTGTGATCTAAACTATTTTTATCATAAAATGCTTTTTGCTTAATTTTAGCTATGTCTATCATATTGCGAGCTCTTTTATGTGCTACTTCTAGCCTAAATCTTACTTCTCTAGCGTAGTTATCTATGTTATATAATGGAGTAATTTGGTCTACATTTTTGAACTGCTGAAACATGTTTGGTGTTTTTCCAAAAACTAATTCATACGGACAATAGTCATGTACTGTAGAAGGAGTGGTGTTAAAACAGTATGTGAAGTATTGTAGCCACTCATCCCAGTCGTTTTTGTCAATCGATATGTAAGATCTTACGTATTGATTGAAAGTTTTATGTGATCTTTCTATTACTCCTAGTGTTTGGTGGTGGTAAGCAGTTGAATTAATTTTCTCTATTTTTAGCAATTCACATAGCTCTGTTAGTATTGAATTTTTGTATTCTGTACCCATGTCCGAAATGAACGTCTTCATTGGACCGTAGGTAAGAATAAACTTTTCAAATATTGCTTTCGCCACTGTCTTGGCGTTTTTGTCTTGGATGGGTATCGTGACTAAATATTTTGTCATGTCGCATATTATTGTGACTGCATAAGTATTGCCATTAATTGTTGTAGGTAGTGGGCCTATTGTGTCTACCATAACTGTATCAAATGTACCTGTAGGTGTTGGTGTTATAGTCATTGGGCTTTTTAAATGCTTTGTTATTTTGGTTTTTTGGCATTTTTCGCAAGTTTTTACGTACTTAGCAACATCTTTTGACATTTTATTCCAGAAGTAATGTCTTTTAATTTTCATAAGTGTTCTGAAAATTCCGCAATGACCGCCTTCTATAGGGTCATCGTGGTATCTTTTTAGAATGTCCATTACAGTTTTAGCATCATTGATTTGGGTCACCTCATTCAGTAGCGCTACTTTTACTTTATTTAATATCATATTGCCCTTATTTTTAAAATCATTTATCGAGACAAATTCGAAAATTTTCTCGCTAGGTGCCACTTGTAAATTATTAATGCCATATTTGTCGGCCACTTCGTCGAGCCTAGAGAAGAATTGTCCTAAGTCAATTTTCCCATTAACAAATAAGTCATCAATTTTTATATATGCCATTATAGATTTTCCTCGTTTGATGTAACATCGCGTGGGTGTAATCTTTAATTTATTGTATTTCCTGACGTCAGTGTTATTAATTGGGACATATATTTTGGGCTTATCATATGTTTTAATGTGCTGCTGTGTAGTTGGACTGTTGTTATTTTTCGACATTGATCTAGTCACTATTTTGTATAAATTTTGATTCTTTTCATTTATTTCCTTTAGGTCATTGATTGTAATGCGAGACAAAGCGTCCGCGACGTGATTATCTTTTCCTTCAATTTTTTATTATGCATAGCATATAATTTTAATGCTAGTATCAAGAAGGTTATGACTGTGATTATAATTAAAGAAATTTTGATTAAATTTAAGCCAGTATTAACGACTACTTCGTTTACTACATTGGCATTGGGTTTATCAACTTTTGATAAAAAAAATTTTTCCATTACTGAAAAATTAGCTATTGGGGACCTTATACCGTAAATCAAATAATTTATAATGTAGGGATATATAATTTTGTTTTTACATTGAATTTATTTATTTATTTTATTTTCTTTTTTTTTTTTTTTTTTTTTTAAACGACAACATTTTGAAAAATTTTGTTTTTACATTGGATTTATGAATTTTTTTTTTTTTCAAGTTAATTCATTTATTAA
The DNA here is from genome assembly GCA_037575425.1 of Anastrepha fraterculus. Lineage (NCBI taxonomy): Eukaryota > Metazoa > Arthropoda > Insecta > Diptera > Tephritidae > Anastrepha > Anastrepha fraterculus. Next base: position 494,856 of record JAYXIM010020158.1, on the reverse strand, counting down.
GTAAGCATATTATATTTAACATATTAAAACATTTTCATAAAAATGACCTTCTGAGTAAATTTTACAGTCAAATTTTTTATAAGGCAAACAGAAGCCAAAGTTGTTTAACTTTAATTTATGTAAAAGAAAATTATTTTTGTCTCGAGCGGTTAACGCTTACAGACTCTAACTGTCTGCATTCAATCATGCACAGTGTTTTATCTATATTTACTTAATATTTTTTTCTGCTGGAGCAGGAATTCCAGTTGGGTTATGCGCTCCCAGATTGCGCTAGCTTTTTCCCAGGATGGTGGTGGCTGCTGGTTTACCTCCCTGATGAGTATGCTTATTTCCCTCTTTTGGATGGAAACCTCTTTTGGTTTTTTGTTGTACTCCTCCAAGGAGATTGGTTGCGGCCCTTGAGCTGGGTTGTTCATCTTCCTTCCGCAGCTGACGGATCGTTTTGGCTGATCACGTCAGGACTTAATATTTGGTGCTTTTTGGGGCACTTGCAAATATATTGCAATTTTTGGTGCAGATATCGTCAGCACTCATGCAATATTTTGCGCTTTGTTTGTGCAAGAAACTTGCATTTTATAGCTTAGCAAAATTAATGCTCAAGCTGGCAGGATCGCCATGTAATGAAAGTATTTTTGTTATTTATTGAATTTTATATATTTATTTATTTGTCGTTCCAAGCTAGGCATCCAGCTTGGCGAACGATTATTTTCTTTCTTGTGTCTTACATACTAAGTACAAGAGTTTTTATAGTAATTTTTATCAATGCAAGCCAACAACAACTTTTCGGTGTTTACTTGTGTAATATGATTCTAGCATTCACGCGCCGCGCATAAAATAATTACGTTAGCTATGTTTGCGTTTACTTTCAAGTGTAATGAACCTTTTAAGAAATATGATACTTTATTTAAACGGCACAGCACAGTGAATGCATAAGTGGACAATAAAATAAAAGCCAAAACAAAATGTTTATGAATATTAATGTTAAGGCATATCCGACTTATAATCATACTACAGAAGTGAGTTTAAGACCGATAGGTTTGCGTTTGGCCATTATGTGCTTTTTCCACGTTGAGACTCTGCCCAGATGCATACCCAAATATTTCACGCTATTCGCTGGTGGAAGCTGCTGATCGAATAAGGTGGCGGTAGCTCGTGTTTCTCGTTTCAGTGTAAAGGTAACTTGCGTGGACTTTGTTGGGATTGCCTATATACGCGCCATCTATTGAGCCATTTATATATTTAATGTTTTCTTGTAGAAAATGTGTCCCCAAAAAGTAGTTGCAGTCTCAAATCATTCTTGAGTGTCGTAGATCCGCAGTCAATATTGTAAATAATACGGGGCTAACAACATTTCCTTGTTGGCCATCCGCAGAAATCCCTGACTTCATCTCCCAGTTTGATTCTGAAGTACCTGCCGTTGAGATATCCGAGCGTAATGCCTCATAGTAACTATGCGGCAATGTGTTGTGATAGTATTTAGTTTTGTGCTTGACTGTTGCTACTGTTCGCGACAGCTTGAGTTGTGCAGCAGACTGGAAAATAGTGAACGCAAAAAAAAAAAAAAAAACGAAACGCTTTCAAATGTCATTCTGCGCAGCCTATATATACATATTCATTTTCTTTTTTTTGTTGTTTTTTTTGCGCAGGTGGGTGGGCACATTTATTACGAAAAATGAGTGCCATCGATTTTGTGAGTTGGTCAAGGTCGTCTATTCATGGTTGAGAGTTGAATAAAATATCGAGATTTAATTGAGGGTTATTTATTCACTTAATATGTCTTGATCACACTCACACATATAAATATATGCACTTATACATGCATATATAAAAACAATGTAAAATGTGACATTATTTTCGAAATGAGACAAATATTTATGTGCTAATTCAAAATTAAAAATACACAAATTGAAAGGGAGTCATTTCATTTAAGCGTTAATTCAGCATTTTTTGTTGCATGACGCCTGTAGGAACCTGGTTCGTTCGTCATTTCGGATATGAAACATCAAAGGAGGCTTCTGATGATAATGGCCCTCCATTTTTTAAGAATACTTGGAAAACACAAAGATGAGGAGCTCGACTAAACACCAGCTAAAGGTGCATGAGCTACACTATTTTTGTTATACTCGTATTAATTATGAGTATTCAAGCACTAAATTTCCTAGAGGAGTCTGGGTAAGTTACTGTTCATAAATTACAAATGAAAGGATAGTCTGGGACTCTCATTATTATTCCCAAATTTTTTATGATGCTGAAAACAAGGGCATTGAAAAATACTCCTAAGGCAGCACTCGGAAAAGTACTCAACCTACCACCGATTGACATTGCGGCAGAAGGTTTAGCAGCTAGATCTGCCGCAAGACTTAACGCAACGGGTGAAGTTACCTGTAAAATATTCGGATACAGCTCAATAGGTACGAGTTATTGGACCAATACGGACTATATGACTCCGAAATACAATTGGATGAAGAGATTTAGCACAGCAATAGAAGAAGACGGGTGGAAAAGAGGTATGAAACCTAGCGCCAATACGCTTAATATATTTACTGACAGCTCGAAAATGACGGACGGAGTAGGTGCAAGGATTTATTGCGCGTTGCTGGACATCAGGCGGCCAATTAAGTTCCCTGACCATTGCAATATTTTTCAAGCAGTAGCACTAGCAAAGATATCGGGCAACTCCAACATAAATTTATACGTTGACAGGCAAATGGAAATAAAGGCAATAAACTCATATGAAATTTCATCTAAAAACGTTTTTAGAACCATGGAAGCCATGGAGAGACTAGTCGCAAACAGACGGTTCCACATCTATTGGGTATCCGGACATAAATGCATTGCAGGAAACGAAATTGTTGATGAGATTGCCAAAATCACTGTTTACAGACAATTCGAACAAGAAAACGACATATTGAAGCCTTTAAATACGGTATACAATGACATCGCTGTTGAAAACACGAATAGACAGAAAGTGGAATAATCTAGTCCCTTGCAAAACCGCGAAAATCATGTGTACACAAAATGCAGATAAATACGCCAGATTCGTACTAACCCTGTCTAGAACGGCAACCAGAACTTTCGGAGGTATACTGACAGGCCACAATTTGCAAGCGGCGCACGCATACAAGATGGGAATTACAAACAACGATAGCTGCAGATTTTTCAATGAACTAGAAGAGACGGAAACGCTGGAACACCTTCTATGTTCCTGTCCTGCATTAGCTGTGAAAGGAAACCATTTAGAGCCATCCAATGCTGTTGATGTAGTGGAGGAGAGAAAAGGTATCTAGGCTGCAGCATTTCCTCAAGCCATTCCCAAAGGACGCGCTAAGGAATCTCAAGCAGCTATCCGCCAGAGCCAAACATTTGCAGAGAAAGTACTCAACAGCCTCTTTCTCTGCAGGATCCCCACAGCTTTTGCAATAGAACTTGTATGGAACTCCAAGCTTCTCCGGATGAGTACCGATCACCCAGCGACCAGTGAACACCGCAATGCGTTTGGAAATTGAATGGCGGGGAATTTCCATCACCTTAAGCGTCCTGTTTCTATCGTATTGGGGCCGTAGTGTTTTTGAAATAGCACACGATGGGACAGAACTCCATCTGTCTTGCGCTTTTTTGAGAAAGAAATTGTGCTGTTTACCTTTAACAACGGTCAAGGGGACATCGATGTCTGAGAAGGGCACAACTAAAATCGGTTCTGTCGAGCGCTTCCTGGCAATCTCATCGGCAATTTCATTTCACTGTATGTTCCTATGCGCTGGAAAGTATCTAAAAGAAATATTTCCTGCACATTCGTGCCGTTTGATCTCCTCATTACAGGACTTGACCAGAAGAGAGCTGCAACATAGCGACAACAGGGTCTTGCTCGCAGCTTGACTCGGAAAATATATCTGTGTCTCCTTCTCAACCGCGATCCTAAGTATTTTGCATTCCTGTAGGAGCGCGAAGACCTCTGCTTGAAAAACGCTGCTAGTTTCCGGCAGTTTAAAGGACACTGAAATATTGGCTCAATTGCTTATCTGTTTGTCTGTACTGCAGCTTTCTATCGGTCAGTCCATAAGTTCTTGCGTTTTTAAAGGTGGTTTTAAAATTAAAAAAAATCATATTTAAAGAATTTATTAATCAATAATATATTTTCCTTCATTATTTACAATGTCTTCCCAACGTTTAGGCAAATTTTTAATTTCCTGCTCAAAAAATTGTTTGTCCTTGGAGCCAAAATACGCTTCGATATCCCTTTTTATAACTTCTTTTAAGGAGTAGTTCTTGTTACTCATATGGGATTGAAGTCCACGGAAAAGGTGATAATCACAAGGTGCAATATCCGGAGAGTATGGTGGATGCGGCATTAGCTCCCATCCGAGCTCGTTCAGCTTGCCTAATGTTTGCCTTGCGGTATGAGGTCTTGCGTTGTCGTGGTGAAACAAAACTTTGCGTCTATTCACTAAAGACGGCCCATTTTTTTTAAGTGCCTCATTCAGGTTTGATAGCTGATGGGAATAATAATCAGCAGTTATCGTCTGGTTTGGTTTCAGAAGTTCATAATAAACAATACCGGCCATAACCCACCAAATAGACAGGATAATCTTCTTTGGGGCGAAGCCATCATCTCTAGGGTCGGTTCTGGTGTTTCATCTTCATCTAAGCATTGGCGTTTGCGAACAGGATTATTGTAAAGGACCCATTTTTCATCACCAGTAACGATATGGTTAAAAAACTTTCATTCCCAAGCCGTTGCAGCAGCTGAGAACACACATTCACTCTCTGCTGAAGGTTGGCGACGGAAAGTCTATGTGGAACCCATTTTCTTAGCTTTGAAACCTTTCCCAACTGAACCAGATGCCTGTGAACTGTTCCATGCGATGAATTTAACCTCTGAGCTATCATATCGACGCTCATGCGATGGCTCAGCTTCCACGAGTTCGAGCAAGGCGTTGGAGTTAAAGACTTCAGGACGACCAACTCGTGGGGCATCCTCCACGTCGCAGTTACCACTTCGGAATTTTGAAAACTACTTTTGCGCAGTTCTTATACTTACGGTATCCTCTCCATGAACAATTTTATTTCTGAAACAGCAGTTGTTGCATTTTTACCACTTTTATAAAAAAATACAAAATATGCTCTTATACGCGTCCGAAGATTCCATTTTATTTTTTAACAACACGTGCTTCTATCCGTGCTTAAAATCACTTGTTGAATGCAAAATATATCATAGAAAATATAAATAGTTCCGTTATATTCCGCGAATAATTTTTTGTATGCACAAATCGTACAAAAGTGCAATTATGGGTAAAATACGCACGAACTTATGGACTGAACTGATAGTTGCCAAATTTCAAATTTCAGATAGGAAGATTAATTTTGCGCCAACTTGTATAAATATTTTTTTGGATAGTGAAAAAAAAACTGCCACGTGCTGCATTATTACTTTACACTGTAAATGCCGTTGAACAGTGCAGTTAAATTCCAATTCACGCCTTCATAAAAGAAAAGAAAAATCGCATAAATGCCGCACTCAGTGGTTTAATATTCAGAGATATTGAATTACAACTTAACAGCGTAATTTCAAGCATTCCACTTAATTAATGAAGTCAAAGAAAAAGCAACACTTTGAAAGCCTGAATTAATTGTCGAACGGCGTACGAACAGGTGCGTTGTGTGAATCACCAACAAAATTAGAACGCCTCATAGCATACAGGTGAGCTGCGGTGTGACAAATAGCAATACCTCACGAATGTCACCAATTCAATGTGTAAACACAAACCTACACACACACACGCACGCACTATGCAACTAAATGTGCGCTTGCGTGCTATGCAAACCTCAGCAGTGCTGTCTGAAAACTTGACCTTTGCTATGAATCGACTACTTGAGTGACCTTTAAAAGTGATCTGGAATTGCGCTACGAATTTTATGCGCTATTAAATTCAGCAAACAAACTAAAAAACCAATAAAAAAAAGTTCAATTGTCTGCGCTCACTGAATGCTTAAAATTGCGTCTATGCGCTAATGGGTTGGTTTGGCGGATGATCGACGAGTTGCTGGCCCGAAGTACGCTTTTACCGATTTTTATGGTTTACTGGTTGAATAATTATTACTCGTAAAGTATATATGTTTGTGTGTATGAATGTGCGTATGTATGTAGCTAACTGGTTGACTCGTGTGTGCCCTGCTGTTGTTGTTAGCTATTAAATAAGTTAATTTCCATTAAATTTATTTGTATATTTCATTGCTGCCGCTGTTTTGTTAATTTCATTCTTTTTGGACTATTTGTCATTGGTTGGCACTGTGAAGCTGCCTCGAGCGTTTAATTGATTTTGTTTTCCACCGTGTTTCCCACCGAAAGTGTAGCAAAATCCATTGTTACAATATGTGAATGTTACTGCACTCATACACATACGTACTATATATATGTATGTATGTATATAAAATTATGGGCTGAACAAATATTATTTTATAAGTATATAAAAAACTTCTAAAAACTCGTAGATCGCTGAAAAAGTCACTCGTCATGATTTAAATCTTGAGTAAATCTTGATCTTGAAATGTTCGTATAATTTGTGGACGATGCGATGCGTGTAGCCAGATTCATTTCTTCTGCTTACACATGAAATATTGCGTAAGTGGCGCTTATTGGCTTTGACCTGCTTAAGTACCTGCGGTTTGTTTGCTCTTTTCAACTATTTATTTGCGCTGAGTACTAAGTGAGTTGAAAAAACGGAACCTTTTGTGTTTATACAACACTTCGCCCACTTCAATACCCAGGAGGCCAGGTTGCGCTGTAAAGCCGAAACGAAAATTAATATTTTAATAAAAAAAAAATTTTTTTAAACAAAACCAAAAATTAAAAAAAAATTTTTTTTGAAACAAAAACAAAAAAAAAATAATAATAATTATATCTTAATTGTTTTCCAGGTGTATTTTCCAAAAAATATTTTAAAAAATGTACATCTACTATTCGGTGCGCAACTAAGTTCTCTCTGTTTTTTCGATGAAAGTACAACTTTATTCTGAAAAAAATGGTTACAAGTGAATCATTGCCCAACGCTGGCTACTACTTTTTTCCATCTTTCTGGTAGCTCTCGTATACCGTCGCGGTAAAACTGTTAATCTTTTGAGGCTATCCACGGATCAAGCCATTTTTTGATGTCTTCATATGAATGGAACTGCTGGTCAGCTAGGCCATGTGCCATCGATCGGAACAGGTGATAATCGGACGGCGCAATATCTGGAGAATATGGCGGGTGGGGTAGGATTCCCATTCCACTGTTCCCAGGTAGGTTTTAACGGATGTGGAAACGTGAGGCCGAGTGTTGTCATGCTGTAGAATCACTTCTTCATTCACTTTCTCGCGCAGTGCTCGGCTCAATCGCATCAATTGAAGTCGATACCGAGCCCCAGTGATGGTTTCGCCTGGTTTTAACAGTTCGTAATAAAGAACACCAACTTTCTCCCACCAAATACATAGCATAACCTTCGCAGCGTGAATATACATTTTATACATTTTAAACATTAATTTATAAATTTCCTTTGCTTTTAAACCTTCCAAAAATAAAAATTCAATCACTCCACGACACTTGTTTGTTTCTTTGTAGAAACTTCTGTGACACGTCGGTACTAAATGGCTTGTAAATGAAGAATGAATTGACAGATTGAAATAATTTGAATTCACATCCATTCACATTAAAAGTGTACTAACAGAATAAACAAAAATTTAGGCTAGTAGCAATGCCCTCTCTTATGGAACCGTTTGAATACTCCAAAAGATGACTCTATTTCAATATCGTTGGACCAAAAATTTTCAGCATTTAACCTGATTTTAAATGATAAAAGACAAGGGTTTACTGTTGAAAATTTAGAAAAAGGACCATAGTTTAGTGTAATGCAAAATAAAATGTTCATGAGGTTAGGGGTAGTCAGAATTTTCAAAAAATTAGATTTTATTTGCATTTGCTTTAAAATATTGTTTGAAAATTTGAAGTGAATCCGACAAATACAGTGTGCGTCATCTTTTATGTCGGTATGTAAACGCTGAATAACTTTGTCATTTACCAACCGATCGACTTCAACATATGTATTTGTTTTCGATACGTCAATACAGTACAATTTCAACGAAGGATCGCTTTACACCAAAACAACCGAAATCGACGCTATAAAACCCAAAATGCTTCTCAAGGTGATGACAAACGTAGAAAAAAGATCGCAGTTTGTGATTGCTAATAAAGCTGACACTTGATTGATATTGTATTCAAAAAATAGTTTTAATAAATTGTAAATAACCAAACCAAATAAAAATATCTCACTTATAAAAATCATTTTTTTTTTTTATTTATTCAATGTTTTCACACCGACCCACAGTGCGGCCGATTCCCGAAAAGCTGGCCAAAACTCAAAAAATTAAGTAATTGATTCAAAATTTCTTACTCGGGGTTGTCGGGGTTGCTGATTACGAATTTGATCTTAAAATTTTGAAAATCCACCCCCTTCCACCCCTATTGGCCACCCCCTCACGTGAAATAGGGTATATTCAAGAACATAATCAAGATGCATGTAAATTTATATGTTTTCGGGGTCGCAAGGTAGCAAGTGGTAGCAGCTGAATCTTGTTTTATTCAGTAACCATTACTTTTTTGAGTAACCTTTAATAGGTTTCAAAGCAGCATATGACGGCGTTGTATTACTATACAGTTTGAAAACCCAAATTTTATAAAAAAAGTTGCAAAAAATGTATCTACGTATTGCTGCAGCTAAAAATTTTGTGTCGAGGTATTGATATGTACTAAAGATTTCTCGTATTTTACTAACCTTCCGAAGATGATTCCATTTGGTTTTGTTCAATTTACTCCATTACAAAATCTTTCAAATGTGTACAACTTTCACTATTCGTCGACAGCAATACGATGCTCAAACGAAGGCCACGATGCGACTGAAAATACAGAGGATACTTAGGGTACAGGACGTTGCTATGAACGGTTTTCACTACTCAAGGCATTACTGTAGCCAACCCAAAGACAAAAAAACTCTATCTAGAAACTTTTTTTTTCGACTTTTGGCCAGCTTTTTGGGAATCGGCCGCACTGTGCGACCCTCTACTTTTCGAGTTTTTCTACAATTAACAAAAGGACTTTAAATGCGTTTTCTCAAAACTATGTTTTTTGAACTGGTGATCACTGTAACTTAAAAACCGCTTGGTAGATTTTAGTAAAATTTGTACCGCTTTTTGAAAAACATAAAAACTGGTACCTGATCGAAGGATTTTTTTTTTCAAAAGTTTCCATTTTTTTAAACAATTAATTGCCGGTTTTTTCTCGAAAATCTATAAAATATTTCCTGAGGCCGCCATATTGTTCATTTTGAAAAAAAACAAAAGCTTCGAGCGGGCACAAGATCATCTATAATAAAACTAATTTCTATTGTCCAATGGATTTTAGATGAATCTCCAAAGACATGTGACCGCAAGGGACTTCAGGAGAAACGGGCTCCACACAACAGCGATAACTTTTACAATTATTACCTTTATTTTTTGAACAACGGAACAACGCTTTCAACTTGCGGAAATTTACGTAGAAAAAAATAAATCGATCTGGGAAGTATTGAAGAAGATGACGAAATGTCGATGGCGTCGTCGTTCTCAAATTTTTGGTCTTAGTCTTATTGGTCAAGGCTCTTGACATACGAGCCTATAAGATACAGATCGTGCAAGAATTGAAGCCAAATGATTATCGTTTAGGCTGCAATTGTGCTGATTGGATTTATTTTGATTTATTATACAGTTTTTTTTGAAAATGTAGTTAAAAGTGGGACTGATCGAATGAATCATGTAACTCGAGGCTGCAACGGATATATGCCCGATATTATATTCAAAATATAAATGCCACGCAATTACCCACCAGCTTAAAAAAAACAACAACAATTCTGGTTTGTATTATCAATTTAAGTTCTCAAGCCCTTAAAAAAACACCCAAAACATATATGTGCTCATAATTATTATATGAAAGTGGTTTAAGTCATATACTTATAGTTTCGAGGTATTCAATGAGTTGCGTTTAAATGAATTAAAAACAGTTTTTGTATTTTATAATTTTCATAGTCTCCATTAATGGAGCTTTATTATGAATATGGAATTGTGTATGAATTTCATACGAAAATATTGCCTTTAAAGTTCTAATTGACTTAGACCATTTTCAAAATTAATTAAATATCCTATTAATGACTTAGGGCAAGCATGAACTATGAGTTTTATATGAAACAATGATTTGAAATGAAATACTTAATTATTTTTAAAAAGTAATCCATTTTTATTATTTTTTCTAGTTTTTAAGATTCTTAAAACGTTCATGATAAACTGGAGGGATGTATGCTAGTAAACACATAATATTTCTATGTTTTTCTTCCGTTACTGGTTAAGGGTTGGTGTATAATGGAAGTAATTTAATACTTTCGTATATTTTTGGTTTTCCACTTTTTGGTGAAGGATCCAAAACGTGGAATTTAGCATTATTTAAAGAAGTTTTGTAGAACATTTTATAAGATTCATTTTTCAACACCGCGTCTATAGAATTTTCAGCTAAGGGATAGATTCACCCGCGGTATTTTTTACTCTTTTTGTTATTGATTCTTCTAGTGACTTCACCGAAATAAAATCCGACTGCGACATTCGTTTTACCGAAAATGGCTTTTTTCTTCTACACTTTTCTATGAATTAAAAATAATGCTCACGGTTGTACGAGTATAAGTAAGTTACTTTTTTTTATTTTCATTTCTATCAAACCGAAATCACGGTCACTCGGTAGAAAGGAACGACCTGATACCAAAAATTTGTGGTCTACCGTTTCAGGATTATTATTATTTGACTGAGGAATTTTCATCCATGTTAATGCCACTTTAATGTTACGATTTTGCTCCGAACAGCATCACTGTAAGGTATTACGTGTTTTTGAGTAGTTATAATATCCTCCATATGCGCTAAAATGCATGATGCATGAGGTGCACGCTCTTGATGCTGTAGTCTCATCCCATACATACATCCGGATATTGTCATTATGGAAATTATGGAAGCCCAAGCTATAAACGTACATATTTCGCTTATAATAGGCTAACGGAACAAACAGTTTAGTGTACGGAAGTGAATTTTGTAAATCAAAAGAGGATCCATAGTAGTCGCTGGAATTTTCTTTGGTTTTTTTCTGGTCCTCTGCAACACAGCTCTTAGCTCTTTCGACATTTTATAAATGTACATCTTGACTTTCTCTAAGATGTAATTTCTCTATTCAGTAAATATAAATTATATGCAATTTCTTCCAATTTTAGACCCCTTTCATAATTAACACTAAGAGAATTCGGTATAGCGTTGAAATTACATCCACTATCTATGGGTTCATTTTTGACGATATCGTGAAAATTACATTAAATAAATATAGTTTAGGATAATGTGGACGTGAAATAAGTGATAAACTAATTTTTTTGAAATTTTGATCTATACCACTTTCATAATTATGGGCACATATTATCTATATCTATATTAATTTCATTAGGCGGCTTTATGTTACCTTTATGAGGCTGCGTGTTTTGTTCTTATTTATTAAACATCAGTTGCACAAAAAAAAAAAACTATAAATCACATATTTCTAGGGATACGAACTGTTCAAGCTTTCATCCCGTGCATAAAAATTCATATAGCTTTTAAAAATAAGTTCGTGGCAGGAAGCTGACGTAATTAGTCCCATTTGTGGCCTACGAGTATTACGTAATACTAAGTTTCCACCGCAGCCGCTATCGTGTTCTTAGCGCAAACACGAAACAAAACTCCTGTCAAATCCCATACAAAATTAAAACACAACTCCATACCTAAACCCACTTTTCAAAGCGTGTTTTGTTGGGTTTGCGTCTAATTTAATTATTAAGTGGTGGCAATGTTGCTCAGTTTCCTCATTTATTATTGCATTCTTATCGAAATATGGCAACAATGATTGCAATTTGTCAATATGATATTTGATTGACGGCCGCCGTAGCCGAGTGGGTTGGTGCGTGATCACCATTCGGAATTCACAGAGAGGTCGTTGGTTCGAATCTCGGTGAAAGCAAAATTAATAAAAACATTTTTCTAATAGCGGTCGCCCCTCGGCAGGCAATGGCAAACCTCCCAGTGTATTTCTGCCATGAAAAAAATCTGCTCATAAACATATCATAAAACAAAATGAAATAAATGTATAAAAAAAAATTTTTTTTGTGATTCGAACCAAGGATTTCGGATCGGAAGCCCACATTGCTAGCCGCTGGGCTATCGCGCTGTGCTGTCGCCGCAAAATAATGTATCATAAATCTGTTTACCATACCAAAGACCATACACTTTGCAAACACATTTCGGTGGAAACAGTTGACAGTTCTCCCAAACACAACTCCTGCAAACACGGTGTTTGCTTTTGGTGGAAACGGGGGCTAATTTTTACGCCATCAAAAATTAGATATTTCAAGCCCTTCTAGCGCACAATGCGCGAAAATAAAAAACAACCTTCTTCGTCGCAAAACACACACGCACACATACATACATACCTATCGCACACAAATGTGAGTTCATTCAATTAATGAAACATTCAGAGCAGATATTCATCAAAAATGTTGATCATTCGCGGACAGTCGGTAAACAAAGCGTTGCCAAGTAAACAGACGAGATGCAGTAATTAATGAAGGTGTGGGAGTTATTAAAAAAATATTAAAGCAATAAAAATAAGAAATATCATTTCTGTGACGTCTTTGTCTCATAGCCCAGAGCCTATGCTGAGATCTGCAAACTTTTGTAACTTTGAATATTCAACTCGTGTGTATGTTTGTATGTATGTGGGTAAATACTTGTTCATTGCATGCGTCGCCCTCGTACACTTCGTTTGTCGCCTTGATGTCAATCGCACTGTCACGCTAATTACGGCAATAATAGCACAGAAGTAAAATTAAGAAGAAAAAGAAAAAAATAAAACTCGAGCGAAACTAAATAAATGTCAAAGCGGCCATAAACGATCGAATAATAAGTCTGTTGAAGTACTTATGTATGTAAGTATGCATTAGGGCGTCCCTTATGGAGGCAGAATTGTATTGTCATGTATTGTTAGTGCTCAAAAATCGATGAGAAAATATGAATGTTTATGTTTAAAAATGTTGAATGATTCCAAAATTCTCCTTAAAAAAATTTTTTTTCACCTAAAGAGCAAACCTGGTATCTATCATCCTTTGCATTCTGTACACCGTAGAATTGTTGTGCACTCCGAGAACCGTTCTTGCTCTCAGCGCTCAGTAAATTTGGAAAACAGTCGCGAGGTATGAACAGCAATTGGGGAAAGAGAAATTTGTTTCACTAGTTTACACTAATTTTCTCTACTGGGCGGCTTCATCACATTAATCCACTAGATTTACAGCTCTCTTGCGTACTATTTCTTACTGATCGGCGTTCTGCTCCAACTGCTGTGATATTTCACAGTTTTGTGAAAACTCGTCAAAGTGGCCATTTCTCCCACACCGTCCTCAACATGTTTTGCTAATTGCAAGAACACGAGTTTCGAAGTTGGTAAGAAAACACCATCAAGCACAAAATGATAAAGTAATAAACACTTTTGTTATTTAACGCTTGATAATGTTTTTGAGCATCCACAATCACAGTTACGTGCGATTTAGATTGACCGTCAAGTTAAGTAATTAAATTTTTACAAATGTCGTTCATATTACATACATATTTACGCATTTATTGCCGTTAGAGATAGTAAAAAATGTATCAAATATTATTAGCATTTTGTAAAGTGTAAGTTGTCGAAATGGCAGGTTTTCTTGCATAGCATTGGCTTATCTTTCATTATTCCGTAATAAAATAAGATTTGAACTCTAGACAACTCAACGTGAAAATATTATTATTACTATCTAAAAATTATTATTACTTACTTTGAGCTTTGAATTGTGAGCAACAAATACGAAGTTAATACTATTTGGGTTATTCGAAGCAAAATGAGAAGAGAGCAAAGTACTCGCTTCAGTTTTATGGCGCCTTCGAACTCCTATATAAAAAGCTGTTTTAAGGCAGAAATACTCTAAGAGATTTTGTTATTGCCCATTGAGGAGCAATCGCTACCAGAAAACTATATTCTTTTCTTTACTTAGGGTTTCATGCCACAATGACTTTCAACCCGGATTATGTGAGCATTGACAGTAGCGTACAAAGGCTTAAAAGGCAGCGCTTGAAAACCAGCCCTGTTTATAGCTATACAGTATGACTTAATATAATTTACTTGTTTTCAATCCCTTTATTTATTGCAATCTGTTTTCTAACATTCAGCAATATTTGTACTTAAAACTAACGCATGGAAAGCACCCAGCGGTGCAACTATTCTTAAAATATTTGTTTATTAACATAATAAGTCCATCGTTGACTTCCTCTTCAGGCTGTTAAAGGCGGTGGGATTGAGACTTATTTCTGTGACTAAAGGGTTTATGCGCAATTGAAGTATTTTATTGTGAGATGGAGCAAGCCTTTTTATTTCTTTAGCTATTGTGAGAAATTTGAAATCACGATGTATTTGGCCATTTGTGATGTACTATGAGTTTTTGACTGGCATCTTTGGAGTATTGCGATGCTTGAGTTAGCTGCGGTGCCCCAGAGTTGTTTGCCATAGGTCCATATCGGTTTTAAGATGGCTGAGTAGGGTAAGTGCTTACTTTGAGAGAAACTTGAGAATTTCGATTAAATAACCAGTATAGATTTCTGAGTTTAACTCCATTGCGTTTAGTGAAAATATGTGTTTTGCATTGCTGCATTGAATGATTACATTATTGAGTTTAAGGGATGGGCAAATGTTTCGTTTGAGTGTAAAGGTAACTTGAGTAGATTTTGTCTCGTTAGCTTTTATTTTCCAGTCTCTCAGTCATTGAGCTATTTTATCAAATTCTTTCTGGAGTTTCAAACAAGCCACTTCAGGGTGGGAGTCTATAGCGAGTAGGGCGGTGTCATTTGCAAAACAGCGACTATAGTTCCCTCTGTTATTTGTAGGTCTAGTGCGTGAAGCAAGAAAAGTATTGGGCCAATTACTCTGCCTTGGGGTACGTCAGCTTTTTTTTTATTTCCCCTACAAAACCTAAGATAGAGTAAGACGTAGATACAACAAAGTTCAGGTGACTATTGACGTAAAATAGGACTCAAAGATTCCGCATAGATCCTTGAATTAATGAATAGATTGAAGTAAAATATTAGCTATACTATAAGATGATTGAAAAACATTTTGAGTTTAGAAACATACATTTCTTAATTTTTAAAGAGATGTCAGAGTTACTGCACCAGCGAACGAGCGCATTAGTTTCCGATTACAACATAGGAACTTCAAATACTGCCTTGTGGTACTCCTAAAGATGCAATCAAAAACTCCACGCATTCACTCTAAATAATTACCACACATCGTCTATCGGATAAATAAGATTCCAATCATTGAAAGAAAACAAAATTAAAACGAAGCGAGGCTAATTTACGTAATAGAATTGTGTGAGAAATTCTATCAAATGCTTGAGAAAAGTTCGTTAAACACAATCGACTCGAAAACCTTCAGCAAAACTTGGAAAACAATATTCGCCGAAAATGACTAGGTAGGAAACCAAGGCGAATCTATTAAAGGTGATGTTAGTAAATAAACTGATTTGCTTTTTTTTCTTTCACTGTGCCCTCAGAATAAAACAAGCCTAATAAATTTTTTGTTTTCTATTTTTCCAATACTTTGCCGTGACAATCAAACGTACAAGACATTGTTGTTGGTCTAGTGCCACCACTTTTAATAAATGCGTCTTGGCTGGGAACTGTAGACCTTCCCGTGACAAATCCACGCTGATTGGGCGAAATTAAATTTTTAGTAGCAAAGTATTTATTTTCTTTTATAATTACTTCGAAAAGTTTGGGTATAATGGAAGGCTTCGGGGGCGGCCTATAATTGCAAACATTCTACTTTGTGACACTTTTGAAATTTGGCACTAGAAAAAAATAAGCCTCAATATTTCCAATATTCGTCGTACTTGAAATTTAGTGTACTAAGCCCATCTCTGGCTTACAGAAGAAAAATCTAATTTTTAGTCAGGTCATGGCGTGTGTTCTCAAAAGCATTCACCAGATTTGGCACCCAGCAACTAGTACCTCTTGAGACAATTCAACGAATTCCCTTCGTAAATAAAGAAACTATTCGGAAGCCTGTAGAGCAGTATTTTGTAAAGCTTCTGGAAAATCATTATGAAGATGGTATAAAATTATGGGTGGATCGTTGGAATAGGATAAAAAAGATTTTAGGGAATATTTCCATTTACAAATTCTCATTCTTAATTTATGTTTTTTTTCCTTGCTTCCTCTTCTCGGGAGCATAGGGCCTCGGCAATACCCAGTCTTGTGTTGGTTCGTTAATCTATTTTGATTTCTGACAGGGTAGGTGATTAGCCTGCCGCTACCAGTCCTAAGTAGTGGGAATGCCCACCTTGTCTTAGGAACAACACCTTCTTACTGCTTTGAGCGCCATCTGTGTTTCACATTTTTCTGCCAGAAGGATCACACAAATGGTTGAGGACTTCGCTAAATTTGGTGTATCTGCGGTATTACCGCGGGCTCCCGTTTCCTCTTGCTGGCGCCACTGATGCAATGTGTTTTTTCTTTGTTTTTGCTGATTTTACCAGCCACAATGCAAATAATGCGCTGACTTTTGTGCGGGAGTTAGCGGTAGGCTAATCACCTAACCTGTCAGAAAGCAAAATAGATTAACGAAACCAACGCAAGACTGAGTCTTGTCGAGGTCATATGCTACCGAGTGGAGTGAACAAGGAAAAAAAATTGTGCGGGAGTAACGATGGATAGATAAGGTTTTGGGGTTGAGGAATCAGATTTTTTTATTTTTTTTTTAGAAACAGGGAGTGCTACTGCATTTACGCTAGACTACCGAGGACGCTTTAATTTATGTAAATAAATGAAAACATAAAATATATAAAACTGGTCTAAAATGGTAATATACCTGTCACAATGGGTCTGTTGCGTTCGTTGCGGCAATGAATCTGAATGAATCTGTTTTGCTCTCAGTCAAATTCCTTGCCGCAACGGACGCAACGGACCCATTGTGCCAACCCTATAATACAAGCGCGCGCTCTTGGAAAAATTAAAAAAAAATCCAATTACTATCATTAAATAAATGCAAAATAAATGTAACTCTATCACAACAAAAAAGAAAAAATGTTTATGCAAAGGCATAAATGGCAAAAGTCTGCCGCTTTAAGGGAAAAATTACCATAAATACCAGCAAACACCATCCTCATAAACACCCCCGGGGAACACTGCTCACTTGCAACCACCACCTGCCTGTCCTATTTTTGCGCCCTCTCTTTCCAGCCATTAGAACAGTAATCAAGAGAAAAATCGCCGCCAAACGATGGAATATTTGAAATTTTCCGCAACGACGGGTGGCATAACAACTTTAGCAGCATTGCAGGACTGCAATAAATACTATTTCTCACTAGGGGCAAATATCTTCGTCGCCTTTGCACCCCTCCCAAAACAACTTGCACTTTCAAGAGAGACAAATGAAGATGACGAAAAACAAGTGGAAAAGACAAATAAAAATTTTCTAATTACTACTTAGTTACGTCAAAGCATTTGTATGGAAGTGGTTGAGAGAGAGAGAGAGAGGAGGGGAAAAAGGAGGAGTAGAGCAAAAGAGTGAGGTAATGGAAAATAATTTGGCTCTTGGTTGTGTCAAAGGAACTCAACTGTAAATACATACTCCCAGTAACCTTGGCCTTAAGTTGGTGTGCGCTCTGCTTTTGTTGTTGCTGTTGCCTGCTTGTTGTTACCGAACGTCGCTCATACATAGACATACATATATACATACACACATACATATAAGTATTGCGCAGAGTGCCAGTAGCATTTGGCATTGAGGGGCGCTGTATTTATTGTCAACGTTACGGTAATTGGCATGACAGTTGATGTCAGTATTGCGGAGACCGGGAGAAGAAGGTGAAAAGTTACACAAATGTAAATTAAAATAAAACGATACAATTTTACGAAACAGCCTGGATATGCATATATTAACATTTTGTGCCGTTAGAGTAGAAAAAAAGTAATTAAAGCAAAAGTTAAATTTTTAGTTTAAAAAAGTTTGTTAACGTTCAGCTACCGAACTTTGGGGTTTTAATTTAATTTCAAATAAATCCTAATGATACCTTTTCATAATTAAAGCAAATTTTGTTGTTAGTTATGAATGCAGAAGTAAGGGTGGCTGTGTACTTTCTGTTGTTAAACAAAAATTCAGAGCGATTTTTGTTAATACTAATTAGAAGGAAATATGCATTTGAGCTGAAAACCATTTGCATAGAATTATATTCGGATTTATTTTTACTTCATAATTTAGGGAGGTTGGTTCTGCTGAACCCAGTTCAATTTAAAATGGCAGTATAATGCAAGTGGAACGAGAAAGAGTATAAAAACTCTTGATGGATTCACAAAAGAAAATGAATAAAAAATAAAATAAAATAATTTTGCGAAAATAAATGCAGGGATGTGAATTATACAATATTTTACTATTCTGTTATTGCTTAATATTTCGAATGTAGCAATAAAATAATAACTAAATACAGATATACTTTAGACATGGTGAGCTACCAAGAATGGCAGAAAAGGAGATAGCGCCTTCCGAATTCGCCGTGTCGTAAGAGTCCATCTATAAACAAACAAAAGGAAGCGGAATTACTTGTTTGTGAAGAAGAAGAGTAGGCGAAAGCAATGGAAACAATCAAACACACACTTTCTAGCCACACAAAAACGAAAAAAACTGCATTTGAGGGCTTTATATTAATTTGTGCTTTAACAATTTAACATGCGGCACTTCGTTTGCATTAGTTAGTTTAGTTTTTATCTCACAAATCACAATATAACAAAGCCATTCACTGGCTTTTCACAAATATGCATTTTTTCCCACTTTTGTTTGTTTGGTTAGTTTGCTTTGTATTGCGAAGGAAGCTGACGTCAGAGTTAAGTAACTATTTTTATTGGCGCCACCTGCAGTACGCTTTATGCTTGAACTTTTTGAACTCGACTTTGAACAATATGGTCGCCGTAACATTATTCCTACAAAACTGAGAAGAAACTGAAACTAAAATTAAACTAGTTTTCTTGTGTTAAATTAATTACTTATGCCAGATCTCAACATCAAACTTTCGCGGTGTGGTGGCTTTCAGCGCTTTATTCAGCTGATAAATCTCATATATTTTTTTTTCATATAAAAAACAATGTCGTCGATTTGTTATATGGAGAAAATACCTTCAACGAAAAAATTAAAAAAAAAAAATACCAGTCTAACGGTTAGACGCGATAGAAGTGAAAACTTCCGTAAAACAAACTGAGAGAATGAGACGAAAGCAGCATTAGGAGCCGGATAATTATAGGTTCATTATAATATTGCTATAAAGTTCATATTTTATTTTCTTCATTTTATTATTATTCATCCTCAATGTTTTCGATTTCAACAAATGATACGAGTGGCTTATGATAGCTAAAATATGATACAAATGCTTTGGTTTCGATGTTGTCAACATATCTTTGAAATACCGCGTCAATTGTTGTTTTTGATCGTGTTGTCGATTCAGTGCGATTGTTACACATTTTTAAATTGAATGTTGTATTGAGAAAGTCAATTAAGGGGTAACACCACTGTAGAAATTTCAAAAAATTGATTTTTTTTTTATAAGCTTAAAAAATTCTTTGAACCTTTTAAAATACAGAACAAAAAGTTTTATACGTTACCGAAGTTTATTTCATAAATATTTTAAGCTTTTAACCAAGCGTTAGTGACTGCTACCTAACGACTTCTCCAAATTTCCAAACTTTAAACGCGTTTTTCTCAAAACACGTTTTCTGAAATTGGCACGCAGCATAACTCAAACAATTTTTAATATATTTAATCGGGGTTTTCACTACGACTGTATAATAACCTTCTTAAGAGAAGAGCATAGGGGTTTTTCGATAGATTAATTTAAACTATTATTATAATTATTTAAATGCCGTTTTTTTAGTCCAAAATAGAGTTTTTTCCTTTAAATGCTTGCTAATTCCACAAAAATAAATATTTTTTAAATCCCCTACGTGTTTCTCTAGCTATTCTTATCTAGATTAAGAAAAAAAATGTTTCTTTGCTCCAGATTAAAATTTGCACCCTCTGTGCTGCGTGCCGCGGAGCTCCTTCAAGAGAAACCACATTACAAAAAAGTCTCCAATGCCGCCATTTTGTAAAATTTTTCGATCAAACTTTGTAGTTTTGTATTTTAGTATATAAGTAATAACTTTCCCAATCAGAGTGATTGCTTTCCCTTTCCTTCTATACAAAAAAATTCTTTAAAAATCGTGTTTATTTTATGCGTGTACAGTAGTGTTACCCCTAAAAGGAAGCGCTGTGTCCAATGCAATTTACGTTAAAATCGCCACTTAAAATCATTGGAACTTTATCGTAATGTTTTCTAAGTATCCGCGATACTTCTGGTGTATACTTTATTAAATTTTCGTGAATGAATTCCGTGATGCTATTTATTGATAGATTCGCTGAAATATAAATTGCCACAATTAAAACTGTTTTTCCATTGCGCAATCTGGTTTCGCATGCACATATTTCTCCCACTTTAGAGAGCTGAACAGACAGTGATTCTAGTTGCTGTGCATTCAGATCTATCTGTGGAGTTACAATACGAGCACCGTCATTTTGATTGTGGTATATTGCAACACCGCCTGCAATTGCGGTAAATATTTAAAAATGAAAATATTTACGAATATAATAAAACGGATGCAATACAGCACACGCGGTTGCTATTATGAGCGTCGTAACGCGTATATTACACAGACGTACTAACATACACACAAACATTCGTAGGACGCTTGGTCTAAGCAAGTATTAGATAGTGTAGTATAGGTATACATAATGCCTTCTCGCTCACCGTGGCTCCGTAATACGCAGGCTCGCACACATACGTACTAGCATACATACAAACAAACATACGTATGACGCTTGAACTAAACACCAAAGCAAGTAATAGGCAGTGTATTATACATACTACAATACTCACTATACGCAGCCACACACATATACGTATATCATCATATAACGCTTCGTAGTGTCGCTTTTTCGTTTCATCGAGTCTCAAATCACTCCCAACGATTGTGAAGAAGTTTTCACTTCAAAAAAATCAAAGTGATTTTTGAGCCACTCCAAACTTGCATTTTACGGTTAAGTTAGGTTTTTGTGGCAGTTGGTTTAGAATAGCCAAGTCATAGACCATTTAGGTCCGTTGTGGTAGCACTGTGCAACACGGAAATCTCAGTGTTTACTCATCATGGAACACTTCAGACGCTCTTATGGAGCGTAGGGAGTCAAACGAGTATTTTCCTAACAACCTTGCTCTACTCTACTCCCCTACTCTAGCTAAGGCTGGACAATGACAGAGGAAGGGTTTTACTGTTTCTTCCTCGCCTCTGCAACTTCAGCAGTATTGAGAAAATACTCCTAGTCTAGAAGAGTGACTGACTAACAGCCAATGGCCAGTGGTATAAGCCACGACCTTCGAGATGCTCTCTCTTCAGAGGTGGAGCAATTCTCCTAATCTTTTCTTGTCTATTAGCCTGTATGTAACAAAAATATTTTTTTATTTTCATGACCTATTGGCCTCTTGGAGAATATTATTTGTTATCCTTAATTTGCAAGTTCTCATAGGAATTACAATGGTGTCTCTCTTTTCGAGCAGTAGAAAATTATAAGTAGTACCTTTCTTCATATCTCTATATCCCGGAACCCTTATAAAACTGACCTTGAATACGGTTCTAGTATCATTCAAAGCTGTCAGGAAAACCTGAGCAACCTTTGATCTTAATATAACTGCCTTCATTGATTTTATGGCCCTTGCACTTTATTACACCGAAAATTAATGAGCTATAAAACTGGATACCAGAAATCCTTCTAGAAATTCTAATTAACAATCGAGAAATTGTGATTAGGGGAATTTTTTAAATTTTTGTTTAAATTTTTAAACTTAGATTTATATGGTTTTTTAGACAATGACCAATACTTTTATAAAAAAGAAATAGTAAATATAAAAAAAAATCGGAATGATTCGGAATTCCATCGAAAAATCATCTTGAGTGCCGAGGCCTATTATGCCCATCTTGGTGGCTTCGTCAACAAGCAAAATTATCGGATTTGGGGCTCAGATTGCTCGAAGAGTTATTGTTGAAAAACCTCTCTATCCTCAATGTGTGACTGGTTGGTGCGGTTTATGGTCCGGCGGAGTCATTGGACCTTACTTTTTCGAAAATGGTGCTGGAGCAACAGTTACGGTGAATGGATTGCGCTATCGAGAGATTATTACCCATTTTTTATGGCCGGAATTGGATGCTATTGATCTGGACAACGTTTATTTTCAACAAGACGGCGCAACGTGCCACACAAACAACGAAACCATTGATATTTTACGGGAATAACACCTCTTATTGGAAAACCCTTTATAAAGTAAACAACAGAGAAATGTCTAGCTTCTCCAATTAGCATGGTTTTTTAACAGGTAGGTCTACTGGCCGTTTTCCAACTTGGCCGTTGTCAGTGAATGTGGTACTGAATCATTTTCGTGTGGACATTTATTTACATCTACACTGATTTTTACAAGGCCTTTGACACTGTGCCACATAGAGTTCTTTTGTGTAAAATGCTTTCTTTCTTGGCTTTCACTCGGTTATTTTATGGCCGGCCTTTTTTATGGTTAAAATCTTATCTAAATGAAAGGAATTGTCTTGTGTTTCATTCCCACTTCTGAGGTACCTCAAGGTGGTATTTTGGGCTTCCTAATTTTCGTCTATTTATAAATGATATTAGCTGATGCGTTGTATAATACCTTCCAGGCACCTATTATATGCAGATGACTTAAAAATTTTTGCTTCATTAAGAAACCCTGAGGATGTTCGATAAAGTGTGATAAACTTACAAAGTAGAGAAACACAGAATTTGGCACAATTCAAAGGAATATAAAAAGAAGTTTTTTCTTCTCTGCTTTGAATTAAATTGAGATGGCCCAACGAAATGTTTTTCAACTCAGCACTCATTCCGCTGCTCACTACATCGAAGTCTATAAAAAAATAGTGCAAGCTCTTGCCATTCTACCAAGTGAAATTCCATTTTAGCTGAAAATTCGTAAAAATTACCATAGAAATGTACAAATACAGAAATGAAATGAAAACGAAAACGAAAGTGTCAAACAATAATGCAAATGCGATGAGGAAGGCGTGCATAAATAACAGATGTGAAACGAGAATTTTGTACTTTGCTAAAATAACAAAATAAAAGGTCAAAGGAGTATTAAAGCCAAACTAGGACACACAGTCATGAGCCAACACAAGGTGACTATTTACGTTTTTTGGGTTACGTACACGCGATTTTCGATATATTTAGAAGCGCTTAAAGATGGGACTACAGGATTACTCTGAAGCGAACAAATAGTTTTGTTCATCAATAAAAATAAATATTTGTAGAGAAAATTAAATGCAGCTTATTTTGAAAATACCTCAATGTCTAAATAAAACCAGATAAATTCGATTGTCTAACAAAAAGTTGTACAAAAATTTTAAAAATTCTTCAAAAATGTTTGAAAAATTTGAAAGTTTGTAAAATTATTCAAATTAAATATATATATATATATAAGGTAGCGCAAAGTTAATCAATAAAAAGTTATTCAAAAACAATATTGGATTATTAATTTTGCGCCACAATATCATACACTCGCAAGCTAGGGTGGATCAATTAATCTCTAAGCGTTAAAGAACGCAACATTTTTCTTTTCAAGTGGCTTCTTTCAAAAACGTAAATTTTAGGAGCAGGATCTCGGGGACCTCTGAGTATATTTCATATATGGAAAAAAAGCAATTACTAAAAACCGTCTATCATATTTCATTGTGTTTCCCAGAAAGAAGATTCCAGTTTATGAATTTTCTGTTTTAAAGTGATATAATTTATTGTGTCTAGGCTCTCAATTGGTTTATATACATATATATTTTTTCAGTACGAAATACTTTCCATTTCTTCTTCTTAATCGACGTATCCATGCTGGATGTTCGCGATTATATACATCATTATGATCTTAGTAGTACGGTTGTCAGGTCATATTATTGTATTAATGATGCCATTATATTATTATCTGTTAGCCACGACATCTTCTTCCAAATTCCTCTTTGTCTCAACTTTTCCTTGTATCATCAGTTTTAAAATATCATACTTGTCACCTCTTGTTATATATACCTATATTAGGCCGGGCCGATTTGTGGGGAGGCAAAAACATCGCCCATTGCTCTGTGAAAATCATATTCTAGGGATCAAAATAAGAAACTTTGCCGAAGGAACCATACCTCTAAAACGAATTCTGATGTCCCCCAATTTGGGTCGAACTTTTTAGTTTCTTTTCTCATGTAAAGGCCAAAAATGGTGATATTTTGAAATGATTGTATGGGGAACCCCCAAGTGAGTATGGTATATATATAATAGGCGCGTACACCCTTTTCGGGTGTTTGGCCGAGCTCCTCCTCCTATTTTGTGGTATGCGTGTTGATGTTATTCCACAAATGGAGGGACCTACAGTTTCAAGCCGACTCCGCACGGCAGATATTTTTTATAAGAAGCTTTTTCATGGCAGAAATACATTAGGCGGTTTGGCATTGCCTGCCGAGGGGCGACCGCTACTAGAAAAATGTTTTTCTTAATTTTGGTGTTTCCCGAGATTCAAAACCTACGTTCCCTCTGGGAATTCCGAATGGTAGTCACGCACCAACCTATTCGGCTACGGCGGTCACCTCTTGTTATGTATCCGAAATAAGCGACTTTTTATGTCCGTAAGCATGCTTCTAGAGGTTTGCATTCTATTTAGCACTACGTCATTTGATATTTTGTCATTCCAGCTTATTCTCAACATTTTTCTATAGCACCACATTTCGAAAGATTCTAGTCGGTATATGCTTATGGTTTTCAACACAACATTTTAAAAATCTTGTCTTCAACCCGATTGGTATGTCCGGGCGTGTCAGTATCTTTTTAATTTTCTCTGCTTCTTATCTCATGACCATTCGTCATTCAGCCATACTCCCAGATACCTGAAACTTTTTACTCTCTCTATTGTTTGCATAGGGGGCTGCTTTTATTTACAATAATAAATTTTGTTTTATCAATATTTATTTATAGCCTGAAGTCTTTGCGGTGTTTTTCGACTTTGATTTCCAAACTATCCTGGAAATTGTTTGTTACTACGTTGTATCGTCTTCGTAGCGAATGTTACCATTAACTTTAATACCTATTTCTGTGTCATTTATTGCTTCTTCAAATATTTTTCTGGCGTACACGTTAAATAATAGTGGCGATAGTATGCAACCTTGTCTCACTCCTTTGTATATTGTCTCTCTTGTGGTTCTGGGCGGTGATTCTTCCAGAATCCAACTAGCGCTTCCACACCATTTTGTTGCCACATCCTCGTTACCAACTTGTTTACCAGTTATTTACAGCATGACTATATCCAGTCTGTGCGGTTTAGGAACCTTATCAGGTTGTTGACATTTAAGCCAGACAGCTGTTTTAGACTCTCGAACAGCGGTTTACCCAGGGTTAACATTCTGTCCTTCCATAGGGCAGGGCATTCGCAGAGGAAATGGAAGATTGTTTCCTTTCTCTCCGGTTATTTACAACAGTGACAGTATATGTTGTGAAGGATGCCCATTTTGGCTGCTTGTTCTCCCACACACCAAAAGCTAGTTATGACTGCTTGTGGTGCTGTCTCCGAATTTAATTTCTGCAGTATGATTCCAGTATAAGTTTGGTATACATTTGACTTTATATGCTCGTTATGTTGTATTTTGTCAAAGGCTTTCTCGTAGTCTATGATACACATGCAGATATCTTAATTGGCGTCCTGTGATTTTTGTGTAAGCATTTGAAGGCTAAATATTGCTTCTCTGGTCTCAAAAACTTTTTTAAAGCCAAATTGTGTCGTTCCCATAGCGCTCTCGCATTTCTGATGAATTCTGTTATGAATGATTTTTAGAAAATTGTTTAGCGTATGGCTCATTAGACATATTAGCCAATACTCTTTGCATTGTTTTGCATTGGTCTTTTTTGGTATCACAATAAACGTGGATTTTGACCGTGAGCTTGGATATTTAGCAGTTTCGCATATGTGGTTAAACACTTTCATTAGGGTTGCCATTCCACCGTCATTTAAAAGTTTGAGAACATCAGTTGAGATTTCGTAACGGCCGGTTGCTTCTTTTGGTTTTGATAATTTTATCGCATATTTTATTTCAGATATAGTTATTTTAAGTAGAGGTTCATCTATTGAGTCGCCTATGCTAATATTTACATCTCTTGAGTCGTCTTTGAATAATTCATGGACATACCTATTGTACCCAAATATTGTGTTTTTCGTTTTCGTCTGTTATAACTTTGTCGTTTGTATCGTATAATGTATTAATTGCATTGTATCTTCTCAGGTTACATATTTCCTTTAGTTTTCTGTGTAAGTTAAAACTATCATGTAACTTTCCACTTGCCACTATTAAAATTACGGCAGACTTCTAACCGCCAGCCTCAAACATTTTCGTTCGGGATCTCAGAGGCATTGCTTTAGGGTTTTTGCATTTCACTGTTGGATTAATTCCAGTTTATTTACATGAATATTTACTCATACAAAATAGCAATTTCTTTTGCACATTTGCTTGAACTGCTAACTATTTTGTTTAAAAGGAAGTTGAAATGTTGCACTTATAGAATTAATCAACCTTTCACTGTCAGCTACGAATTTGCACCTGGCACATTTCACCCGCATCCCTTTTGGAGCAGATGGTTAAGCGCCTAAAAAGGCAAGTTTCCCGAAAGCCAGACAAATTTTTTATTAAGATTCTTCACACATTTTCGCTTATCAGTTTTGCAAAATAGACGAACACAATTTGATTGGACTACCGTCGTTGAGTGAGTTTGTGCAATACCAGCATTCGGTCTGACCAGAGTTCGAAGTGTTTTTTTTGTTTTTGATTTCTTTGTTTTATGATCACCGCAAGTAATGGCAGGCAATGGAAAACCTCTGGTGTAGTTTTGCTGTGAAAGAAGTTACATCTGCCGCTTATAAGGCGGCCGTCCATTTGTTTTACATTCAGGCGCAAAGCAGTAATGGCAGCAGAAACTCGGCCAAAATTCTAACAAAGGATACATTTGCCAATTATTCAAGCAGATACAAACCTACGTACGTATACATAAATCAATTGAAAAGTCTGCTCGCTTAGCGAGATTGATTTTCTCTCTCAGTGGCTGCATAGGCAAAATCCTTCACATTTTCGCCCGACTTTTCATTTGCATTGTTCTTTGGCGCGCCAATTTAATTAAATTTCCAACTTTCGCCCTTTTTTATTGACTCTTCTCTGGCGTGCCATATTTGAATATAAATGGTAATGCCTGTTCATATAAATATACGCACTTATGTATGCATTTATTTGATTATTAAAGCAAAATTCTTAAAGCAGTTATTTGTTCAGGTGATGGATACTGAGTAACCCTACTCAGCCTTTCGTTCACCTCCTTACATATTTCGAATTCAGTAGATTGAATGATTGGCACCTGTCAGGCCCTCACCTTTTTTGCTGTGCCTTTCACTCTTAGCCTTCTGCAAGATGTTAATCTGAACAGAATTCATTCACCTGGACATTGATCCTTTAAGGCAGTTATTTATTTTTAGCTTTCAAATTAATTTTGTGCCACCACCAGTCGACGTGTTATAAATAGATTTTAATTAGCTGAGTGGATGCAATCAAGCCTGTTGAAAATTAGATAAATCAATTCAGTGTAATTGGCGCGTGTATCCTTTCTGAGATGTTTGGTGTTTGGAAGTGCTTCTCCTCCAATTTGTGGCAAGCGCCCTGATGTGGCACAAACGAGAGATTCCTGGACTTAATGTCTTCATTAAATATGGTTTTTATGTTATTTATCTTCATTTATGACAACTAATGGGCACAGTTTGGTAAAGTAAGGAAGTACTTAGGGGAATGTAGAAAGTAAATATTGGTATTGTGATAAATTTCAAAATTTTTAGAAGAAATAATTATGCACATTTTAAGCTAGTGTACTAATGTTCGCTCAGTTGTTGAAACTCCCCTTGTTTTATCTTTATCTTCGTCTCTTTATAAATTTTTGTTTTCTTAGCTGCATGAGAACTATCGATATCGATACCTATGGCTTGGCAGCTGAGAATGGCAAACTGTACTCAGTAAGACTTGGCAAGTCATCATGAATCGTTTAACGTCTGAGCAATACTAACAAATTGTGGAAATTTACTTTGAAAAAAAAAAAAAAAAAATGTTCGCGAAATTCATAAAGCGAAGTGTTGAAGAAGATGCCGAAATGCCGATTCCTCGCGGTTCGCAACTGGTTGGTCTTTGTCCTTCGACTACGTGGAAAAGTTTACGTAAGGATATTGGCTTACGTGCCCATAAAATACAGCTCGTGCAAGAACTGAAGCTAAATGACCATCGTTTGCGCCGCATTTTTGGCTGATTGGGCTCTTTTAGATGTATTTATTATTCAGATTTATTGAAAAAATAGTCGTAAAAAATTGGACTGATCGAATGGACCATGTAACTTGTAGCCAGAAATAAAAAAAATATTAACAGAAATAAAATAATAATGAAAAATAATAATTTCAGATTGTAATAAGAAAAACAAAATCATTCCAACAATAATTCTGTTTTTTATTATCATTTGAGATCATGAAGCTTTTAAAAAAGACAAGATATTTATCTCTATCCCTATTCTTATCTCATCTCTTGCCTCTATTTGTATCCTGTTCTGCATCTTTTGATTTATATTTAGTCTATATTTTTATCTCTATATCTATCTCTATCTCTATCTCTATCTCTATCTCTATCTCTATCTCTATCTCTATCTCTCTGTCTGGTATCAGTATATTACTTTTAGAAAGATACAAGCGTTGCTACCTTTGCAAAGTCTGCGCCTGCATTTTATAATGAGCTCAATTGGGAGTTCGTTGTTCGCATTAAGAAACTCCTGATTTGAAATAACACGAGATCAAAATTTGTGTGCAAACGGGCGTTGACAAAAAAACGATTTTTTTTGTTTGCATAAATGTCTTGCCAAACTATCCAAAAATGTGTCCTCAAAATTTCAGAAGCAAATTCAAAATATTTTCGGAGTTACCGAAGAAATTGTGACCAAGCGTCGAGCAGGTATACGACATATATAACATGACATATATTTTAATGAAAAAATTTGAGAAGACTTTTGAAATATATAACAATAAAACCTGAAAGTTTCGTTTCAATCGAATATTTCTTTCCTTCCCAAAAAAATCCACGAAAAAATCGATTTTCTGAACCCTTTAAAGCAGGCTCTTCCCTTAAAGCTAACTGCGCTTGCAACAGCACTGAGCTCGTCCAAATTTGCTTGCAGATCAGTCCTTTAGACCGGCAAAAGCGCAATGTCATCTGCGTACGCTAACTCTTTTAAGTGTTCGTAGAAACTCCAGCACACGCTACGTTTGCTTGTTGGCGCTTTATTCAACACACAACAATAACAATGGCGACATGAGGCATCCTGGTTTTACACCGGATTTTGGGCGTAACACATCCGAGAGTTGTTTGTTGTGTAAAATTTTACATTTAAAAACCTTTATAATGTGCTTTGATATCATTTTCCGGTATGCCTCTGGAAGGCATTGATATTAAAATATAATTTCGGTCGATGCTGTCAAATGCTGTGGCAAAATCGGTTAAACAAGCATGAATATCCGACTGCCATTCATTGATTTGTTGTAGAATTATGCGGAGAGTGACGATGTGATCGAAGGATGCCCTTTTATTGCGAAACCCGATTTGCTGTTTACATAATTACAGTTCAAGACGCGTCTGTATGCTATTATGCAGGATTTTGGACAACATTTTGTATGGGATGCTGAAAAGTGGAATGCCTCTGTAATTTTTCAAACGAAGATGTCACCTTTTTGAAAGCTTCATACCATATTCTAGCGCAGGTACGACGGTTAGTCATTTGCCCGAAATTATTTTTACACACTAGAAATCATAAGATTTGCAAGAAACTGAAGTCATCTTATTGGCCACTAACTTCTGTTTATTTTGCTTGAAAAAGTAGCTATAAATGAATCTCTAAAAGCCATCCATTCGCAAATATTTTTTTTATTTCTTTTCATTTTCTCATAAATAAATCAATTGAAATAAGTCTTTTATTTTTTTATTTCTTTACACGTGACATTTATGTTTTCCTTTTACTTTCTACGACAACATTTTTATACACCAACACATACGCATAGTAGTCGCATGTATTGGATGCACACTTTGCTTCGAATTTTCTTTTGTTGTTAAAAATTTCAAATCAATGTCAATTGCCAATGGGTCTTACACTTTGAATGCATACATACACGCATACGCACACACAAGTAAACCCGTTTGTATGTACCTTCGTTTATAAGTCATTGTGGGCATTTATTTCGCTGGCTACCTTTGATTTCGTTTGACGCATTCTGACCATGGCATTGACTCAGGTACTATTTGTTATTATTTTCTGTAATTTTTTTTTCTTTTGCGAAATAATTTCTATTATTGCCACCTTCATTACTATGGCCCGTACTCGCTTTTATTGGTTAATAAGTGAAAATTCTTTTGCGAATGCGGTCAATAGAGAGATACGTACGTGTGTGTGTGTGTATAGCTCATTGGCAACACTTTCATTTGCTTTGATGACACATTTTCATTATTATTAGTCTGCCCATTTGAGATTTTTGATTCGCTACTCTCGTCACTTGGACAATTTCATTTCACACACTTTCGATTCGTTTCATTGCCTTTATTTCGGGCGACAGACAGTGTAAGTGTTCTAAATTTGTGCATTAAAATTTTATGAATGAGCGCAAACAACAGCGCAGTGCGAATATTTTGAATAACCAATTCTTCAAAGTGTGGAAAGTATGTCCATTAATGAGTCTTATTGTGTGTGCTGAGCAGCTGACTGCTGTTTGGCTTATTATAGTCGATGATTGGACGCAAATTTGCAGGGCAATGGAGCAGTAAAAGTATTTATGCAGATGATTTATAAAAACGCAGTGATTCACATACTTGTACAAATGGATTTTTAAAAATAAAAACTCAATTGAAGTAGAATCAACTTTTCTCAGCATTTGGCAATATGATTTTAATAGAAAGAGCCAAGCATTCCTATTATTTACGAAAGACGATTTCATTTTTGAAGCAGCCACGGCGGGCAGTGTAATTTATCAAATCAAGGCAAAGACTTTTCTGGTGGCTTTCTTAAGAGCCTGAATCATGTTTGGTGCGTTCTATGCAATGATTTTACGATTTGAAAAATCAGTTCCCTATTCCAGCCATATCACTTTTCTACTAACTTTAGTTTTCCACCCGCCAGTGCGATAATCAGCGGAAACATAATTGGATTGAAAATTAATGAGAAAAAAACGAAATATACTTTGATGCCGAAAAAAGAGCATAGTACCCGGTGCAATCAAAATCGGAACATATGAATTTGAGGCGGTGAAAATGTTAACATATTTGGGATTTAAACTAAATTAAGGCAACTCAATGGGCATCACAATCGACGAAAGAATGCAAGCAGCTAATGGAGCAAACTTCTCACTTTCAAAACTCTTCAAATCTAAGCTCCTTAACCCCTTGCCGTGCTTTAACGAACCTGACTCGTGATGAAAATTTTGACCCAAACATGAATACGATGAGCCAGGCTCGTTATTGAATGCTAGTTTTAATTTGTACGCCACCGGAGTTAGTCACGAGTCTCATAATTGCTATTGGATTATCTCGCGCATCAGTCTGATCTGTTTACCATGCGTTTACGCGTAAAACTTGGGCCCGAGTTTCGTCGAGCTAAATGGCACAGCAAGAGGTTAATCTGTAGGCCGACCAGTTTTGAGCTACGTCTCAGATTCGTCGATATAAAGTGAAAAGGACAAAGCCCAACCACAAATATGTGATTTGAAAGAAAAATTTTCAGAAAAGTCTTCGGAGCATTCAAAGACAACAACGGTGAAAGGCGCATAAGATGGAACCATGAACTAGGACGAAATAATAAAAGGGGAGAGGACATTTCATCAGAGCCCTATGAATCAGATGTCTGGTTCATGTTACGGGAATGGACCCAACGGGAGCTCAGCGGAAAGTAATTGACGCTAAAACATTTACGATGAAAGCAAAATGTTGACCTAGGCCAAGATGGATTGACGAACTGGGGGATGACACCAAGAAATTCAAAATACAAAACTGGAACCAATAAACCAAAAATCGGGTAAAATGTAGACATTTTGTTCAGCATTCAAAGGTTCTCACAGAACTGTAGCGCCAAACCATGATGTTGATGATGACCCGCTGACATACGACTCCTTGTGGTGCCACCCGGCTCCTATTTGTTTTGTGTGATATTTTTGTGTGGTGTGTCTTGATATTTTTCCACAAATGGACGGACCTACAGCTTTAAGCCGACTCCAAATGGCAAATACTTTATTGTGAAAAGCATTTTCATGGCAGAACTACACTCAGAGATTTGTCGTTGTCTGCCGAGGGGCGATCGTTATAAGAAAAAGTTGTTCTGGCTCTTTGGTATTTCAAGCATTTAGATTTAAACTGGTGCTCCGCCTAATGGTAATCACGCAGCCATCCATTCGGCTTCGGCTTCTCTTCGCTATCGTCCTAGATGACGTCAGGAACCAATTGACCCTGCACAAAAGAGTCATCATGTGAAGTTTCACCAGACATTTCGAGGACCTGGACTTCGCCGATGGCATCTGTCTCCTCTCTTACAAACTCACTGATATGTAAGCGAAGGCGGACAGTCTAGTCACGCTGGCACACACTGTCGGACTGGAGGTTAACATCGCCAAGACAAAGGCTGTTAGAGTCGGCCAAAATGAAGCAAGACATGCAGCGGTTGGCGGCTGATCGGTGGAATTCTTCGAAATTTCTGCTATCTCGGCTGTACTATAACGATAGACGGCGGAGCAGATAAAGTTGTCAACTGCAGGCTAAACAAAGCAAGGGCGGCATTCGGGCGAATGCCTCCAATATAGGTGAGTTTCCGTCAATCTCCAGACGCTCTAAACTGCGAATACTCAGCTTATATGTGAAGCCAGTAGGAAGTTTTTTACGGAAGTGCAACATGGGTGGTCTTTAACACCATCTCACAGAGGCTACAATCGTTCGTCAAGAAAAGCCTCCGCATCATCGGCAGAATATTCTGGCCGAACACCATCAGCCCATCCTATGGCAAACGAAACGCAGAAAGTGGCTTGGAAAACCACCAGATATCATCACCAGAATGTCACTGGACTAGAACCCGTAAGTGATCAGAGGTCGCGGTCGACCAAAAATTACAAGATGAGGTCGATGTTGCACAAGTTAGCAGATGCAGACATCTCATGGGATGGCGCAAAAACAATAGCCCAGAACCGCATATGATGGAAGAGTCGTGTCGTGTCCGTAGGCTCTCGAGCGGATGGGACAAAGAAAACAATTAGTGCAAGTTTTAGGCGGCTGAAAACTCGCTCGATTTCTTAAAAATAACTTTTTTCTGATGCCTTTTTACAATTCATTCCATATAAAAATAAATTTCGTATGGAAGAAAGGCGCATCTCCAAAAAAATTAAAAAGAGTCGGATCCAGGATTTTGAAAAAGCATTTATTATAACAAAAAAGTGGCAAGGACCGTCGCCAAAAAAACAGAAAAAAAACCAAAAAAAAAAAAAGAGGGAATCTACAGATTTATGCCACTGCTGAAAGGCAGATATTTTACGTAGGCAGCTTTTTCATGACAGAAATGTATTCGGAGGTTTACGATTGTCTATAATTTCAGAATAGCCGCCTAAAAAATGGACAATGACAACGGAGGAGGACAAAAAATGTTTGTATGAAAACACCAAAAGCACCCCGAATTTGTTATTAAAATTCATATTTGCTGGCTTATATTCGATTCTACGAGTAGTACCACCTAAAAACAGGTTATTGATAAAAGCGAGTTGTGGCACTAAGCCAAGCGTGAGGCACTAAACTTAACTTAACGCGACAACCCAAGCCACAGTTGCGGTTGCCCAGAGTTGCTAGGTGGAACAAAGGGCTTCAATTAACAGGTTGTAAATAGATTTATTTAAAGCTAAGAATTTGATTTGTCGCCAAGTGCGACCTGCTTGTAGCGCTTCTTTTTCCACTAGTCGTCTCCACGATGGGCTACCACGTCTCCGACTGCCTTGCGAGTCTAGTCTAGGGCTGATTTTATGATATTTTCATGTGGTTTTGTCAGTTTGTGACCGATCCTTTTCCACTTTTGCCGTCGGACTTGAAGATGGTCGAATATCTGCTTCGTTTATGCCCAGAGGCCGGTGTTAGTGATGGTATCAGGCCCGAAAACGCGCGCAATTTTGCGAAGACTGCGATTGATAAATACCTGGAGTTCTTGTGCTGTGCCATGTCTCAGAACAACGGACTTTACATGTCCCTGTGACTTCTACCTATTCGAAAAATTGCATGTGGCCATGAAAGGAAAACATTTTGCGTCCGTAGAGGCCCTCCAAAAGGCTTATACCGACATCCTAAAGGACATTCTGATGACCTGAAACACCAGCTTTTAGATCGCGCAAAACGGTGTATTGAGGCCAGAGGGGACTATTTTGAATAAATAAACTCGAAGTTATCATAACAAAGCTCCTGTCGTTTCCATTTTAGCTCAGTCTTGTTTATTTTGGATACTTAAAAAAAAAGTAATGAAAATTCAAAAAAGAAAAATAGTCAAAACTGGTCATTTGATGCGGTGTCCTGTGTCGTCTTTTGTGCCACCCAAAATACAGCACTTCATTAAATGCACACAACTTAAATAAAAACTACTAAGTAACTTAGCCTATCAAGCCAAAGAATAAAGTAGTTTTTGTTATACTTTTGGTTAAATCAACTTCATATAAAACCTCTGCATGCCCTTTAAGTAAACCAATTAAGAAGTCAATACAGTCATTAAGCAACTCTGCCAAGAATCTATTTTACACTGACTCTGAAATGGATGAAGTGGTGAATTTAGTATATCCTTAAGTGTAGAGCAGTTAACATTAAGCCTCATTAACTCATACGAATAACGAAGAGCTCGAATTGTGTTGCGCAGTTAAAATGAATATTTCCCAACTATTCATGAGTTATCACAACAGGTCCGGCGATCAGGATGCTATGGCCAATGTCGTAGCTGCGAACGCAATCATGCGAGTTATACACAGCCAACTCCTCCAGTATGGCACGGTCCTAACGTTTACGTTGTGCTGTCACGATAGGCACACTTGCAATTTTTACAACAACATGCTGGAGAAACTCTTTCATGTGTGGGGCCTGACAGTGTTGCAATTGGTGATGGTCCATAAAAATTCGACCCTACGCGTATACGACACAAAGCGTATTAATCTCATCTTTATAGATTCCTTTAAGTCATTTCGGTAAGTCAATAGATGGGTATGTAATATTTTCACCTTCTTCTTGATTGGCACGATAACCGCTTACGAGATTTTGGCCGTATTTAACGAATCGCGCCAGTCGAAATAAATTAGCTTGGGGGAAAAAGAAATCCATTAATTTTGGCTAAAATTCAAAACTTTATTTAAAATGTTTCAGATTGTCCGATTTGGGTTAAATATGCAACGTTTTTTTTTCTTGTATATTTTTTTGTCATTTTAAAGGTAGCTTCATAATGCCTCTCTCATAGATGTTTTGGTCTTTATTGGCGAAAAACTCCAGTAATCGGTTTTGAAAATTGTTTCTTGATACCAGTTTCGTGTCACTCAGGAAGTTTTGCAATGAAAAAAAGGTGGTAATCGCTTGGTGTCACGTCCGGACTATATGGCGAATGCATTGAAACCCCCAGCTCCCGGAGATCTTGGCGAGCCACCACAGACGTGTGTGGCCTTGCGTTGTTCTGTTGGAACACAACACCTCTGTGCCGTTTCTGGTCAATCGCTAGCTTCAAACTGTCCAGTTGTTGATGGTGGCGATCTGAATTTAATGTTTGGTCAAGCGGAAGCAACTTATAATATATGATTCCATTCAAGTCCCACCAAATATACAGTAGAACCTTCCTGGATGTTAAACCTGAATGGGCCACCGTTTGAGCTGCTTTATCACGCTTTGACCACGATCGTTTTCGTACAATATTGTCGTGTGTGACCCATTTATCGAGGCTGGTTTTGTGGATTCGCAACAGTATTAGGACCAGTCTCCTCTAGGAGATCCAGATCAGCCACTTCTTTTATTCCCTTTCCTTCAACTGGAGTTTATCACCTAGTGAGGGGCCCAGTTTCTGGTTGGGGTTAAC
This sequence comes from Anastrepha fraterculus, assembly GCA_037575425.1. Lineage (NCBI taxonomy): Eukaryota > Metazoa > Arthropoda > Insecta > Diptera > Tephritidae > Anastrepha > Anastrepha fraterculus. The sequence goes on along the minus strand of JAYXIM010020158.1, from coordinate 458,419 downwards.
AGTTTCACCGCTAGAAGGATTCAAGTTGAGAGATTGACAGGAAGAGGTGATATACACCATGTCTCAAGATCAGTTTTCAAGTTGCACATTACTGCCCTTTGCAAGATATGGTCACTTCCGCCGAGATGGCGGAACATATCGGATACAATCACGAAATCGATGCATTGATTCGAAATGGAAACGCAATACGCTTCATAAAAAGTCAATAAATCAGATGGCTCGCGTACATGAACAGAATGCCCAAGTGGCGGGGTGCCAGTATAGTGTTCCATAGGTATTCGTAACCAAAATTACAAATTAGCGGTTACAGTATTGGCACCATAAGCAATCAAAATAAATAAAATTAAAAATAAAATCGGCACCATAAACTCCATTCACAATTTCTACGACCTGGCTTAAATTTTCGTACTTTCGCTTTTATCAAAGAAAAACTGTAAAATGTACCGAATATTCGTTTTGTTGATTTCCATGGTTTTTTTGGTTTTTTTTTTGTCGGACAATTAGCAAGTACAGCGCTCAGACAGCATTAGGTCCATTGTACTGCACTCGGGTTCACTTTTTAATTTTCTTTAAATCTACTCCACCTCCGGAGAAATCTGAGTAGAACTTGTGATAACAAGGCGGTCGCTGCTTAAAACATCACTGCCAAAGACTTCAAGCCTGATTCGAGCGAAGGCCGGGCAGACGCACTCAAACTGGTGCGCCTTCTCATCCTCCTCTCCAAATGCTGGACGGAGTGCACTGTGCGTCGCCCATAGAAAGTGGCCCGTCATCAGGCCAACCAGCTGCCTACAGTCGTTTCTGGTTAACATCCTGTAGCCCACAATTGAATGGAACAAACAAAAACCAGCAAAAGAATTTTTTTCGTGTGAAATGTCAGCTTAACAACAAGCATAAACTTTAAATTGTTGGATGGATACTTTACAAGATATCGATCACTGCCGCCATATACCGAGAAAATAATGGATTTCTTTTCCCCCAAACTAATATTTGAAAATACTTTAATTGACATTTATTTTTCGCTTATCTTACAGAGAGATCGACATTGCTTCAAATACGAAAAACAACAACCACAATGAGTACTATTACATTTTCATACAAGTGCGAGATTATCGCTTGCCACGCGAACTGCAGCTAATACTCGACTACTGTTGGGCCAATTCAATGATCAACTGCAGCGTTCAAGCACAAAACGCGCACGGTGAGATTTTCGTCTATTCATATTTTCCGTTCACGGCCGATTTCTGTGGTTTCGTAAAGCCGGTAGTTATTAGCCATTACAATGGCACCGACTTCATACCACCGACACTGTTTCCACGCAAGTTAACCAATTTCCATGGGTGCGTATTGAGAGCGGCACTTTGGAATATACGACCTTTTCTTGTTTTGCACACCGACACTCAGGGCGTCAGTCGTATAGCGGGCGGTATAGAAGGCAACCTATTGCGTTTGTTGGCGCGGCAATTGAATTTCACAATCGATGTGAAAGTGCCGGCCAAAGCCAGTTCATTGCATACTCAACAGGCTATCGGATTCGATATGGTTTGAAAATGATTGCACGTACTCTGCTAGCGACTAAAATTTACTGATTTCAAATATTTTCTTTACACATTTTTAGATACAAAGAGGCGAAGTTGAGCTCATCTTGGGTTGTTTTGCGCAATCGCCGGCACTGCTCGATATCGTCTCGAATGTGGCAAGCTACTATCAAACTCGCCAGATAATGTGCGTGGCAAGGTCGGCGTATCAGTTAACATCGTTGGAGTTCTTAGTTACCCCTTTTGATGGGTTCATTTGGTTGTCTCTTTGGTGCGCATTCATCGCTAGCTGGATTTTGTATTATGGAACGTGTAAATGCTGGAAGGAAAGCCACGAGCAGACTCAACCCATTTTAAGCTTTCTAGCGATATTACTCGGCATGCCAGCCACTCATATGCCGGATCGTTCTTATGCACGCCTTCTTGTCACAACTTGGCTTTTCTTTACCCTGCTGGTGCGCACTGTTTACCAGGGTATATTTTTTACACTTTTGCATCACGAAATAATCGTGCCACCGCCCAACACTTTCGAACAGCTTTCCGATGAAAACTTTACAGCTGTAATGACGGCTACCAACCAGGCATATCTCGCTGATGTTAAACAATTACAAAACTTGCCTTCAATTATACTGCCATCGCTGGATGTTATGAGTGTGTTCGATTATATTTTGAAAAACCCACGACGAAATTTCGTTGCTATCGGCCTGCAGGATTACTTAAATCTCTATAGAAAGAAACATAAGGATAATGGCGCGTTTTTTGTGCTGCATCAGGATCTTATTAATCTGCCTTTGACGATGTATTTGACTAAGCATTCGTATTTGATTGATCAATTTGAGGAGCAAATCTGGTGGATGCGCTCGGCAGGCTTCGTGCATGCTTGGGCATTTCAAGAATTGCAGTTCACAGCAGAGGTAAATGGCTTTGATGAAGTTTTGCTGTTAGACAATCTTTCGGCGTTTTTTGCAACGCTTGGTGTGGGTTTGTGCGTTTCATTGGTGGTGTTCACCTTGGAAATTCTCTCCCTTCGCATACCACTTTTGCGCAGATGGCTTTTGAAAGTACACTAGGCAAATATTTTGGATGCAAATGATTTTAGCGGAAATATGCTCTCGTAACCTATGAATTCAATGCGATTAGTCGCATTGGCTCCTTTGACTTTGTTGTTGTTTTTGAAATTATTGCATGTAATCACTTTTAAGTCACTTTGTGCAAATCGTAGTTTGTGAATTGTAATTTCTTTGACTAAATAAATAAATATCTAAGAGATCTTTCAAAAGTCGCGTCTCGATGTTGTTTGAAAATAAAAGCTGAAAGCTTTCGTTATTTTTATACAAAATACGGCTCTTAATAATTATAAATATGTGAAAATGCAGCAGGAGGTAGTGGAAAGGTGTGTCGAGTACTTAAAAGATCTACAGAACGCTGGTCAGATGTATGCCTTTGTGGGCTGCGATCAACAAATAGTTGAGCTATTCAATTTTTTATTAGTTTCGAGACTTAGAAATAGAATACCCAGGAGGCAAAAATCAACATTTTCAACACTTGCTATTCTTTGCTTTTCAACGAGGTCTAAAAGCTGCCAAAGCAGTCCGGGACATTTGTGACGTGTATGGAGAAGATGTCATAGGCGAGTCTACAGCACGAAAATGGTTTGAAAAGTTCAAAAATGGCGACATTGACTTCGATGACACGTCCCACAGCGGAAGATTTTCTGAATTCGATGAAGAACGACTGAAATCACTTTTGAAGGCGAACCATTGTCAAACCAGTTGATGGCGGAAAACATGAACTGCGATCATAAAACGATTCTCAATCACTTTCACTCAACAATGAAAAAGACAAAAAAAAGTCGCTTCAAATTGCTTCTCAGCATATCGCCCGCCATCGAGCAACAGGCGATCATAAACAGCGTTTTTTGTACCGAATCGTCACGGGAGATGAGAAATGGTGCCTATACATCAATATGACGCAAAGAAAGGAGTGGGTGGCTCCGAAGATACGCCAAAGCCGAGAGTCAAGCCGGATCTTCATCCAAAGATGATCATGATATAGTATGTGTTTGCTAGGACTGGGAGGGCATGGTGCACTGGGAAATGCTCGAAAAAAAGCCACGGCCAACAAGGTACTCTACATTGTTCAGCTGTACCACGTGAATGAGGCTATTTGACTGAAAAGACCTGATCGACATGGTCAAGGCATACTGCTTCGCGACAACGCCGGGGGCGCGGTACAATAGACAGAGCTGGGGCGGCAGCCCTTGGTCGGGAAAAACCCGAGGAATTCCGGTCACGTAGAACCGGCTGCCACGGGAATGGGTAATGATATCGATGGCTTTTGCGCCAAAGTGAACAACTACCTCATCACCTTTCTCGCTTTTCCACTGCGAGGAATCTCCAACTTTCCCCCACTAAGTCCACGGCGACCCTCTTTACCTCCTGGACAAAGGAGGTCAAACCTCTAAATCTTGGGAGTTACCTTCGACAATTTACTCTCATTCTCAGCGCATACAACTGCTATTGCCACTAAAGTCCAAAATCGCAACAAGGTCCTCAAATCGCAGCTCTTGGGGCAAAGACAAAGAATTGTTGCTAACGACATTTAAGGCAATAGGCCGGGGGTGGTATGGTTCGCTAGCCCAATGCTCGGAATTTTCCTCTTCCGCACATAACTTTTGCTGTTTTGCATGCGGTCAGATTAGTCCACCTAGCTTCCACTAGTGTTTTCATGTAGTCGTCCATTTCGTTGTATATAGTATTTAGCGGTTTTTGTATGTCGTTCTCTTGTTCAAATGGTAGTCTAAGAGCACTTTTTGCTATCTCATCTACTATTTCGTTCCCCATAATGTCTTTGTGAAAGGCACCCAGTAGATATGCAGTTTACTGTTTGCGGCTAGCCTTTGTATGGCCTCTCTGCTCCGTTGAACATTTTTGGACTTAATACAATATGAGCTTATTTCTTTTATTGCTGATTGACTGGAAATATAATAAAAGTCACTGAAAAATTTTAGCTCTTTTTATTAGCTTCAAAAATTATTTTTTGGCTCTTTTTAGATCTTTTTTTATAAATTTACGTCCAACAGCAAACTTTTTCTGGCAACACCGGTGAAACCCCTAACTAATTTTTTTAATTTTTAATTTGTCCGTTTTTTGTGCTCTTTAAAGTACTCTGTTACATTCGGCTTCAGCCGATCAGCGATAAAATTAACCGAATTTCGGTTCGGTTCGATTCGGCTTCGGCCGCAGAAAGTGACGTTCAGTCTTTCTTAATATAAGTTTCAAAGAATTTTATTTAAAAAATGTGTGTTGTTCAGCATACAAATACTCGTAAACAGTTGAATTTCGCAGGGTTGAGTTTTTCAAATAAACCACACTTTGACTCGATTTTACCTGATGTCGATTCAGCTATTTCTGCGTGTGTTGATTTACATTTGCAAAAGTAACACTGCATAGCTCTAAACTAATGTTTCCTCTAATAAGTGTGAGTATGTACGTATGTATGTATGTATGTATGTATCTGTGCCCTTAAGTGCATAAATATTTTTTTGCTTTGTGTTTATTTTCATGGTTTGCGCTAAAAGCTAAATTCTCACATTCAGCCAACACGTGCCAACAACTCTATTTCACGCCCTACGATACCCTACAACAATAAAATGTAAGTCATAGTCGACGACAACTAAATACTCATACATTGAAACACTCGTACACACACAAATAGCTATGCATTTTCAAGGCAAATACGCCTGCGAGAGAAGGAATGAAAATAAATGGAAAAAAGAAATTTATAAAACAAAAGCCAACTGAAGAGTTTTGAACTAGAAAACAATTTTTTCCTGCATTTTTTTCTAAATATAAAAGTGTCATGGAAATACATATATATTTATGTTCATATAAACTTTTTTATGCATGCATACGAGTGCACAGGGTGATCCATGTAGTGGTGTCTTGTTGAAATTAAAAAATTAAAATTAAATTTGAAACGAAAAAAAATAAAAAATGTATGCAGAAAATTTGGAAAAATCAGGAAAAAATTATTAAAAATTATTAAATTATTAAAATTTTAGCCACCTCAAAATTGCACTTTATTATACTAGAAGCGCAACTAAGTTCCCGCTGTTTGCCCATCGATGCCGTCAGCAGTATGTACTAGTCGATTCTAATATAACCGAAACGTCATAAACCAAGCTTAGACATATAGTAAACAAACTGCTTCAACAATTAGTCATTTTGTTTTGGTGTCATATACTTTTGGTTTTGTGAAAATGTCTGATTTTGTGCCGAATAATCGTCATTTGCGGGAAGTGTTGATTTTCCTCTTTCATTCGAAAAAAACGAAAAACGGCGGCTGAAGCGCATCGAGATGTACAAAAAGTTTATGGAGATGCTGCTTTAAGTGAAACAACGTGCCGAGATTAGTTCCGTCGCTTCAAAGACGGTGATTTTAATGTTGACGACCGTCCGCGTGAAGCAAGGCCAAAAACCTTCGAAGACGCTGAATTCGAGGCATTGCTCTATGAGGATCCGCGTCAAAAGCAAGAAGATCTTGTATCAGCTCAGTATTAAGAGTTACCCGCCAATCCATTTCCAAGCGATTGCATGCTTTGGGAATGATTCAGAAACAGGGGACCTGGGTTCCTTATGAGTTAAAACCAAGGGATGTTGAAAGTCGTTTTTTTTCGCCTGTGAACAACTGCTCCAGCGGCGAAAAAGAAAGGGGTTTCTTCATCGCATCGTGACGGGTGATAAAACATGGATTCATTACAGCAATCCAAAGAAAAGAAAGTCATGGGGACTGCCCGGTCATGCTTCTACGTCGTCGCCTCGTCGTTCACGCTGCGAAGGTTATCCTATGTATTTGGTGGGACCAAGTTGGTGTTATTTATTATGAATTATTGAAATCAAGCTAAACCATCACTATGGATCGATATCGACTTCAATTGATGCGATTGCGCGGAGCACTGCGCGACAATCGGCCGCAATACGCGGAGAGGCATGAAAAAGTGATTCTACAGCATGACAACGCTCGGCCTCACGTTGACAAACCCGTTAAAACCTACCTGGGAACACTGAAATGGGAAATCCTACCGCACCTCCCAGATATTGCGCCATCCGATCATCACCTGTTCCGATCATATGAAGACATCAAAAACTGGCTTGATGCGTGGATAGCCTCAAAAGAAGAACAGTTTTACCGCGACGCTATACGAGATCTAGCAGAAAGATGGGAAAAAGTAGTAGCCTGCGATGGGCAATACTTTCAATGATTCACTTGTAACCATTTTTTCAGAATAAAGTTGTATTTTCATAAAAAAAAACAGCCAGAACTAAGTTGCGCACCTAACACAAGAATTCAATAGGCTATAAAATGCTGGGTGCCAAATGATGACACCTCATCGTCCGACTTAAGCAAAGGTCACTTGAAATTTAGATATCCGAGCGTAAGTGGAGGTTGATTGGTCATACTTTTTTCGACTGACATCATCAAATTGTCCTTATAGTGAAATCCACAAGACACACACCATAGAGGTTGAACCAAAGTATCTTGGAGACGAAGCCTGTGCGCTGAATTCACGACAGCCGACGACACGCTGACATTAACGCAAATAAAGCTTAAAGTCAGGTATCGGTCCCAATGCAATTTATTTGTTTCGACACTTTGCGCGCCCAGAGGCAAAGTGTGGATTTTTCGGCTAATTTTGTTCAAAAATTACTACAGGATCCAATTGTCGACCGTTTTTAATAATAATTTTTTTGAATGTTCGTAAATGATTTTGGAAGATATTGTCTAGACCCGAATTTCAATTTTATTTATTATAACAAAACACACCCTTGAATTGGGGTATTTATATGAAAAATTCAGAAAAACTTGAAGACCAAAAAATTATTCAAATTCGGCTGGGAATTTCTTTTATTTCAGTTCTAATCAACGGTAATACGTCAGAACAAGTACGCATATTTTCAAATCCCCTTTTTTTGTCGGGACAACTACGTACGTACAGCACTCAGGCAACACCCGAAGAAATCTGAATAGGTGTTATAATGCTAAGGAGCCAAGGTCGTCGCTCCTTAACACATCAGTGCATCACACAAAGACCTGAGCCTGATTCGAGCGCAGGCCGGGTAGATGCCGAGAAAGTAGTTCGACGTCTCATCCTCCTCTCCAAATGCTGGACAGAGTGCGCTGTCTGAGATGTCTACGGTTTCCATGTGCTTCGCCCATAGAAAGAGGCTCGTCATCAGTCCAACCAGCTCCCTACAGTGCATTCTGTTTAATGACAGGAGAATCTGCGAGAGTCGGTCGGACATGGCAGGTAACATCAGTTTTGTCCATTCGCAGCCTGCCTCTCAGCCTGCCAAGTTTGCTGGTGGTTTGAAGTAATCCAAGCCCTCTTAAGGGCTGAAACCATCCCCTAAACCTGAAAATTTAATATCTAATTTTTTTCGTGGAGAAAATATTCACCAGGAAAATTAAAACAAAAATTGATGCGTATTTGAGGTTGCTGAGTCGGAATTCGTTGTCCATTTGTCCGTGCGGGGTAAAATTGAAGATCAGTTCTAATGTGAAGTTGGGATGTAAATTTGTGATTTTTTTTATTTCTTTTACAAGGTGGCGACAAATTTGTCATCCTATTGGAGAATTTATAATTTTTGAAGCAAGCAAAGGAGCGCGTAAAGGTCAAAATAAAGATTTCGATCACTTAAAATATTAAAAAAAAAAAGTTATTGAAAAATAAAATTGGATGATAAATTTTGCGCCACCTTGTAAACAGTTTGAAAGTCAGATTTATATGGATTTTGTCAGACAATGAGCTATGCATTTATAAAGAAATAATGAACATTAAAAACGAGAAAGAAAACTAAGTCAAAACTGGTGGAAACGTTGAGGCGCTGCCGTTTGTTGCGGGCTGTGTGTAGGTTAGCGTAGTAAAATATGCGCACTTGCTTGGATTTATTGACTTCTTAGTGTGTGTGTGTGTGTGTGTTCCACACTGTGCATCCATAAAAAAAATTGCGCATTTTACACTTGATTCAATCATTTGTGCAACACATGTCGACGTACGATGCCAATTAACGACTTTATGCCACCTTCCGGCACCCCCTAATGACCGTCAAGAACCTCAATTGTCAAGTGAATGTGAGTTTGCGGCCTGCATACCACCTTGAGCTCGTTGCACACAACTTTTTTTCCTTTTTTTGTGTTTTTTTCCTGTTTTTGCATAGACACCCGGCGATTTTACCGGCGCCTCATTCGTAAGTATTTCATGTGCATACCCACACACACACACGTTAATGCGTGTGGCCACCACTGAAATAAGTGAACTCAGTGTCTCTCCCTTCATTGCCTTTTAGCATCTGCATATTGCATTTGCCCATCTTTGGTTTGCTTGCGGTGCTGAAGGGGACCTAAAAAAAAAATGGGGTAGAAGAAAAATGGAACATATCGGCATGTGAAGGGTAAAGAATGCGCCACGTCGAGAGTGCAGACTCATTTAAATGGCTTCGACGTATTGCGATTGGTTGCTGGCGCTGCTGTTTGTTTTGCTGGTGAGGACAATTTTCTCTTGGCTTCGATGTTGCTGGCGTTAATTGGACATAAATATCAGGGGCAGTGTCTAGGTTACGTAATTGAAAGAAATTTACTATGGGAACTAAGTTGTGCGAGGCGTTTACAAATATTTCTCAAACACTCGTACCCAAAACTGTATGTTGAGTGTTCCATTTTCACGCATAAAAACAAAACCTAACCTAGAAAAGCACTAAAGTAATCCAAGGCCTATTTCGTATAGAAGAACAAGTTTTTGCACACAAATCATTTATCAAAAATAACTGTATACTTATATGAAAAAAAGTAGTTTCCACTCTCACCTTCAGTTGAGTGGGCATGTTTTAAGGGTCAACTTTTTTCAACTATTTGTTGTAAAACGCAGAAAAAAAAATAATTTTTTGTAAAAGACAATCGCAAATACTCAGCCATACCCAACTTATACGAGTAAATTGTCCATTGCGCTAGAGGTGGTAGATCTCCGCGTTGATTCATGGAAATCGTTCCATGTCTTGGCAGAGCAAAGGATGCTAGAGAGCGTCAGATAACCAACAGCGCTGGTTTCACCCAGATTAGTGTGCCGCATCTGTAGACTGAGCCTGGTGTGCGGCTTAACATTCGCTGAGAAAGTGCCGATTGGTGTCTTCGTTCTCCGGACGTGACCGTACAAGCGCTGCCAACACCCACACATAACCTTCACAAATGCTTAGTTTTTTTTTTTTTTTTGTTTTTTTTTGGCGGTGAGGTTGGGTTAAAAAAGGCTTCACACCATATAGTAACCGTCGGTACGACGAGTGTGGTGAGTCCACTAAAAATGTCCCTCCTCTTCTCTTGGATTTTTTCCTACACCCCGGAACTGCTTCCGCATTGCTTCGAGGTAGAGGGCCAAGTTGGCGTCCTAAGAAGGACACTTACTTACTAACGCTGCGTCCAGGGTCGCTTGTTTTGAAAAACCTATGCTCAATGCTCTTCAGCATAACTTTCCATTTCTCGCTTCTTTTTTCGGATAATATCCTCCAGAAAATTTGCGACGGCATTCCATTTTTTTTCGTCTAACATCATTTTCTCTATTATTTCTTCAGGTGTAAGTACACCAATAGCTCGTTGCAGAGCTGTTCTCTCCATGTTACACCTCTTACATTTAAAGAAGGTGTGCTCCGCATCATCAAACTCAGTATCTCCATATTTGCACTTTTCCCATTCGCCACAAATACTTGCGAAAGGACCCATGTCCGGACAAAAACTGTGTGAGGTAATAGTTAACCTCTCAGTGCCTTCTTTCTACCCACTTTTTTAGATCGGGTATTAGTCTCGCTGTCCATCTACCATACCGTTCAAAATTCCATCTTGCCTGCCAAAGAGTGAGCGTTTGAACTCTAATATCGGAGAAGCGTAGTACTGGGATTCCTGTTTTTTTTTCCTCCCATCTCCGTTTGCGCTTCTGTGCTAGAATATCTATAGAGAGTTCGTTGTGTCCATTAAAAGTTTTCGCTTGTTCTGCCTTGGACCTCCAAGGTTTGCCATGAGCTTACTTAACATGTTGCTTACTTTGGCAGCTCTTGTGGCAGCATGGTTTATGTGGGCCCAGTAGGTTAGCCTTGTGCCTAATTGCACTCCTCAATATTTGACCACTCTTTTTTGTCGATAAAGTGGCATCGAGTACTTGTATGTCTACTTCTAATGGGATACGTCTGTTCGTTAGAAGGTAATAGTTGTTGTTGAATGTACTTATATGGAATGAATGGCAAGTAGCCCGCAAACTCATCGGTTAAAAAAACTGAACTTCTTCTTTATTTGCATGCTCATTTTCGAACGTAAGCGATCTTACACTCAAATTTTGTTAAAATTCAATTACAATTTACAATTTGAAGTTTCTAAAAAATATTGTTTGTGATTTCGTTAAAAACTTCTCTGTCTCTTACCACATGCGCCACATGTGTCCTATGCCTGTTCAGTGTCTAATATTATATTACGCAACCATGATATTTGTTTGGAGGATGGTTCCATGTGTAGAAGTCCACGCAAGTGGGGAAAGTTACTGATCGCCATTCACTTGGGAGTGGCCAGGACGATTCTTCTACATATGGTTCAAGCAGCTCACAACGCCCGGGATTAGCCCACGTATCCTCTGGTTAGCTTCCGTACACCCGTTCGGGAGTGAGCTAAAGTGAGAAGGCGAAGCATCCCAGCATAGCTGGTTGTGCGCTGGGTTTGGGACCCGCCACTTAAAAAGCCCCCCAATGAAAACAGCAACAAAGCCTCGGATGAGAACTTCCAACACTGATGACGACCCCTGCAAACGAAATAAGGAATACGATTTGAGGGCATGCACCTGGAATGTCCGGTCCCTTAATGGGGAAGGTGCCTCTGCCCGGCTGGTTGATGTCCTCGTGAGAGTAAAGGCTGACATCACTGCCATCCAAGAGATGCGATGGACGGGGCAAGGTAAGAAAAACATAGGACCTTGCGACGTCTACTACAGCTGCCATGTAAAGGAGCGCAAATTCGGTGTCGGATTTGTTGTGGGAGAGAGACTTCGTCGCCAAGTACTGTCGTTCACTCCGGTGGACGAGCGTCTCGCAACAATCCGCATTAAAGCGCGATTTTTTAATATCTCGCTAATTTGCGCCCACGCCCCGACTGAAGAGAAGGACGATGCGACCAAAGATTCTTTCTATGAGCGCTTGGAACGTTCCTATGAGCGCTGCCCCCGCCACGACATAAAAATCGTGCTTGGCGACTTCAACGCCAGGGTGGGCAAGGAGGGAATTTTTGGTCCCACAGTCGGAAAATTCAGCCTACACAACGAAACATCCGGTAACGGACAGAGGCTGATCGACTTCGCCGGGGCCCGAAACATGGTAGTCTGCAGCACCAGATTCCAGCATAAAAAGATACACCAAGCTACCTGGCTGTCTCCTGATCGAAAAACGCGAAACCAGATCGATCATGTTGTGATAGATGGAAGACACGCTTCTAGTGTATTAGATGTACGTACGATCCGAGGAGCCAACATCGACTCGGATCATTACCTTGTTGCAGCCAAACTGCGCACACGCCTCTGTGCAGCAAAAAATGTACATCTACCTACGCAAAGAATGTTCGACATCGAAAAGCTGCAATCACAACAGACAGCCAGAAGATTCGCCACTCGACTCTCACTCCTGCTCTCGGAGAGCACTGCCCAACACACCGGCATGCGCGAGCAATGGAGCAACATTTCTCGTTCCCTACGTACCGCCGCCGAAGAAGAAATCGGATTCCGGCGAGCCCGAAAAAACAATTGGTACGACGAGGAATGTCATGCTGCCGCCGAAAGAAAAGATGCCGCCTATAGAGCCACGCTGCGATCGGGCGCAACGCGAGCCATGTGGGATCGCTACAGAGAGCTGAAAAAGGAAGAGAGACGTATTATCCGACAGAAGAAACGAGAGGCCGAAATACGTGAGTGCGAGGAGCTTGAGATGCTGGCCAATAGGAACAACGCCCGAAAATTTTACCAGAAAGTTCGGCGGCTTACAGAAGGTTTTAAGACCGGGGCGTTGTCCTGTAAGAACAAAGACGGCGATCTGGTGACTGACGTACAGAGCAATCTTAAATTATGGAGGGAACACTTCTCGAATCTGTTAAACGGTGACAGCTGCGCATGTCATAGAGAATGTGAAGATCCCGATACCCCAATCGTTGACGACGGAATTGTCGTTCCGTTACCCGACCATGACGAGGTAAGAATAGCAATATCACGGTTAAAGAACAACAAAGCCGCGGGCGCCGACGGACTGCCGGCTGAGCTATTCAAACATGGCGGCGAGGAGCTGGTAAGGTGCATGCATCAGCTCCTATGCAGAATATGGTCGGATGAAAGCATGCCTGCCGATTGGAATTTAAGTGTGCTCTGCCCAATCCACAAGAAGGGCGATCCCGCAATTTGTGCCAATTACCGCGGGATTAGTCTTCTAAATATCGCCTATAAGGTTCTAGCAAGCGTATTGTGTGAAAGGCTGAAGCCCACCGTCAACCAACTGATTGGACCTTATCAGTGTGGCTTCAGACCTGGAAAGTCTACCATCGACCAAATATTCACAATACGCCAAATCTTGGAAAAGACCCATGAAAGGAGAATCGACACACACCATCTTTTCGTCGACTTCAAAGCTGCATTCGACAGTACGGAAAGGAGTTACCTGTATGCCGCTATGTCTGAATTTGGTATCCCCGCAAAACTAATACGGCTATGTAAGATGACGTTGCTCAACACCAGCAGCGCCGTCAGAATTGGGAAGGACCTCTCCGAGCCGTTTGATACCAAACGAGGTTTCAGACAGGGTGACTCACTGTCGTGTGACTTCTTTAACCTGATGTTGGAGAGCATCGTACGAGCCGCAGAACTTAATCGCTCAGGCACAATTTTTTATAAGAGCGTACAATTGCTGGCGTATGCCGATGATATTGACATCATCGGCCTTAACAACCGCGCTGTTAGTTCTGCCTTCTCCAAACTGGATAAAGAGGCAAAGCGAATGGGTTTGGTGGTGAACGAGGACAAAACGAAGTACCTCCTGTCTTCAAACAAACAGTCGGCGCACTCGCGTATCGGCACCCACGTCACTGTTGACAGTTATAATTTTGAGGTTGTAAAAGACTTCGTGTATTTAGGAACCAGCATTAACACCGATAATAATGTCAGCCTTGAAATCCAACGTAGAATCTCTCTTGCCAACAAGTGCTACTTTGGACTAAGTAGGCAATTGAGCAGTAAAGTCCTCTCTCGACGAACAAAACTAACACTCTACAAGACTCTCATCATGCCCGTCCTAACGTATGGCGCAGAAGCTTGGACGATGACAACATCCGATGAAGCGACGCTTGGAGTGTTCGAGAGAAAGATTCTGCGTAAGATTTTTGGACCTTTGCACGTTGGCAACGGCGAATATCGTAGACGATGGAACGATGAGCTGTATGAGCTTTACGACGACATAGACATAGCGCAGCGAATAAAGATCCAGCGGCTACGTTGGCTGGGTCATGTCGTCCGAATGGATACAAACGCTCCGGCTTTGAAAGTATTCGATGCGGTACCAGCTGGTGGTAGCAGAGGAAGAGGAAGGCCTCCTCTGCGTTGGAAAGATCAGGTGGAGAAGGACTTGGCTTCACTTGGTGTGTCCAACTGGCGCCGGTTAGCACGAGAAAGAAACGACTGGCGCGCTTTGTTAAACTCGGCCAAAATCGCGTAAGCGGTTATAGCGCCAATTAAGAAGAAGAAGATATTTGTTTTCTGCCAACAGTTCGTCCTCCTTCTATTTTACCTCCCAGAATGAGTTGCAACATTTTTTACTTACAATTTCGTAGAATATGCCCTTCCTTCGCTGCACCACCGTGAGAAGCTGCCTACACCGGTTTATTCGGTGAAGAACTTCGCTGCTGGAAACGTGATCAGCCCATGCGATTTTCAATATTCGAACATTTGTGGATATACACATTTCAAAGGCTTCCATCCTGTTCCTGTCAGCCACTTTAATTGTCCATATCTCCATGGCATACAAAAGTACTGACCATACGTAGCATTTGGCGAAATGGATTTTTAACTGCATGTTAATTTCATGAATGCTGATCTTGCCATTTTTATTCGTGCCCTAATTTCCTCGGTGCAGTACCAGTTCTCATTAAACCAACGTCCAAGATATCTTTTATCAATTGAATAAATTGAATTGAATGAATTTGGACTCTCTTTCTATGGGTTCTCCTTGCAGCAATAAGGTTAAATCATTGTAAATATTTTTTCTACGTAAAGCCATGAATTTAGTCTTAGTTACATTGATTTTAAGACCGTATTTATTGCCTTATCTAAAAGGCTTTGTAGATCTTTCATACTGCCCGCAAAAAGTGTTGTGCCATTAGCATACCTGATGTTGTTAATAATCATATCATTTACTTTTATGCTTGCTAAAAAATTTCTTCAGAGTAAGTATTGATCCATTTCATCGATGTAATCACTTGACATTACATTAAATACATTAAATAACTTGTCATGTTCCAGTGTATCAAAGACTTTCTCATAACATATAAAGCAAATGAAAGCGACTTTGCAATTTTAAATCAGAACATGAAACATAGAAGAGTTTCATGTGTTCCCAATCCGTTTATAAACCGAAAAGGGAGTCTCCGATGGCTTCTTCGCGCTTGGCATATTTCTGGCTATGTAAAATTGAAAAAAAATAAAATAAAAAATTACAAATAGCCAGGACTCAAGTTCCTGCAAGCAGTAATGGCTCATCAATTGATCTCACGGCTAAACGATTTCATTGATGTTTGCTGACAAACTCGGCAAACTATAGATTCCTGTCTAGCAAATCCATCACGTTCGATTCGTTTATGGATCCTTTTTAAAAAGCGAGGTATAATGCTTTTTTAAGCAAATTATTTTGATATCGTCGTCAAAAGCTAACAATTTTGCTCTCTCATACAAATTGGTGCGCGATCGATTAAGTGGCTTTGTGCCGTCCTACTAAAACGTAATTTCATTTAATTAATAAAAATTTAGCATCTGTAGTGTGCCCAATGGCCGACACTTCGCCCTAAAATATTTTTGTGTCCTACTAGCCGTTAATGTTAGTCAATAGGACTTGCACTACTATCATTGAACGTATTAGGTTAGGTTAGGTTTTTGTACCGACTGCCACCGGCTTAGAATAACCAACTCACTTAGACATTACAGGTAGGTTGGGATAGCACTATGCAACACGGGAGCCTCAGTATTTACTCATCATGGAACCATTTAGACACTCTTCTGAAGCATAGGTTAGGTTTTATCCCAACACTGAGCTAAGGCTGAACAATTACAGAGTAAGTGTTCTACTGTTTATTTCCCTTCCTCGTCTCCACAACATCTGCAGTGTTCATAAGACAATACTCCTAATCTAGAATAGTGTCTACTTCTAGCCTAGAAAAGAGCCAATGACCGGTGACACAAGCCAAGATATTCGAGATATTATTAGGTTCGCCACTAAGTTCTCGATGAAAATACAACTTTATTCTGAAAAAATTGTTACAAGTGAATCATTGAAAGTGTTGCCCATCGCTCGCTATTACTTTTTCCCATCTTTCCGGTAGATCTCGTATACCGTTGCGATTAAACTGCGCATCTTTTGAGGCTATCCACGGATCAACCCATTTTTTGATGTCTTCATATGAATGCAACTGCTGGTCAGCTAGACCATGTGCCATCGATCGGAGCAGGTGATAATCGGATGGCGCAATGTCTGGAGAATATTGACATCTATTGACAAACAGCGGGAACTTAGTTGCTCACCTAATATCTCTTGAGAGGTTGAATAATTCTCCTGACCTTTTCTTATCAACTTGCTATTGGTCTCCTGGAGAATGTTATTTTTTATTCTTAATTTGCAAGTTGTCGTAGGAATTCCAATATTGCCTCTATTTTTAAGCAGTGGAAGATTAACACTCTTTCTGAGTGGCACATCTCCCTTTCAATTTCCATCAATATCTCTATGTCCCGGAACTCATATAAGACTGACTTTGAAGACGGTGCTAACATCATTTAGAGCTGCCAGGCATCCTTGAGCAACCTTTGTTTATAGTGTAACTACCTCCATTGATTTAATGGCCACTACGATGTGCAGTCTTGTCTTTGCCAAGGCGATGCAGTTATTCAAGATATAATCTGTGGTTTCGTTAACCTCTAGTCACAGTCTGTCTCTGTCTCTGCCTCTATCTCATTCCTAATGTGAATTTTTGAGAGATAGTAATTCAAGTAATAGTGACCTATCAGAAAACGTACTATTTTCTTGATGTCTAAATACATTTTCCTATTGTAGGTAAAACTTCTTATAAGCCTTTTGGCTTGACGGAGTTCTTCTGTCACTTCCAATGGGTAATTAATTGAGTATTCTTCCAAATATTTGCCTTGCATTTAGCTTCTGTCCAGTTGATACCACAGTAAGGTTCTGTACCGTTAAAATCTGCTACCGATCCCACCCTAGCGAGTTCATCAGCATTTTCATTACATTTTATTCCAGAGTGACTCGGAACCCAGCAAAGTAAAGGATGGTTAAATTTCAAAGGCCGATGTTGAATGTAAACCACACCTAAACGTCATTTTTTTTCTGAATTTCATTTAACATTTTTAAACTCTAGATTAACTCAATTTGAATCATGGAAAGATACATAATCGAGCAACGCGTTAAAGTTATTCAGGCTTATTATGAAAACGGGCGTTCAAATCATTAGTTCATCTTCAGAGATGAGGCCCATTTTCACCTCAGCGGATTCCTCAGCGCATTTGGGCGATTGCTAATCCAAGAGTGATTGCCGAAAAACCAATGCACCCACAAAGAGTGACTGTTTGGTGCGGTTTATGAGTCGGCGGCATCATTGGGCCGTATTTGTTCTAAAATGAGGCCGGTCAGGCAGTTACTGTGAATAGTGTTCTCTATCGTGAGATGATAACGAACTTTTTATGGCCCGAATTGGAAGATATGGATGTGGACGATATGTGGCTTCAACAGGACGGTGCCACTTGTCACACAGCTAACGAAAGAATGGCTCTTTTGAGCTCAGCGTCATCGAAAATTTGGACCATCGGATGGAGATGTGCCGCCGAGGTCGCGACCGATATTTTATAATAAAGAGAAACGACAATAATTTCCTAAAAACATTGTATTTTATTCAAAACCAACACCGGCCCTTGAAACTTAACCACCCTTTATATACCAATTTTAATAATAATTGGTCCAGTAGTTTTTGAGTTCATCGATGACATACACACAAAGATTGCGTATAAATTATTTTTCAAAAAAAGTTTTAGCTTTCAATATGCAGCATTCGAAGTTTTAGTAGTTCGCGTAAGCTGTGAGCCACTGTAGATAAATTAATTAAATATTTGTGCACAGGTATGTGGAATTAGAAATACAGTAAATGCATAAATCAACTGGGTCTATTTATTTTTGGTGTAGAACAAATTAATCAGTTCAAATGTCACTACATTTGAAATGTTTCTACAGAAGCTTCAGCAAAGGCATTTATTTCCTCCTCCTCTTTCGTTTTTCCAAATTCCATCGAATTATTAATGATTGTTGTACGCTAATGTGCTGTAATGCGTTATGTAATCTGTCCACAGTGGAAAAATATTAACTGCATTCCTTTTATTAGCCTTCAACCACAACCCACCCACAACCCAAAGAATTCTCATTTGCATGGACATTCCCTGCGCTGTTGTTAATTATTTAAACATTAATAACGATGTCATTTCTAGCAGACACGAAGACCCATTTAAGTGCACTGAATTGAATATCCAAACACACCAGATACCCTCGCAGCGAAGCGGTCACGAATTTATCGTTGGTGAGTGGGATCGCATTGAATGTGTGAAATTAAATTTAAAGCCGACTTTGAAAGGCTTCCTTTTTTGCCTACCAATTTGCGCAGCCGGGAAAGCGGGGCTGCAATAGGCGAGGGAGGACTCGAGCAGTACAAAAACAAAAAAAAAAAAAAAAAAATTACGATGGTGAACTCTTACAACCGGAAAACGTTGGAGGCCAGCACGCAAGCACATACAAAATGTGGTAGCGGACACTTGGCCGGTCAGTGGATCAAGTGCTTTAATTGCCACCATGTCCCTATATTTGCTCGAAGGTCCCCACAAGTGGCGGCGGCGGCGGCGCCGCAATCGTGACGAGTAGAGATGTACGCGCGCTGATTCGTTGTGTGGAAGCTTTATTGTAATTTGTAATTGGGGCTTTATGTTTTCCTTCTTCCTTCTTCTTCTTCTTTTTCGCCTTTTGTTTTGTGTTTTTACCCATTTTTCTTTCTTTTTTAGTATTCTCGGCTGAGCTAAGCTGATCGAAGGGCACAGATATGTGCATGTGTGCATGTGTGTGTGTGTGTGTGCATAATTTTCTACTTCCGTTTTCGAACCTAATAGTCCGGAAGCCTAGAATGCCAAAGATTTGCCACTGGTTGGGTGGGGTTGTAATTAATTTGGCGCTTGTTAATGGAAAAAGGAAAAGAAAAGGAAAAAAAAACTGAGCAAGTAGAAATGTGTTGAGTACTCATACCTACATACAATGCTTACACCTCTATTTGTGGGACTGACGTCAGTAATGGAAATATTTGGCTATATTTCAAGGTTGTAGTAAATTTGGGTAAACAAAGGAAAACCAATTTGTAGCTCTGAATAAATTGGGCATTTTAAAGTTTGGAAGCGTGTGGCTATTTTTACTTTAGTTAATTATAAATTTGGCCTACTTCTTAACTGACTTTCGTACGCACAATTAGTGAGACCGAATGCAATGTGCGTGACAGGCCCATTAAAATTTTATAAAGGCTTCAGCGTGAAACTAAAAAGAAAAAAAGCATTTCAGAAATATCGCATAAATAGATATTTGGGCTTTTCCTAAAAAGATAGGGGAATTTTTGACTCTTGGCTAAAATGAACAGGTGTTATTTTGAATAGCCCCTTATTTCGGTAGATGTCACTTTTGAAGCCTTCATTTTTAGGTAATTGACAAGTAGAAACTACGCCATTAATAAAAATGGAACGAGCCACGATTAAGCAAAGCATTAAAATTCACTATAAAAATGGTAAAAATTTGGCAGAGACGAACCGTCGTAAAACTCGAACATTTTTGGGTCATCGTGAAGCACCTTGTAGGCCGCAATACAGAAATTGGGGAAAAAATTGGACCTGTTGGGGCAATTTAGTGATGTGAAGAATAAAACCCATGCACGTCGCTTAAGAACAGCCCAAAATATTGTTGTTGTAGCCGAAAGTATTGAAGAAAACCCACGTTTGTCCATTCCTCGTCGTTCTTTGAAATTCGGCATTCCACAAACGTCATTACAGCGTATTTTGCATAAAGATTTGTGTCTTAAGGCTTATAAAGTTCAGTTAACACAAGAACTCAAGCCGGCCGATCATGAACAACGTCGTGTATTTGCTGATTGGGTCGTTGAAATGCATGAAAATGATCTCGAATTTCATCGAAAAATGGGTGATGAGGCACCTCTTGAGTGATGAGGCCCATTTCCACATCGGCGGCTTCGTCAACAAGCAAAATTGTCGGATCTGGGTCTCAGAAATCTAAGAGTTATTATTGAAAAGCCTCTCTATCCTCAACGTGTGACTGTTTGGTGTGGTTTGTGGTCCTGCGAAGTCATTGGACCTTACGTTTTCGAAAATCAAGCTGGAGCAACAGTTCCGGTGAATGTATTGCGCTATCGAGAGATGGTTAATGATTTTTTATTAAAGTTATTTACGAGATACCGACTGAAGTTCTCCAGCGAGTCAAACAAAATTGGTATTTATGGATGGTCGAATTATGGCGCAGTTGCGACCAATATTTGAAAGGGATTGTCTTTAAAAAATAAATGTGGTGAATGGTTTTACAAAAAAATAATAAATAATGCACAACGAATTTGAATTTTCGTTGTTTTATTTCACTTTCACATTCGATACCTCTAAATTCGGCAAGGCCACACAAAACTCTTCGCGAATGGTTTCTGTTTTTATTTGGAGTTCTGCTTACCTTCCACAGCAAGATGTAGGGCTTGCTCGAGATCAAATCCCAACAGCCGATTTTTTAAGTATCACGTTCGATGACATGAAGCAATATTTAATCATAATTTTTTATTGAATCATGGTTCGTTATTAAATTACAGCAACTTTGTTAAAAGTGTAATACATTATAGGAATTTTGTTTTCCCCTGCGGAGTAGGGGTTAGATATACCCGAAGTAAGGCATGCTTGTCGCAAAAGGCGACTAAAATCCAAGCATCCACTCGATTTACTCAAGCAGGCCTTGGTTATGGAATTCTGCTCCAATCTCTGCCATTCTCTTGGGTGGAACTCAGTGGAGGCAATATCTATCGTATTAATACTCAACCCGGGCGTTTTGCGGAATTGGATGGTATTGATCTGGACAACGTTTATTTTCAACAAGACGGCGCTATGTGCCACACAAGCAACGAAACCATTGATTGAATATCAAAATAAAAAAATTCTTATTGGAAAACCCTTTAGTTACTAGAAATGTAACATTTAAAAACCTCGATTAATCGACTTGTAAAAATTCAAAACAACAAAACAGTCAGATTTAAATAGAGAATCTTATGGGAGCGTTGGAGTGAGTAAACTGATCGAAACGTGCCAGATTTGTAAAAAAAATAATGGATTTTGTAGAATGTCATCAAGGATATCATTGTGAATAAATGTTTGACTATTAACAAATTCACTTTATGATTTTCATTGCCGAATACCATCGAAAAATCACCGTAATTTGGCTGAAGCCATGTCTGGGGAGAGCTTCAGTCAAATTACCATTTCAAGGCACTCGCTTTCAATCGATAGAAGGCAGAGAGATATTCTTTTTCTCGCACCTAAGTTCATATTAGCTTTTTCATGCACCCATTTGCAGACAATAGATGTCATATTCGAAAAATGTGTTTGAATTTTCTTTTTATGAATTGTCCTAAGTGTACATAAGGCGGCTGCCATAGCCGAATGGGTTGGTGCGTATGTAGGTTCGAAACTACGTGAAACAGCAAAGTGAAGAAAACGTAACCCCTGGGCAGGCAATGTCAAACCTGCGAGTGTATTTTTGCCATGAAAAAGCAACTCGCAAAAACCATTAGCCCGTCGGAGTTGGCTTGAAACAGTAGGTCCCTTCATTTGTGGGCCAAATACCTAACAGAAATGTACGCGCTAATTATTTATTTATTTATTTTTATTTATAAGCACACATTAGTCAGATGGCATTAGAATACATGAGTAATAAATTTGGACCAAAGTTGGTTCTGGGAGTGTTTACATCAGTTTCATGTTACACATTGGATGTAAGGGAGTAATACATTTTTTGTTAATATATTTTTTTTATTTACAACAAATGTTAAATAACACGTAATTTGTTTGAAGATCCGAAAAATGTAATTAACTCACTTCAAAAACATTAATTTCCACATTTTTGTCAGTTTTCATAATATTTCCTTGCATTGCGATAAGATAATTCCGGCATTTTTTTATAAACAATTAGTTTTCCTTTTAATCCTTTTGGGACTGTGGAAATCCATCCATCACCAGTTTTAATGCCGCCATTATGCGTTTCAAAGAAAAAAACAAAAAACAAAAACCCAGCTAACACAAGGAAAATTTACACAGCCTAAGGTTTCTAACGGTATTAGGTGCCAAATAATTGCAGCAATTTCCTCGACTCCAATGCAATGTCAACCGCAATCAATCATAAAATTATTCTTCATTCAAACCCCAATCCTACTCACACACACACACACGTTCACTGGCACCTCACTCTTACTACATTATGACAGATATTTTAATCGTTTTTGGCGCCTTTACGTGTAGGTACTTAAACTCTTCCGAGCAACATAAAACAAAAACGAAATGCGGTTGGCAAGCGATTTTGTTATTAAAAAATTAAAATTCTAGAGGGATTTTGTTTTTGTGAGTTTATAATAAATATATGTACATATTGAAATTGATTTTTGTTGTGAAATGTAGGAGGAAATTGAAGTAAAATTATTTTAGTGTATTTAACAATTCAATGTTTCATGTTATTAAAATGCCTTTTTCTTCATGAGATTATTGTAAAATGTCTACTCTACTGAATTGTATTTTGGGTCAATTTTTTTGGGTGATTTTTTAGTTATTATCTTTTTAAACAGTTGGTTTAAACAGCTGACGCACGTTTCGTGTTTTGTTTCACTGTCAAACATCTTCAGTTGGGTCTATAATTCAACCACGAATCGTCTTACAAACGAACAACGCTTGCAAATCATTGAATTTTACTATAAAAATGCGTGTTCTGTTAAAAAGTTTATCGCGCGCTTCTTCCATTTTATGGTCAGTTTAATCGAATTTTTGGTGAATGGGCTCATGGAAAGTTGGCCGAAGATCCACTTTTTTATCGAAAAATTGAGTTCAGCGACGAAGCTCATTTTTGGATCAATAGGCACGTAAATAAGCAGAATTGTTGATTTTGGAATGAAAATCAGCCAGAAGAATTGCAAGAGCTACCAATGTATCCAGAAAAGGTCTCAGTTTGATGCGGTTTATGGGCTGGAGGTATCGTTGGATCGTACTTCTTCAAAGATGCGGCGAATCGTAACGTAACTGTGAATGGTGAGCGCTACCGTGAAATGATATCCAACTTTTTTTGCCCAAAATGCAAGAGCTTGACTTGCATGAAATGTGGTTTCAGCAAGACGGTGCCACATGCCACAAGGCACGGGTCAATGGACTTGTTGAGGAGCGAGTTCGGTGAACATTTATTTCACGTTCGAGACCTGTCAATTGGCCCAGATCGAGCGATATAACGCCTTTAGATTATTTTTTGTGGGGCTATGTTAAAGCTCATGTCTATTCAGACAAGCCTGCTTCAATTAACGCATTGGAAGACAACATTAGAACATTTATATGTGAGATACCGGTCTAAAAAAATTACCCTTTATATAAAAGAAAGGTGTTTTAAAAACTACTAATAAGAAATTAATATTAAAATAATATATTGGGTATGGGAAAAAGTTTCCGTTTTTCCTTAGCCAAAACTACGAATTATTTAAAGAATTATGTGAAGTATGTGCCATTTCAAGCTACAATTTTACTCCATCTCTCAGGCATCAAACGGATTCCTTTAACGCAAAATTCGAGTTCTTTTCACCCATTCATTGAGCCAGTTTGCGATGCTCTCGTAGGAAATGAACCGCTCTCAAATAAGAGCTAAATGCATTGATCGGAACAGAAGATAATCCGAAGGTGCGATGTCTGGGGAATACGCCGGGAGGGCAATATTTCTCAAACCAGTCCCTCCTATTTCTGGACCGATTTAGCAACGTGTGGCCTGGCGTTGTCATGTAGCAAAATCAGTTTGTCATGTCTACCGTCCTACCGTCGCATTCCGGTCGCTTTTCTTTGAGAGCTCGATCCAAACGCTTTAGCTGCAGTCGCCAGTGATGGTTTTCAGATGGTTTAAGGAGTTCATAATTGATGATATTTTTTTCGCTGTCGATGGACCTGGTTCCCCTGGTAGGCTCCAATATTTTCAACGCTTAGGGTTATCATAATAGATAAATTTTTCATCGTCAGTGACGATGCGATACACAAAATCTTTTCTTTTCTGCCGTTCAAGAAGCATCTAGTACGTTACCAAACGTCTCTCGATATTCCTCTCCTCCAATTGATGTGGCACCCAGTTACCTGCTTTCTGGACCGTTCCCCTCGCCTGCAAATGTTTACCGACGGCTGATCTGTCAACAGCCAACTCTTTAGACACATCATCAAGGGTTCGACATGCGTCTTCATCCAATAAATGTTGTAGTGAAGTATCTTCGAATTATTTCGGTGCCCCTTCGCGATCTTTTCACTCACGCCGAAATTGCCACTTCGGAAGCATCGAAACCACTCTTTACTAGTTGTATTTGATGGAGCGTGATTACCGTAAATATTGATCAATATAAGACACGTTTCAACTGCACTTTTCTTTAGAAGGTAATAATGATGCTTGACTTCCCGCAAATGCTGTTTTTTCGGGACGAACGTAGAGATTTTTGACGTCACATAAAAAAGGATCTTTACTCTTTAAACAAATGTCAATTATAGCGATCGATACCTCATATATACACCTTCAACTCACATTAAAAAAAATGGTATCAGCAGCGACACCTCTTTTACTAGGGCGGAAACTGATTCCCATATCCAATAAATAACTAGAATGAATAGCAAAATTTTTAATGAACTTAAATTTATTAAAACACAACTTGGTTTTATCTAACAGCTGGTGGAAGAGTGCCTTCAAGATCGATATTCAACCATGAAATTTGCTAATCCAAAAAAATTAGACTTCATTTTATAGGAAAAAATCCAGCGTTCGAGCGTAACTAAAAAATAAATAAATAAAAATTGCGAAAATTGAGAAAATTTTTTTTTTTTAAATGTATGTATCTTGTGACTCCTTTCAACTTAGGCAGAACGAGTCCATCAAGCATCCTCCTTCGGGTGAAGAGGACAATGCCAGTCTTGGCGGGATTTGCCGATAGCCCATTCGCACAGCACAAAGTGTCAATCATATTTAGAGTTTTCGCACTTTCCTACAGATGTTCATAAGCGAAGTGCCTGGTACCAAACAGAAACAGACAACATCGTCCGCCTACGCTTGTGCGTAGACTCCCGAGTCGCTTAAGGTGGTGAGCAGAGGAGCGATTACCATGCACCAGAGCAATGGGGACAGCACACCGCCTTGGGGGCAACCTCTATTAACTCCGGATGACACCAGCAGATCTTCCTCTGCTCGTACCGAGACGATTCTTTGGGCCAGCATCGAACGAATCCAATTCACTAGCGCCCGGTCTACACCGTGTCTACTGGCAGAGCTGCACATACTGTCAAAAGTGGCATTATCAAACGCCCCCTCTATGTCTAAAAAGATGCCCATAGCGAGTCCCTCCCATCGATGCCAGCTCTACCCTAGCAACAACGTTTTACAGTACCGACTCGCAGGATTTGCCACTCTGATAGGCATGCTGAAATGGAGACAGAGGGTGAGCCATCAGCGACTTCTGCCGTATGCGCAATTCCACCAGTCGCCCGAGACTTTTCAGCATGAAAGAAGTCATGCTGATGGGTCTAAACTTTCGGTGCTGGTGTAGTCATCTCTTCCAACCTTTGGGATGAAGACGACCGTCACCATCCTCCAAGGGCGTGGTATATAGGCCACTGCGAGGCATGCAGAGAAGATTTTCTTCAAGGCTGCTGTCACGGATTCTGCACCTTCCATCAGCATGACAGAATACATGCCATCCGGTCCGGGCGACTTGTAGCCGCCAAAAGATTTGATGGCAAACCGAATGGCGGCCTCATTCACCACAGATCTGGCAACCGGCTCTATCAATAAGGGCTGTTGCCGGCCGACGTTTATCAGATTACCTAGAAAGTGAGATTTCATCAGCAAGCTGAGTGTATTTGCCTCTGCGTGAAGAACGCCATCAGATTTCCTAAGTGACCCCAGCTTCGCAGTTGGGCCCCTTTTCAGGACCCTAACCAATTTCGCCGTGTCACTCAGAGATTCAATACCACTCCAGAATTCCCTATAGGAAGTCCTTATCGATTCCCGAATAAGCCTTATGTAGTTTAAACCTAAACTTAGTACACTTAGAAAAACTTTTTTGCTTTTTGGGTTACCCTAATGTACACTTCTACATCTACAATTTATAATAAAATTGGCGCTCACACGCTTTTTGAGTGTTTGGCTGAGTGAATTGGCTGGATCATGTCGTCCGCATGGATACAAACGCTCCGGCTTTGAAAGTATTCGATGCGGTACCAGCTGGTGGTAGTAGAGGAAGAGGAAGGCCTCCTCTGCATTGGAAAGTTCAGGTGGAGAAGGACTTGGATTCACTTGGTGTGTCCAATTGGCGCCGGTTAGCTTGAGAAAGAACCGACTGCCGCGTTTTGTTAAGCTCGGCCAAAATCGCATAACCGGTTATCGCGCCAATTACGAGGAAGAAGAAATGTGACTTAAACGTTTAAAAAAGCCTTAAGAGAAACTCGCAATGCTTTTCCATCTTCATTTGCGTAATAGCCGCCTAGTGATTATAGCCACTTGCACTGCAGTACACTAGAAGTCAAAAGTAATAATTCAGTTGGCGCAAATATTGTAAATTAATAGACAGCTTTATAAATTCCGCAACGGAATTAATGTCGCCTACCAGGTTAACTAAAATCCAAAACAACATAAGTCGTGTAAAACTTTCTAATTGCTTACAAGCAGTTGCACTCCAAGACTAGTTACAAACTAGTCTCTATATGCCCATTGTATATCTATGCAAATATTATGCCTATTTAAAAAGATGAAAGGAAATATTTATTTTCTGACTATTGCGTGCTTTTAGCGCGAGCGTCAGCCACATGGCGCTACTTCGGCTCATCCCTCGCCAATGTTCGAGATGTTTGTATACATTTTTTGTTTTATGCAGTACGTCACTAAAACGAAAATAGGTGCAAATATGTCTTACTTTATGTTGAATATAAATACATGTGTTTTGTGTATAGGTACCTATATATGTGTGAATATACCCCCGTCTAGCACGTGGAACGGTAGCGCCTGCCTGCGATTTGCTGTCGTCAATACCTTGTAATCTGTTCAATTTCCTCTCTGTTTTTCCGTAATATTGAAATTTGACTTCCTCGTGTACTTGTATATTTTGTTTGCCATTTGTGCCAGCGTGATTTCCCATTTGCTTACATTCCTAAAAATTCATAAGAAATGCCGCAATTACTTTTTCCACAAAAAAAGCACTGGAAAATGAGGCAATGAGAGTTCATCTTAATGTCTTGTTAAATATCCCGATTTTCAGTTGGAAAATAATTTACAAAATGGACATGACATGTCGTTCATTGCCCTAAGTAAGAAGGTGTGGCACCGCCCGTAGACGTAAAATTTTTAGTTAGTCATAATTTTGAAATCATAAACAAAACCACATTGATTTCAGAACACTACTAAAAAAGACATATCAGGCGAGGATAAGTGAATGTAGCTAAAGGGTTGAGGTATCACCATTTTGCGTGAAATTCGAAATCAATTTAAATTTTGGAGCCATAAGTTACATCACATTTAAATTTGCTGTGAAGACATTACTAAAGTAGGTGGTTATATACAGTACCTGGCCATTGAATTATGACCGATGGCAGTTTTTCTGAAAACTAAAATATCAGGTAAAATTTTCAATCTAATTTGGGCTTTTCCAAATAAAAAAGGGTATTAAGGGTGGAGTCTGCTTTAGAGGCTTCAAAAAATCGATTTTTTCGTGGATTTTTTTGGGAAGGAAAAAAATATTCGATTGAAACGAAACTTTCAGGTTTTATTTTTATATATTTCAACAGTCTTCTCAAATTTTTTCATTGAAATATATGTCATATTATGCCGGGTACAAGCATTACGCCGAGGCGCCTCGAGTGTGCATGTGTCGTGCGGCGGGAAAGATGCAGGTCGCAATTTCCATCTGAAACCAAAAACCCAAAAAAATTTTTATTTTAGTATAGTATAGCTTCTAGTTAAACTAACAAAATTTAACAAAAAGTGAGATATTCAAAAATTTTTCGCTAATTAAAAAAAATTAATAATTTTTTTTGAAAAACAAATTCCTTTTAGATTGTTTAAAAAGTGGGTTAATCATAACTCTCTTAAGGGTTTTTCGATTCAACTAGAATAGCATTTAATTTCAAACACAATCAATGTTATCTCGTTTCCTGCTCCACGCTTGGTCACAATTTCTTCTGTAACTCCGAAAATATTTTGAATTTGCTTCTGAAATTTTGAGGACACAGTTTTGGTTAGTTTGGGAAGACATTTATGCAAAAAAAAATCCATTTTTTGAAGACTCTAAAGCAGGCTCCCCCTTAAGGGTTTTTAACCTGTTCTTAGATGTTTTTAAGAATTCCCGGTCAATTGGCCTGTGACGATTGTTGTTGTTGTTGTTGTTGAGGTGGTTGAGCATTCCTTAGCTGAAATGCTCCTAATTAGTGACCAGCACCGTTTTAATACCACTATCTCGTGAAATGATGATGAATTTTTTTTTTTTTTTTTTTTTTTTTTTTTTTTGTTTCCAAGTCTAATCCATTTAGTGAGGTCCAAGAATAGAAGCAAATCCTTTATCTCGATGACTGAGATCTCCTTAATTTGCTGTAGGAAAGGCTTACCGAAGGATCGGAGTCGTGCCCTGGCTAGTCCCGGACATTCACATAAATAGTGGAACAGACTTTCCTTCGCCCCCTCCGCTTGACAGCTTCTACAGATAGGATTGAAGGGTAGATTGAGTCTAGCTGCATGATCCCCTACTTTCCAATGTCCTGTAAGGGTTGCAGTGATCCGTGAAATGTTTGGCCGAGAGCATCCTAACAGGTCATTCGTCCTTTGGATTTTATATGACGGCCATGTGTTTTTTGTTGTAATACATGTAGGTATTTGCTTCCATCTTCTTTCGGCTAAAGCATGATAGTGTGAAGCAATAGATGCTTTTAGTGTGTTCAGTGGGGTGGAAACTGCCACCGCCTCTGTTATGTCTAGTGTTGAGCCCTTTCTTGCTAGCTCATCCGCTATCTCATTTCCTCGTATGTTCCTATGACCGGGAACCCATATCAGGATAATTTCAAGCCAATGGCTGAGCAGTTTCAGCTCCTCTCTACACTGTAGGACCAGTTTGGATGAAATGTAGTTGGAGTCTAAGGCCTTAATAGCTGCTTGACTGTCTGAGAAGATAGCTACTCTTGCACCAACTACCTTGTAGAGTTCTAGGGATTTGCATGCTTCTCTGATCGCTAAAAGTTCTGCCTGGAACACGGTGGCATAATCAGGAAGACGAATTGATTGAGATAGGTTGAGTGGCTCCGAATGGAAGCCAGCTCCCACACCACAGTTCATCTTAGAACCATCTGTATAGATTTCGATATCGTGTCTTCCAATCACCTCTCCTTTGTTCCACTCGGCTCTCGGTGGGAAGCGTACCGTAAAGCCTTTCTTGAAGTTTAGGTCGGGGACTGTGTAGTCTGATCCGTTTTTGAGCAGCGGGGGTCCGTGTAGGAGGATCTTGCTGTGACCATACGGCCTTGTTGTCCAGCTTCCTATGTCTCTAAGTCTCACCGCGCTGCAAGTAGCTATTGCTTTAATGTGTAAATCTAATGGCAATGACGATTAGAAAAGGATCATTTTTTTTTTGCTTATAATTGAAAAGTTAAGTGAATTGAAAGTGAAAAGTGAAAGAATTGAATAGTGAATATTCATATATCTAAAATATAACAACAGTAAGTACAAAAAATACATATCTTTTGAATTTGTCACGTGGATTATCCTTTTTGTTCATTTATCCAATTTTTTTTAGAAAATGGGCCGAAAGTCGGATTTGACATCGGGACAAAAGCAACAAATTGCAGTTCTTTTGAAAGCCAAGAACCTGAGGTATGCAAACATAGGACGAACCGTTGGAATATCCAATGCGTCTTTGGTAAATGTTGCCAAAAAGTTCAAAAATACCAATAACATTTTAGCGGTAACTTCAAACAACCGCCAAAATTGTCGCCGAGAACGCATCTCCTCAACCAGCCAGGATCGCAAAATCGTTCAAATAGTATTCTGGAACAGAAATGGTTCAAGTCGGTTGATTGTAAGAGAGGTACAGGAATCTGGAGTAAATATTTCGGAAAGAACGTTACGACGACGCTTATACGAAAATGGACTATTTTGCAGACGACCAGCAAAAAAGCCAAAACTGACACCGGCGGAAACTTTGGGCATAACTTCAGAAAGACTTCAACGCGGAGTATTGGGAAAAAGTAAGTTTAAAAAAACATTTTTTTCCTTTGTCAAATAGCAGTAGTAACAAGATGTGAATATTCACACTTTTTTGTGGTTGTGTTTTTCTTCTTACAGATCATCTTCAGCGATGAATGCCGATTGGAAGCGGTCACAAAAACAGCAAATTTTGTTCCAGGAGAGCCGGAGAACGATATTCTGAAGATTGTGTGCATCCAAGGGTCAAACACCCTCCCCCAAAGTGTTATGGTTCCTGGCTGTATAACCCCAGAGGGATCAGGTTCGCTACATTTTGTTGAGGGAACAATGCGCTCTGTCCAGTACGTGGAGGTGCTGGAAAACGTTTTGCTGCCATATTTAGAAACCTTGAAGTGTCCAAGAGACGAATACACCTTTATGTAAGATGGAACTCCATGTCACACATCCAGGATGAGCACGAATGGTTTGAATTCTATGGAAATAATGGTTTTGCCATGGTTTCGCAATTCAACGGACCTTACCTCCATCGAAAATTGTTGGGCATACCTGAAATCGGCAGTATACCAGCGGAATAATACCACAATACAACAGCTTAAGGAAAACATCGAAGACGTGTGGTATAATGACCAAAATCTTAAGATGCAGATAACACAGTGCGTAGACAGTATGACTCAACAAATTGCTGCTGTCTTAACAGCAAGGGGAGGAGACACGAAATATTAGTTTAAAATAAGTATTTTTTAATGCAAAAATGTCAAGAAGCTTTTAATAAAAACGAATATGTAAACTTTTTTAAATGCCGTTTGCTTTTTATTCGCTCTCAAAGCCATAAATATGTAATTTTTAACATCGGTCATGATTCCACGGCCAGGTACGGTAGGTTAGGTTAAGGTTAAGGTTGACTTTTCACATTGTAGAGCTCCCAGACATTTCATTCATTCGGATTCTAGCTATTGCAGGGCAAGAACATAGAAATACCTCAGTATTCCTTCTCAAAAGAAGATCGCGTTTTTCTTAATCTCATCTACATTCTCGTTTCCTGCAATGCGTTCATGTCCGGGTACCCAATAAATGTGCATCTAGTCTCTCTATGGCTTCCCTGCACTTGAGAACTTTTTTGAGATAAAATTTCTATTGAGTTTATTGCCTTTATCGCCCCTTGACTATTAGCGAATATATTTATTTTGGAGTTTCTCAATGCAAATGCTATTTCTGCAGTCTTTCCTACAGCAAAGACTTCTGGTTGGAAGATCCTCAGTGGTTAGAGAGGTTAAATGGCCGCTTGATGCCTAACTCTGCGCAAT
Organism: Anastrepha fraterculus; assembly: GCA_037575425.1. NCBI lineage: Eukaryota > Metazoa > Arthropoda > Insecta > Diptera > Tephritidae > Anastrepha > Anastrepha fraterculus. The sequence goes on along the minus strand of JAYXIM010020158.1, from coordinate 426,727 downwards.
AACTCCCTGCGCCTACCTCCGTCCAACATTTTCGGGCCATCGGTAAATATATGAAGTAGGTGGTTATATAAGTTGTGATTCCATTTAAACGAGCGGAGCATCCAGCATAATGGAAAAATCAACTTAATGAAATGAATATTAATTGAAGTTTTAAGTTTATTCAATGCTACTATTGAAAGGTTGACGTCGAACTCCGCTCTATATTTTTACATAGGAGCCTGTTAAACGGCTCGACGGTTACCGAGTGGAATCCCAAGCAGTCGTTCTACACTAAAGAGTTCAATCCACATGATAAAGAGAGATACGGTTATCACAAAATGTTATTAGATGAACATACCATACTTTCAAGTAAAAAAGCAAATATTATACAATATTTTCGACCTAACGTAACTTAAAGAGTAAAATTTTCTGTCCAAATTGTGATTTTCAATAATTTTTTTTTGCTACTCAATTGCTTTATTTTACAAAAATAAAGTATAGCATTAATAATTGTGTGGAGTCCGTTTCTCTGAAGTCCCTTGCGGTGTTCATCACAAGTCCTCGGACAGTCATCTAAAATCAATCAGACAAAAGAAATCAGTTTTATTAATAGATAATCTTGAGCCTGATCGAAGCTCTTTTTTTAAATTAATATATGGCGGCCTCAGGAAGTATTTTTCAGATTTTCTAGACAAAAACCGACAATTAATAATACAGGTGGTATATCAACTGCGTATATATAGCGTCTGTCGCCAACACGTACAGCCACAGCACGCACAATACGATCTGCCGTATTCTAACTATACGTTGCTCTCTCTCGCTCCGATGTATTAGCGTGGCTTTAGAGCCGTGCGCACATATAGCGTCTAACACTATAACGTGCATAGAGAAGGCATGCGCATGCGCAATACTATCTATCCTATTCTAACAATATGTTGCTCTCTTTCGCTCTACTATAGTAATATGGCGTTAGTGCTGTACGTTTACGTGTCACTCTCTTTCTCTCTTTGTTATATTCCAACGCCTTGTATATAATGTATACGTGGTTCTCTTTTGCTCCTACAATACGAGTAACGTCGTACGACTTAGACTAGAGCCTTAGCGTAGGAGTGGGGAAAAAGACGAAGGACCGCACGAAAGGGAGACGTGAATAGCCTAAAGTGTATCTAAGATATATATAAGGTATAGCTCTCTCTCTCTCCTTTTCCTCTACGTTATATCTTTTTTCTCGCTCGCGGAATGAAAATCCCCAAAACGCTTACATTTTACATTTACTCTCCATTCTCACTCGTCCATCGACGCCTAAGAAGTTTCACTTCAAAAATCGAAATTTTTGAAAAAGAAAATCCTTCGATCAGGCACGAGTTTTTTATGTTTTTCAATGGCAGTATCAATTTTATTGAAATCTACCAAGCGGTTTTTAAGTTGTAGTGATCACCAGTTCAAAAAACAGAGTTTCGAGAAAAACACATTCAAAGATTTGCTATCGAAATATGTATAGTTATTCGAATTACTTACACTGGGTCATCTATTCCTGGGCCATATAATACCTATAGTTTTTCAGCCGACATAGAGGTTTCCAAAATATCGATTTGCTGTTGCCTACGTAGCATTCGTTAGCGCGCTTATCTGCCACTTTCATACGTGCAGCATCCATTTTTCGGCATACCTATGAGAATTAGGCCCACAATTAAGTCCCAGTGTATTCATTATAACCAATAACGAATTTATACTTTCATTGTATTTATCTTCATTGGGTATATATGGGGATACTTTGGGTATATTTAGGTATATTTATACTTCTGCTCAAATATGAACGAGACTTTATCAATAAAACGGTCCGCGGATGACATATGGCAAAAATAAATTTTTTGTTGGATGGTAGGACTGTCATAAGCTTACATGGCAAATTTCAACGTGATATGTCACATAGTTTGTTTTCTGTGCTACTGTAAACAAGTCAAGCTCGAGTGTGTTTTTCGAATTTAACGATGGAAATTCAAGTTGCACAAAGAATTTGTTTGAAATTTTGTTATTCCAACAAAATTTCGGCTTCAGACGCCTTAAAAATGTTGCAGACAACCTATGGGGACTCTGCTCTATCGCGTGCACGTGTTTTCCGGTGGTACAAATCGTTCAAAGAGGGCCGTACATCGGTTGAAAACTTGCCTCATGAACGTCGTCCAGCAACATCAGTAAACGACGAAAACATCGGAAAAGTAAAGGAAATTGTTCTTGAAAATCGCCGTGTGACCGAAAGAGAGATAGCTAGTGAGCTGAGCATATCAAATGGATCCGTTCATACTATTATTCATGATGTCTTGGGCATGAGACGAGTGTCCGCGCGTCTTGTTCCAAAATTGTTGAATTTTCTTCAAAAAGAACAATGCAAAACTGTCGCTAAGGAAATGCTCGCCATGACTGATACGGACATCCGGCACATCATAACTGGTGACGAGACTTAGGTTTATGAGTATGACGTAGAAACAGCTCAACAATCATCGGAATGACGCACCCCGGAGGAGCCGAAACCCAAAAAACCACGCCAAAGTCGCTCAAAAATTAAGGTTATGCTGACTGTTTTTTTCGATTACGAAGGTGTGGTGCACTCGGAGTTCCTTCCGCAAGGCCGATCGGTTAACGCTAAATATTATTTAGACGTTTTAAAGCGTTTGCGCGAGAACATTCGTCTTAAAAGGAAGGAATTGTGGGACAACAAGCCATGGTTCTTGCATCACGATAATGCACCAGCTCACACTTGTTCGCGATTATTTGAACAAAAATAATGTTAATATCGTTCCGCAAGCACCGTATTCGCCTGATATGGCTCCATGTGACTTTTTCCTGTTTCCCAAGCTCAAGTTGCCGCTCCGTGGAAAACATTTTGAGACAATTGAAGTCATAAAAGAGAATTCGAAGAAAAAACTGAAATCCATACCGAAATCGGCCTTGCACAAATGCTATGATGATTGGAAAAAACGTTGGCATATGTATATCGCCTCCAATGGTGATTACTTTGAAGGAGATAAAATAAAAATTGAACAATAATTAACCGTTTGTGTTTTATTAAATCAGTCTCGTTCATATTTGAGCTAGCTACTTGCTCTCGAACGCTCCGGAGCGCCTGAACGCCCTTTGTTGAATAGCTCGAAAAGTATTCACTTCAAATTTTCCCACAATATTTTTAAGATATTATACTTTAAGAAAATGGAAAAAAATCAATTTTTTTGAAAATTCTGACTACCCCTCACCCTTTAATAAATAGCTTGAATAGCACAATCGCTTCAATTTAATTACGCTAAGTATGTATGTATGTACATACTATATGCGCAGACGAGTGTAGATAATTTTGTCTTTTACCCACTTTAGTTGCTGCTTCGCTTTTGTCTTACCCGTTTTGTTTAATTTTCTCTTAATTGTTTGGCAATCAGCTGTACGAACGTGCCATTTCTATGATTCAGTGCATTTTGTTGGCCGGCAAATATTTGATAGCGCGACTGCCACTCAGCTGCGTCCATTCTTACATTTCCACCTGTTTTCTACGATCTCTGCTTCATTGACCTTCTGTTTCAGCCAAGCATTCTGATATACTCGCACGCCAGTTTCATTCGTTTCATTAATTACGCAGTTTTTTCAGATAATTAATTATGCGCCCACTAATCGCTCATTTTTGTTTGTTTGCTTTTGTTTTTTTTTGTTTATATTGGTTTTACGCGCACTGTATTCAAGTGCGTATGTGTGTGTTTATCATGAAAAACCATAATAATGTCTGAGCTGTCAAAATTAGTATAGAATGAATTTCTTTTTCTTTATTATAATGCAAATAAAGCCTTTCATTAGGCGATTAGTTATTATTGACTTTAAGTATTTTCGTAGAAAATATTTCACTTTGATTTCACTCGCCATACATAGTAGTAGGTATTAGTACTTGATTGGTATAATAAACGAAATATGCACATTGTGGTGGGTCAATTCATTAATGCGAAAACTGAGTTGCAGTTATGGCACTGAAGTTGAAGAATGAGAGTTGAAAGTAAAGGGATCTAAAACGAAAATAATTATAAATATGTTATTCGCCCTTCACCGCATATGAGTTCATTGTATTGCAGTTTTGATTCAATTTCATTTCCAAATTTAAGATCCCTCGAGCACCACCGATCTACCCGTGGCCAGAAGGATCTCGCGACTTTGCACGTTTGCACATTAGTCCAGTGCTCGCGGAAATAACGTGAGGCCCATCTTCACGGGAATAGATCACAGGTTCTCAAGGGAACCCCAACCTTCACGTTTTGGGAAGATCTGTCCTGGGTCCCCTGTCTAGCTAGCTCATCAGCCCAGCAGCTTCTCTCTATGCCACTGTGACTGCGAATCCACATCAGTCTAACATCCAAGTATTCGGAGGCAATTGAGAGAGAAGTCAGGGATTTCTAGACTAATTTCGAACACACAAACAACGAGTCCTAGACCCTTATTGCCGCCTGGCTGTCGGAGTAGATATTTACGTCCTTTACAGTAATTACAGAAGTAAGCAACCAATCCACTGCTTCGTTCTTAATTGCGGCTACCTCCGCTTGGAAAACATTACAGTGAGCTTGATGGGAAGCTGCTCGAGCCATCCGTAAACATGTTTGCCATGCCTTGCCTCCAAATGTTGCACATCGCTCACTCCTCCTTTGAGGGAATTTACATAGGGATCGCCAATTCAATGTCATACATAAAACTAGAGCGCCTGATACGGAATCTAAAAATCTGAACTTGCACCACATAGCCAAATGGTCATCTGTGATATGTATTTATGTACCATATAACTGGAAATTACTTGTAAAAAAAAATGAAGAATACGTCAATTTCAATTTTCAGTCTAAATTTTTTCACTTTTCTGCGAGTGCTTTGCTTATTATGATATCGGCCAGCTGGCCTTATTAACTATGTGGAGCAGTAACGGCCACTCACTACCTGTGAAAAGTTTGACAGCATCGATTAATCAGCACTATTTGCACAGAAATGATGAAAAAATTGTGCCCAGCTCTATTATCTGGACAAATAGATATCAAATAAAATATAACCTGATGGCTTTTATTTATTTGACTAGGAATAAAACTATGCTCCTACTCGCTGTGCTTTTTTAAATAGAATCCATTAGTTTCTATACGAGATGGGACTACGTTTTTCAAGCACAATTTACAATTTTAGAAATTTCTTTAGTCAGCGCTTTGTATACTCTTCCAGGAAAAAAATTATTTATTAAAAGTGGGAATTTCGAAAATGAACTGACCTGATAGTACACAGGTATGACTTCAGTTTCATAGGTAACGTTTGATATATTTTGTACACCCAGGCAACCCAAAGGGCCAAAGGCGTTCTTACTTACTTAGCTGGAAACTACAACCGATGGTCGGTCTTGACCGCTATCAAAATGTTGAGCCTCTGCAATGCGCGCGTTGACGCCAGTTAGAAACACCAAGGTCAGTTAGGTCGTCATTGACTTGGTCTTTCCAACGTAGATGAGGACGTGCTTTTTTCCGAGTTCCATCAGTGCATTTCGAAAAAAGCACCTTCTTTCCTGGTTCATTATTGTTCATTCACCCAATGTGACCTACCCAGCGCAGCTGCTGAATTTTAATGCGCTTCACTACTCCGAAAGTTGGCGTACAGCTCGTGTTTCCATCTTATTCGGTATGCATAGTGCACGCAAATCGGACCATAGCTCTTGCTAAGAATTTTTCTGTCGAAAGCTCTTAATAACCGCTCATCGGTGCTCGTCAATGCCCAATGTAATAAGCCGTTCACTACCGATAGACTTACTAGCCTTTGAGAGCAAAATGTTGTGGGCTTTAAAGAAACAGGGAATGGAAGAAAGAGTTAGCAAATCTACAGCGCGCAAAATAAGAGATGAAACGCTAAGGCTATGGCAAGACCGATGGATTAACGAAACATGCGGCAGATGGATTTCTAGGCTTATAGAAGACGTCGCCACATGGAACAGCAGGAACTTCGATGAAGTCAATTTTTATACAACCAAATTCTTTCAAGGCGCGGATATTTCCAGAAAATCCTGTTCAAAATAAGCAAATGCAAACACCCCATATACATTTAGAGGGATGCCGTCGAAGACAATGTTGAACACACATTCTTCCAATGCATGCGTTGAGAACAAGAACGTCGACCGCTGGAGAATGCAGTCGGTCACATAACCACTGCATATGCAATCGACAAGATGCTAAGTAGCGAGGAAACGTGGGAGATCATCACTGGTTTCGCGGAAAGAATTCTCCGGATAAAAGGCAGGCACACAGGTATATGTAATGAGGAAGATGGAATGACTTTTCGAAAGAATGCGGTTCCAGAGAGGGTGACGGTTCTTAACGAGAGGAAATTGTTTAGCTTCCGGACATACCATTGCTGCGACGGCAGCTTTGATGATGCATTAGGCATTTTCAACCCCCTCATCCAAAAAACAAAAATGTCCGCTCAGCTCTATGCAGTAAGACCGGTCGGATAAGTGATTGACAGAGCGTCGAAAAAAACTGTTTTGCTTTTCATTTGCCTGCCTAGCCCAAAGTAGCACCTATTGACAGGAGTTATTCTTCGCTGGGTCTCTTCGCTGACGTTGTTGTTGGTGTTAATGCTGGACCCTAGGTAGACAGAGTCCTTAACTACGCCGAACTCGCAATTGTCAATCGCAACGTGCCATTCAATACGCGTACATTTTGTTGTACTTTGTCTTGCCCACGTTTACCTCAAGACCCACTCGATGGGACTCTTTAGCAAGACTGAAGAAAGTAACACTGACTGCTCGCTGACTAATGCCAATAATATCGATATCAATAGCGTAAGCGAGCTGCCACTTTTATAGAAAATAGTGCCGGTGATGTCGATATTCGAGCCACGAATACAACAATTTTCTCCATCATCATCCTGCAAAGCCAGATGAGCTTTACGGGCATGCCAAAGCCAGACACGATGGTATACAGGTGATCCCTTATCGTGCCGTCGAATGCTGCTTTGTAATCGATGAAAAGTTAGTGGGTGTCGAATTATGATACTTTGCTCAGGTCTTCTTCAGGATTTGACGTAATGTATTGTAAATATCTGGTCGACAGTAGATTTACCAGGCCTGAAATCACACTGATAAGGCTCACTCATTTAGCTGACGAGTGGCTTCAACCTTTCACAAAATATGTTTCACAGAACCTTGTCTGCATTACTGAGACAGTTTATCCCACAGTAGTTGGCGCAGTTCGTGAGATCACAGTTGCTGAGAGGCCAGTTGCTGGACATGCTTTCATCCGATCATATTTGGCTATGAGTATTTGCATGCTTTTAGGTAACTTATCACCTCCGGCTTTGAAGGGCACTGACGGCAGGCCATCCGCCACTCGCAGCTTTGTTGTTTTTAAGCCAGGCAATAGCTCTCAAGACCTCGTCACAGTCGGGCGGTGGAACATCGACACTGTCATCAGAAACTGCACTACTCGGATCAACTTCTCCATTGGTGGAGGTGTTTACGTCATCACCACTTAGTAGTTTTGGGAAGTGGCAGTTCCATATCTGAAGCGTGATCTGGACGTCTATTATCAAGTTTCCGTTTTAATTTTACTTGAGTAGTACTGTCACTTTAAAGATGATTGATAGAAGGGAATGACAGGAGAGGCAATTCAAAATTTGTTTAACTAAATGAAGATATTTTTAGGTACACAATTGTTTACCCTTATCTTTACTGAAATTGGGAAATTTATTGCCCTCTTCACAAACAAAGAAAAAAAATACCTATAATAATTCTTTTTTGTTTGGATTTGAAAATTCCAATTCCCCAACACTGCAATTAAGGCATTGTTCCAAGGGGTTTTCCTCAAGCATAATGATTCAACCAAATATCAGGTATGATTATTTGACACGATACAACCAATAAAAGTCGACTGACTAAGCGATATATGTACACAGATGTCGTATAGGTATATTATCAGTTGATAAGCCGTGCCTTATCATTTGGTGACTCACGCAGGTTGGCTGGCGCTAATGAAATATCTGCTGAAAGCATTTCAACGGCTAAAATCGCTTGCTTGCTGGATTCACTAGCATAAAAAAAAGAATTTACGCGTGCCTACATATATACACATACATGTATATATATACGACCGATTATATGGTATGTTGCTAAATTGTTAAGTAAATGCGCAGTTGATGCGCAGATATGCGCATACTTTTTTACCCAACTAAATAGAATAGAAAAACAGAATATTATTAAGAGGCGTTGGAAACTTACCAAAAACATACAAATAGCAAAACTGAGAATACCAAAACAAATTAAATAGAGTGTAAATGAAGAAAGCTTTTGTAAATAAACATAAAATCGCAGGTACAAAAATGTATATATTTGCAGATGTATGTAAAATATGAGTACCTGAGTTTGTTTGCATTTGTGCCCAGTTACGTATACGCTCCGTAGGTAATAGCACTGTTTCCAGATCTGCACGAAACTAAACCGATAAAAGACGATACCAGACCACGCTTAAGGGGAATTTTGAAAAAATCGTAATAATTTGCATATTTTCAGAGTTTAGACATTTAAGAATATGAAATTAAGAGGATTTTTTAAAAATTCCTATTATTTCATGAGTTATAGCCTTTTTGGTGACATGGCATCCATTCCGATCCGACCACTTCAACTCAACAAAAGACGCTTGTCTGAAAATTTTGAACGCGTTTTCCTCGACACTACATTTTTCAAAATGTTTGACATGACATCTCAAGTTCTACTGAACCGTTTCACTTGAAATTTGGTAAGAGGCTGCTCAATACATTACATTTTAACAAAATAAAGTTTTTTTTATTATTTTTAAAAAATTTCAAACTGCCCAAAAAAAGCAGGAAAAAATACACTATTTTTTCATTTTTATTTATAGCACCCACAAAAACACCTCAAATTCATGCCTCTACGCCTCCTTACGAGGCAGAAGATGGACTGTTTTACCGCCTATTTCTATGCAACGATGTCTCTGGCTGTGTAGCCAGTTGAGATCCATCTTGGCCTAGCCTTGAACCGATCTCGAGTGCGTAATATAAAAACTTATATATGTATACTACAGGGGGCAATAAATTTCGCAATTTCAGTAAAGATAAGGGTAAACAATTGTGCACATAAAAATATCTTCATTTAGTTAAACAAATTTTGAATTGCCTCTCCAGCAGTTCCCTTTTATCAAACAAAAGCGACAGTACTACTCAAGTAAAATTAAAACGGAAACTTGATAATAGACGTCCAGATCATGCTGAAGATATGGAAGTGCCACTTCTGAAAATGGTGATGACGTAAACACCTCCACCAATAGAGAAGTTGGTCTGAGCAGTGCAGTTTCTGATGACAGTGTGGATGTTCCACAGCCCGACTCTGACGAGGTCTTGAGAGATATTGCCCGGCTTAAGAACAACAAAGCTACGGGTGCGGCTGCCCTGCCGGCAGAGCTCTTCAAAGCCGGAGGTGATAAGTTACCTAAAAGCATGCAAATACTTATAGCCAAATATGATCGAATGAAAGCATGTCCAGCAACTGGCCTCTCAGCAACTGTGATCACACGAACTGCGCCAACTACTGTGGGATAAACCATCTCAGTAATGCAGACAAGGTCCTATCAAGCATATTTTGTGAAAGGCCGAAGCCCCTCGTCCGCGAAATAATTGGGCCTTTTCAGTGTGGTTGCAGGCCTGGTAAATCTACTGTCGACCAGATATTTACAATCCATTACGCCAAATCCTGAGGAAGCCTTGAGCAAAGTAATTCGACACCCACCAACTTTTCATCGATTACAAAGCTGCATTCGACGGCACGATAAGGGATAGATTTGGCGCTCTCGCAAAGCTCATCTAGCTCTTCAGGAAGATGCTAACAAATACCACAAGTGTAGTGAGATTTGACATTTGAAACAAAGCTGGCTTTCAGAAAAGGTGATTCCTTATCATGTGACTTTTTCAACTTGATGATGAAGAAAATTATTGTATTTGCTGCTCCAATATCGACATCTGCGGCACTATTTTCCATACAAGTGATATGCTGCTTGCTTATACTGATGATATCGACATTACTGGCATTAGTCAGCGAGCAGTGTTACTTTCTTCAGTCTTGAAAAAGAGTCCCATCGAGTAGCTCTTGAGGTAAATGAAGGCAAGACAACAACCAAAAAATCTACGCGTATTGGATGGCACGTTGCGATTGAGAATTGCGAGTTTGGCGTAGTTAAGGACTCTGGCTATTCAGCATCCAGCAACAACAACAACGTCAGCCAAAAGATCCAATGAAGAATAACTCATGTCAATACGTGCTACTTTGGGCTCGGCAGGCAAATGAAAAGCAAAATAGCTTTTACCACGCTCTATCAATCACTTGTCCTCCCGGTCTTACATCGGACATTGTTTTTTTATGCGGATGAGGGGATTGAAAATGTTCAATGCATCATCATGCCGTCGTAGCGAAGGTATGTCCGGAAACTAAAAACTCCCTCTCGTTTGGAAACGTCGCCCTCTCTGGAACCGCTTTCACATTCCTTCAAAAAGTCGTTCCATCTTCCTCATTACAAATGCCACCAAAGCAAGTAATAGGCAGTATAGTATACATACTACAATACTCACTATAGTAGCGTGACTCAGCAGTACGCAGCCACACACATATACGTATATCAACATATAACGCTTCGTAGTGTCGCTTTTTCGTTTCATCGAGTCTCAAATCACTCCCAACGATTCTAAAGAAGTTTTCACTTCAAAAAACTCCCTCTCGTTTGGAACCATCGCCCAGTCTGGAACCACTTTCGCATTCCTTCAAAAAGTCGTTCTATCTTCCTCATTACAAATGCCTATGTGCTTGCTTTCAGATCCCGCTTTTTATCCGGAGAATGCTTCCCGCGAAACCAGTGATGATCTGCACCGTTTCCTCGCTACTTAGCATCTTGTCGATTACATTTTCAGTCATTATGTGACCGACTGCATTCTCCGACGAATGTGTGTTCACTACCGTCTTCGGCGGCATCCCTGTAAATGGTGGGATGCCCCGAAAGTATTTGATTTTATAGAAATTTACTCCATTGAAGTTCCTGCTGTTCCATGTGACGTCTTTTATAAGCCTAGCTGCCTATCTACGGCGTGTTTCGTTACTCCAGCGATCTTGCCATAGCTTTAGCGTTTCATCTCTTCTTTTGCGCGCTACAGGTTTGCTAACTCATTTTTGAACTAGTTTTTCTATGCGCCTATTCCAATTTTTAATGCGGGGTGTATCCGCAAGTGCACGCATGTGGGTGTTTGTAGGAATCGTTTTAAAGAATATTTCTATATTTCGAGTTGTTTTGTTTACGTTTTAGTTTTGACGCAGCAACTTATCTCTAATTCTCTTTAACTCTTTCCACGATATATTTTTTGGATTATTCATTCACCTTTTATCTCACAGCTACACGCACAACTAAATATATGCATGCATACATATTTTTTTTATGAGTGCGACTCTGCGTAGATTGTTCCATTAAGACCGCCAAATTTGGAAATTTAAATAGAGATTATATGCAGAACAGAATATCCAGCTGCAACTTCAATATCCGCGAAGGGCGTAATAATAAATGAAATAAATAAATAACTATATAATATAAAGAGAAGATAAAGTTTAGAGTATAAAAGCAATTAAACTTTTCAAAAATGTTTTTGATTTGGCAAGCAGTTTGCTGAAGTGAAAGTTGAAAGCAGTGAAATTTTTATTAAAATTGGTTCGAAAAATCAAGAAGCTCATGATTGAATGCTTTGAAACACGTTTTACCATTTTTAAAGCTGTTCAGTGTTTCTGTATTCTTTTGGCCTAATCTTGCTTCTGCGCAGTTCACCAACAAAAGCATTTAGTTGGTAAAAAAACAATGACTTTCGCAAACAGAGACGTTGATTTTTAACATTGCTATGGATCATCTGACAGTCAAAGTTCAACACAAACCGCTTCCCCAAATTCGTCATGAACCGGAAGACCACAATCAACCTGGCTAAAAACGACGCAAAGCGACGTAAGGGCGCAGCACCTTGATGATGTGTCGACGCAGGGCAGAGGAACCTGGCACAGGGGGCTAACGAGGGCGACCCCAAATAAAGACAAGGCAACGAGAGAGATAGATTTATTAGAAATATAATTATAAATAATTGTACTACTTTACGAGAGGCACTAGTAGCTAAGACTATCGGCCTAGTAACCTTTCTAGGCATCTGTTGCACCTGAGCTTTTACGACTACTTCTGGCCCTGCACTATATGCTCTGGTTAGTCTATTAAGGTAAAGAGAAGGCATGGACTTCGAACCAACGATCCTCGCCATTCCTCTTGACTCCATGACATCAAGAGTCGTACTTGAAAAGAGGTGCCACACTGCTGCCAGAGGCTCAATTGTTGTCAAACTCTTGAAATAAGCCCGGCAAACACTGTTCTCGCTTTTTCACGGTTAGCTCCAGCACCGAGCATGGTTTCGACACGGGTATCTACGTGGAATCCAGCGAGAAAAAACCACACTTTGCTCTAATATTGCACGCTTCTGTGCTTCAGGCGGAGTTAGCGATGTTCAAGAAGCGATGAACTTTGTTGTGGAAAACAGATGGAGAAGCAGATCTGCAAGTGTCTGCAGCGACACTTCAAGGGTAGTTGAGTACTGTTGAGCAGACATAATATCCTGCTGTTAACATGGGTCTCGAGACACTTGGGTATCCCATGTAACGATATCTCTGTCTCTTTAGCTAGGATGGGCACTGAGGTCAAAATCCTCATTAAACAGAACGGACTGTAGGCAGTTAGTTGGACTAATGACGAGCCACTTTCTAGGGGTGAGGCATATGAAAACGGTAGACGTTTGAGCCAGTGCACTCTGCCGAGCTGTCGGGAGAATGAGACGGTGGACCACTTTTTGTGCGTCTGCCCCGCCTTCGCTCGAATCAGGTTTGAGGTATTTGGCACTGATGTGTGAAGAAGCGACCACCTTGGCCCTTTGGCACCACAAGATCTACTTAGATTTCTTCGGAGATCAGGTAGATTTAAAGAAAATTAAAAAGGGAAGCCGAGTGCAGTACAATGTACTGAATGTTGTCTGAGTACTGTACTTGCTAGTATGTCCGAACAAAAAAAAAAGCCTTTGTAGAATACCAAAACTAAATCAAAAATGTTGGAAAATATGGAAATGGAAAATATCACTTTATTGAGTCCAAAGTTTTTTTGTCCCTGCCTAGTTTTCTATTCCATTTTACTTTTTTTTCTAGTTTTATGTATACAAAGCAAAAATCTTAGTAGATTGCTTGATCAGGTTGAGATTGCGTTCTTTAGTACTTCTGCTGATAGGCAGACAGTAATCGGGGGGAAATATGAGTTATGTAAACATGTGAATCCAAAACTTTAGTTGCTTAACCGCTAGGTTTGAACAGACTAATCAATTAATCGGTGTCAAACTGAAAGAATTCTTTACAATTTTGAACGGTTCTCACAAAACTCTTAACACCTCGGCAGTGAATTTTCGCAACTTCTATGCGCTGTTCATGCGTTTAATTCTCTATGACTAAATTTATTATTTACAAACAACGCAGCAGAAAGTTGTGTAAAAAAGAAACACCCGTTTTTTTAATAATAATCAGCCCTACGAGAGCGAGTGCATCCGTTGTTGTCGATGATCACCGGTCTTGCTCCACTTTTTTCGCAAGAACATTTAATCTCAGTTTGCATTTGTATGTTAATTTTTTTATGGCAAGTGGCGTAAAAATTACGTGTTTTTATTTAATTTATTTTGTCTGTGATTTATGCAGTTTGTTTACATGTTTTTTATCGTTTAAATATTGCAGCTAAACAAGCTAATTATTTGTTCTAGACAAACAAATATGGTTTCGTATTTAGTATAAAATTATGAAATTTTTCAAATGATATTGCAGAAGTTAATTTTTGTTAGCTATGGAGTACTTGATCGCATGTTGCCACGCAAACGTTTATGAACCATTAGTTGCCCAAACAAATAAATATTGTATATTTGGTATATCTGAATTCTACATCTGAATGCAACAGCGGGCATTTACCACTTACAGTGACCACACAGAGGGTGATGGCCACACACTTTTCAAAATATTTTTGTAAATCTTGTTCATTGCTTAGAAGAATCTGTTTATCTTTACGTTACTTTTATTCCGTACATAAACGGGACTGAGGCTCCCCTAGTAAAAATCTGGAGTTCAACATTTTAGAGAGTAGTGCACTGATAACAGCCTAAAGCTGCATTAGTGGTGCCGTGCCGTGGTGCCATAACCGTAACCATAGCTATCAACTGTTCTGATCAAATAGATGGGCATCACCGTAAACGATTGAGTAAATTAATGAAATATTCAACCGAAGTCGTTATAAAAGCCTCTAAAAATAATTAAATAAAATGCATAAGAAAAATGTTAAGTTTAATTTCACAAAAGTATGCAGCTGTCCGTTATTATTGCCTACAAAACTGATCTCTAACTCAAAGAGAAAAACTAAAAGTTCAGATTCGAACTGTGAAATCTAGTTGCTATCAAAAGTAAAAGCCAGCTAGTTCAAATATTTTAACAGAGTCCAATTCTTGAACTAACAACTCCAGATAGGAAAAAAACTTAAGTCATGCCAGCACGAAGCAATAGGATAGCAATCAAGGATGATGAATTGAGCGAGCAGGGTGAAAAAGAAAATTATTCATGTGGTAGCATGATTTTCTCGCCGCTCTCAATTTGAGTAATTTACGTAACGTAAGCATCCAAAATGTACAGCTCTCGTAAGTTTCTTAAGGCTGGGGTAATCATGCATAAATATTCGTCATCTCAAGGTTTGCTTATTTACGTTTACGTCTAGAGTAATTACGCTACAAGTATTTAACTCTTGAAGCACAAAAAACTATGATTCCCAGCTTCCTTGGCATCTCGGTAGTGGCGTGACAGCTTTTGCAAGCAGTAATTAACTACGACAGAGCATTAAATATTTCCAAAAAGTTTCTGTTACCTCGAAAACTTTCCTTTATTATAAATGTTGCGCCTAACAGAAATAAAATTACCGCCAAACATTGGCAAACTGCTGACTATTAAATTGATTTTTAGTCTCTTGACCTTTGCTTAATCAATCAGGGAAAAGCACAGCAAAAGATGCTGGCACACACTTAGTGCGATTGTTTACAGTACATTCAAACATGCATACAAACACACACATATACATACATGCATAGTACATAGATTAATAAAGACTTGCGTTTGAAGGTCGCACGCGTCAAGGCGATAATAATTTCACATACATATTTAGGCATCGAACACATTTCATCAATAAGACGCTTGGAATAGTCATAATGCTGACGCGCAAAAACAGTTGAGCGTCGAGAGTCGAGCGTCAAGCGCCATTTGGCTGCTATCTGATAAGATAACAGCTAGCCCAAAAGTGGTGACTCGTCGCATGATAAACTTCAATTCACATATCTACTCGTACTTATATACTTACGTACATACGCAAGCACAAATCACAAACATACAAACTTCACTGATAAGATTTCAATTTCGGAGTACACAGCGTGAGCTGCTTAAAGTGGAAAATCATAGCGTATGATAGAGAACGATTCGAATAGTCATGAGGTATTTAAGTGTGTATGTATTGTATACATGTATGTATGTAATTAAAGCAACTTAGCCCCGCCACCACCACTAAGTAACAACGAACGAACAACATAGCACAATCTACATTCAGGAAGCGACAACGAGTGATTAGAGGCAGAAGGGGAAATGATGCTAATTGAGAAAATAAACAAATAGATCACGCAAATGAGTATACGCACACACACGCATATGCATACACATTCATACGAGTGAGAGCCAGGAATGCGTGCTTTTTGCGCTGTTGGAAGTGGAATGGTGTATGTGAAGGAATGTGTTTGTGAGGGGCAGAGAATAGGATTACTGTAGTTTTGGCTGTGCGATATTGAATTATGCGAAAATATACGCATGAAGTGCTTGTGGTTGCGAAACTGCGTCATTTTAGGAGCGTGTAAAACGCTATAACAAACGCAAGTGCTGAGCGTGTGAAGCAACCACTAAAAGGCAAAGCGAAATTAAATTAAATTAGATATTGAAAAACAAAAAAAAAATAAATAAACTATTCAGTATTATTTTCATTTACTTACTTTGTTTTGTAAGTACAAACATGCATACACACATGCACACTTAAGCGGTTCATATGCACATGAGTATGTATGTATGTATGTATGTATGCATATACTTATGTGCACAGGTAAGTACTTAATTATAAGTGTGGGCAAATTTTATAAATAAACAATTCTATCTCAATTGCTTAGATATCATTCATAATATGTTAATAATACGTACAGTGACTCACAAAAGTACCTCGTATGTGCGAACGACTAAATTAATTTTTAAATTTTTTTGATTTTTTCCAACACATTTTTATTAATTATTTAACAAGTTATTAAAATAAAAGGCTAAAACTACACAAACAATTTATTATTATTATTATTATTATTATTATTATTATTATTATTATTAGGCACTGCGCACTGCAACCAAATGAGATGGTTCCTCCGACAGTCGGTTCTACATATGTATGTAACCGGAAGGACCCGGATTTATATCCGGCCAATGACTTTCTCTTCAGCAGCAATCCCAGTATATGTATGGGGATTGTTTATGCTGCTACAACAACAACAACAACAACAACAAAACGAAATCTATAGTGCAAAGCTTGCTGAGGTACCCTATATTTTAGGGCTTTTTGAATATTTTAGCACATTCTTATATGGAGGCATCGCAATACCACTAAAGTGGTGTAGCTTTTTTCAGGACATTCACAAAGAATGTTTTCTGAATTTTTAAAGACCATTTCACAGAATCGGCAGATGATGGGCTCAGTAAAGCCAATTTTGTTTGGTGGTCTAGAGCTTGAAAATTTAGGGTATTTTCAGGAATTTTTTTACAACAAAAAAATGAAAAACAATACAGTCCAATCGTGATAGTCCGACACATACGGGACCGACTCGTTGTCGGATTATCAAATATTCCGGACTACCGAAGGTTCCACTCCGTAGATCCTACTTAGGTAAAGAGGTGTTTCAGCACTCTCGTATCGCTGAATTATGGTCCATTTATCATTCAGCGTAAGTGTTGTAAGTTTACGTTTGTTTGACGTCGATGCCATCACTAAGTAAAACCAATTCAGAAAATAACGACACGAAAAGACAGAAAAAAATCACATCAACACCGTCAGAAATCGCTAGAGAACTGGCGTCGTTCAAATTTAATGACAAATACGTTGTGACCGGGAAACAAAACACAATCCCCTTCTGGTGCTCTGCTACGACTGATCAAAATAAAATAATGCCAATTGCATCCATAGACGTTATGAGGTTGTCGGATTACCGAACGTGTCGGATTAAGAAATGTCGGACAATCACGGTTGTACTGTATTTAAATTTTGCGAAATTTTTTCGAAATTCAATATGTCAAAAAGTGTATTTTTTTTGTTTAACCTTTTCCAAATCAAGAGGACACCTCAAACTTCAATTGAGCTGAATGCCCAGTTGCTAAAATCAGTTGTTTGTAAGTAATGAATTTTTGAGTAAAAAGCTTTTTCGCACTTTTGGTTTTTTGCAAAATAAAAAATTTTCAACTACTTTTTTACTATTGTTTTTACACGAAGTAGCTCGGGCAAATAATGACGATCAGTTTGAACCCAGAATCATTAAAATCGGTTCATTTTTGCCTAAGTTATGAGCATTTAATAAAAAAATTTCCTTATATAATTAAAAAAAATCGATTTTGAGGCGAAAAACAAAATTGCCGATAAATCGTGAAAAATTATTTTGACCAGAGAGCAACATATGTGAGTTACATCAAAATCGAAGAACATATCCCGAATAGCCCGGTTGAATTGAAATGGAAAGCATTAATAACATTTTTCTTTGAATATCAAAATAACACCTCTTATTCGAAAACTCTTTACATTCATTCAGGTTGCATTTGTCTTTTAACTCTAATACCGTCGCTCCAACGAAAAATGTAACGATGGTCCCTAGGAGCAGGAGCCGGCCACAGGGAAAGATTAGCCCTGGGCCCCAGGCACCAAGGTCACGCTCAACGTGTTAATAATGGTGATTTTCTCGATTTTTCGCTTTCAAGAGTTGCTTTTTTTAATCTATTTTTTTATATTATATATGTAAATCGAAGGTACTTTTGCATCCTTGTCTGTAAGAATTGTACTTCATAGACTTCAATAAATAAATAAATAAATATCAATAAGATCCTGCATGATCACTCTATGGTAAACAAGGTGTGTCCGCGTTGGATTCTACAAAAGTTAAAAACGCCCCAGAAACACGACTTGACAAAATGCTCTGAAAATTCGTTCAAACGACGGCAAAAGTAATCATCATGGCGGATATTTTAAAAAACAAATAAACCAATTTCCACAAATGTTAATTTTTTGTTATAAATAACAACCCTCGTATCCAAAAAATTCTTGTTAATAATTTCCTTTTTCTTTCGATTTTTTATTTATTTGCTTACTGTTGTTTTTGTTTTTATTACAATTCGTTAGATCGATCAATGAGAAATGTAAATAGCAACCCTCGTATACATAAAAATGTTGTTAATATTTGTTTTGCTTTGATTATTTATTTTTTTGCTTACTGTTGTTTTTGTTTGTTTATTACAGTTTGTTAGCTCATTCGATGAGAAATATAAATAGCAGCCCTTGTATGCATAAAAATTATTGGTGATAATTTCCTTTTTGATTTTTATTTATTTGCTTAGTGCTGTTATTTGGTTTTTGTTTTTTTGTTAGAGTTTGTTAGCTCAATCGAAGAAAAAAATATAAAGAGCAACCCTCGTAAGCATAAAAATTCTTGTTAATAATTTCCTTTTCGTTTCGGTTATTCATTTATTTGCTTACTGTTGTTTTTTGTTTTTGGTTTTTATTACAGTTCGTTAGCTCAATCGATGAGAAATGTAAATAACAACCCTCGTATGCAAAATTCTTGTTAATAAATCTCTTTTTGATTCTTATTTATTTGCTTACTGCTGTTATTTTTTTGTTTTATTAGAGTTTGTTAGCTCATTTCGATGAGAAATATACATAGCAGCCCTCGTATGCATACAAATTTTTTTAAATAATTTTCTTTTGGTTTCAATTGTTTATTTATATTCTTGCTGCCGTATTCTTGTTTTTGTATTTCTTTTAGAGTTTGTTAGCTCAATCGATGAGAAATGTAAATAGCACCCCTCGTATGTATAAGTTTTCTTGTTAATAATTAATTTTTTTCGATCATTTGTTTTGCTTACTGCTGTTATTTTTTTTGTTTTTTTTTTATTAGAGTTTGTAAGATCAATCGATGAGAAATATTTATAAATAACAATCATCGTATACATACATACATACAAATTTTGTTAATAATTTCTTTCCTGTTTTCATTATTTATTTATTTGCTTACTGCTGATATTTTGTTTTTGTTTGTTTATTAGAGTTTTTTAGCTCAATCGATGAGAAATATAAATAGCAACCCTCGTATACATAAAACTTTTCTTTTTTTCGATTGTTTTTTTATTTCCTTACAGCTGTTTTTTTATTTTTTTAGCTCAATGAGAAATATAAATAGCATTCCTTGTATACATAAAAATTTTGCTAATATATTTTTTTTTATTTGATTATTTATGCTTACTCTTTTTATTTTGTTTTTGTTTGTTAGCTGATTTCCAACCTCGCAACCCTCGTATGCATATAAACTCTTGTTAATAATTTTCTTTCTGATTTTTATTTATTTGCTTAGTGCTGTTCCTTTGTTTTTGTTTGTTTGTTAGAGTTTGCTAAATGATTTCAATGAAAAACAAAAACAAAAAAATAATAATTTAGACGGCAATTATTTGTACGCAATTCGCATTGCACTAAAAATATAATTCAATTCATAATTGAAGAACGATTTTGAAATGAGCGCGCAAACTTCAATCGAATTGCAAATGTCCGTAGCGTGAGAACGGACCATAACATTGCCGGTGCATTTGATCACCTCCATTTCCGAAACTAAACCCTTGACTTTCATGGCCATAAACACAAAAGCAATGGAAAATCAAAGTTTTTACCACTTTTCGTGATCCAACCAAAATGTGAATTAATAAATTTTTGCACAG
Source organism: Anastrepha fraterculus (assembly GCA_037575425.1). Taxonomy (NCBI): domain Eukaryota; kingdom Metazoa; phylum Arthropoda; class Insecta; order Diptera; family Tephritidae; genus Anastrepha; species Anastrepha fraterculus. Next base: position 406,569 of record JAYXIM010020158.1, on the reverse strand, counting down.
TAATTTGATAAGCAACCGTGCACGATTTGGTAAACGAGCACAAAGCAAACTGACTGGTGGCTATCAAATAGAAATTGGAGCAAAGCGCGTGCTTGACAACGACACCAAAGAGGTGGCATACTTAAGTAGCTTCGAAGTGTCACTTCTGCTCTGCCTCTACCTCGGCCACTGCTGCTGCTGTTGCTGCTGTTTTTGTTGCTATGGCGCGCACTGAGCGCTCGTTCTTGGACGATAAGGTGTTACCAATTCTTCGCTTTCCTGCTACAAATTAACATGTGAATGAATGCACTATTTTTTCGACTTCTGTTTGCTTTCACGTGGTTCGCTACGGTTTGTTTATTTATTTTTTGCTTCTTTTCGGCTTGAGCATGAGTTCCATTGTGCGCATACATACAGACATACGTGCATACGCAAAACTACTTTACGGCGTCTTGTGATCGAAGGCGTGATGATAATGGCAGTTGCCGTAGCGAGCGGAACTGCTAAGGTGGCCACAACAAATGTTATGTGCGGATAAAAGTTGGTTGGTCGTCATGATGTATGATGCGACGCAGGTGTTTTGCCGATTAGGCCCACTACCCACTGTGTGCCGTTGTGGTCTACAGATATGTGTGTATGTGCGAGTGTGTGTTTTACGACCGTTGTTGCGGCGCTGGCGATAAGCGGTTTAGCGGTTGACGCTGCTAGTATTTTCTAAAACGCTTGATCAATGCCAGCAAAAGAATACACCTATTATGTAAGTAGGTGTATGTATGTATGTGTGTATATATGTATGCATACCTGCACAATGCTGCACACTGCCGTTCACTTGATACGCCGCTAGCTGCATTTTGACGCAGCTCACTGGCGCGCTGGTATGTGCCTATTTGGTATTTAGAACAGGTTCGCGCCCAGCCCCGCCGCCATTGTGTACTCCGCGATAGCGCATTCTGATAGCCATTTCCATACATCTTGAGAGACCGTTTGTTTGGCAGTATGGCAGTATGTCAGTATGGCAGTGTGTCTGTCTGACTGTCGCCTGTCATTGCTATTTGTTTGCTAATTTGTTTGTTTGTCTTCTATCTACTCGTATTTGTTAGCTCGTTTCGTGTGACATAACAACGTGACTTGCGACGAGTGCAACTGTGACTGTGACTGCGCCAGCAGCAGCGCCAGTGGAGGTGATTTTGGTTGAAACTGTGGCGTGTGGCGATTGCGGCTTCACTTGTGGCGGCCGCACGGAAAAGGTCTAATTAAATGCGCTTTGTGTAGGTTAATTGTGCAGCGCTGCACCCGCACACCTGCTGTCGCCCCAATCAGTGTGGAGTGCATCTACAACTTTTGCATATTTGCGTGTGTATTACATAAACACACACACATACATACTCACACAAATTTGCCCAATTAGCAGGGGCTGTTGTTGGGGGTATTGTGTGCCATTGCCAATTCCATTGCGCTGCTGCTGTGCATTGTGCGCCACCCCACTTCCGCGTTCATTGGTTTATTAGGCAATCTTTCTGACAACGAAAAGTAAAACACATTGCCGCTGCAACTCTTATTATATTTGTAAATTTCTGTTTAATGGCTACTGAACTATATTTTATTTATTTTTATTTTTTCATTTTTTCCGTCTGTAGTCTCCCGTTGTGTTTAGACAAATTTTTAATTTAAACAAAATTTGTATTAACGATCTCTCATAGCTTAGAGAAGGCAAAATAAAAATGAAATTATGTAAAATGGTATTTTTAAAACAAATTTTACAATAAAATTTCAAGTTTAAAAGAATGCAATGTCCATTACACTGTACAGCACTCGGCTGGGTATTGAACCAAACGAATTCTTTTTTAAAGATTGAGTAGGTGAAAAAATAACTTCTTCGATTTTCGAAATTAGTCTCCAATTTCGAGATATGAGCCTCCGAAGTTCAGGATTAGGGCTTTAGTAAAAAATTATTCAAAATTAATTTGTGTAAATAACTAAAAAAGGAAAAAATGATCGTGATTTGTTTATTCCAACCATTTTACTTCTTTGCACAAAATTTTATTTCAAGTGCTATTAGTGGTCCAAAATCAGACCTTTGAAAAATTAAAAACTTTATACTTTACAGTAGTTCTGACCGATTTAAAAAAAAGTGGCTTTGTAGTAAAAGCGATTTCTCTCTTTCTTTCTTTTGATAAACATAATTATATACTCAGTATATACAAATAAAAATTAAACTTTTGAAATAAAAATAAAAAATTTATAAACAAAAACTTCTAAAATATAAAATATTAATAAAGAACTATTATAAAATATTATTAAAAAAAAATTAGTATTTTATAATTATTATATAATAAAAAAATTATCATAAAATTAAAAAAAAAAATTTTATAAAATACTAACAAAAATTATCATAAAATATTAATAAAAAATTGTATAAAATATTAATAAAAAAATTGTTATAAAATATTAAAAATTTTTAAAAAAAGACTTATAAAAAAATTATCACAAAATATTAATAAAAATATATTATACAAAGTTCCAAAAAAATTTGTATACAATACTAATAAAAAAATTATCATAAAATATTAATTTAAAAAAATTATTATAAAATATTAATAAACATTTATACAACACTAAAAGAAACATTGTACAAAACACTAATAAAAAAATTATCATCAAATATGAATAAAAAAACTATCATAAAATTTAAAATTTTAAAAATTTACAAATATTAAAAAAAAAATACTAAAAAACTAATAAAAAAATATTATAAAATACTACTAAAAAAGTATTATGAAATCTTAATAAAAAAAAATATTATATAATAATACAATAACAAAAAACATTATTATATAATATTAATAAAAAAAATTTTATGAAATATTAATAAAAAAAAATATTATAAAATAATACAATAATAAAAGTTTATTATAAAATGTTAATAAATAAATTAATATACAATTTTAATAAAAAACAATTATTATAAAATATTAATAAAAAATTATTATAAAAAATTACAAAAAAAAAAAAACATTTATAAAATACTAGTAAAAAAGCTATTTTAAACTATTAATAAAAAAGTATTACAGAATATTACTAAAAAAAATTATTTTAAAATATTAATAAAAAAATTATTATGAAATATTAGTAAAAAAATATTATAAAATAATACAATAATAAAAAAATTATTATAAAATACACTCCTCACAAAAATTAAGGGAGCAAGAAAAAAATTCAAATTTTTTCAGGTTTTTTGACGGACTGTATCTATGTGAAAAATGATCGTACCAGAAATTTAAAAAAAGCATTTTGAAGCTCCAGGGCTCTACTTTTCGAATCCGTGGAGCAAAAATTTTGCCAGGCCACGGTTTCAACGCAATCTGAAAAAGTATGACGAAAAAAAAATTTTCCAAATTTTTATCTTTCTTTCTTGGGCTCCACGGGCTCGAAAAAATTTTTTCGATAAAGCGATCATATGGACCAGAAAGCCTGATTATTCAGCTTCATTTTCCTTTTTTTAAATTCTTCCTACGTCCATGTGTCACGGAGATATCCGGAATTGAACAAGAAAGGACCCTTTTGTCCTCAAGCAGCGATATCTCGACAACGAATGGTCGCATCGGAAATTGGAGGACGGTTTTGGAATCTGCAATAAATTCCCCATAAAATTCCGTGTAGACGTTTCACGGCGAAATTTTTTTTTCTTTCAGTACTTCCCTGCAAAAAGTGGAAAAAATTGAATTTTTCTCTTGATTTGGAAAATCGGCTGTATCACCGCAAATATTGAGCATTGAGCAACGGTTTTCAGGGTTTTTTTCACCTTAATGTATCTCTAATAACCCTGTAAATTTTTAGATTGATCCACTGAACCGTTTTTCCGGGCCGATCAATCAAAATTTTTAAAAAAATTAAAGGAACAAGATGTTTACCCTTAAACATTTTGTAATTTTTTTGAAATGGAAAAATCTTTTTTCTCTCACTTTTTTTCTCAATTCTGCACCAGATACTGCATTAGTTCAAAAAAAGAAACACAAAAAAAAATTTCGAAAATTTTCGAAAAAAAAATTTTTTTTTTGAAAAAATTTTTTTTTAAATTTGAGTCAAATACTGAAATTATTCCACATAAAAGTGGATTGGAACATCCACCGCCGGCATTTGCGTTACCCAAAGCGCACCACGTGGAGGTTGCTCGGTCGGATTCACGCTTCTTTTGTGCTTACGCACGTGTATGTGTGTGGTTTTCTCAGAGAATGAGACCCCGTGGCTCGTCACTTCCACAGTATTTTGAGACTCCAAACTCATTCTCTAAAGATTGTGTGTGTGTGTGTGTGTGTGTGTGTGTGTGTGGGCTAATACCGCGTATTGCCACCTCTGTTCCTCTTAACAGCCTGCAACCTTTGAGGCATATTCGAAATGCAGTTTCGAATCATTCTCTGCGGAATCCGTCGCCACGTTTCAACTAACGCCCGCTCTAATGCAGGTAAGGTTCTAATGTTGGGGTGAAACCGACGTAATCGACGCTTCAGGATATCCCAGACATGCTCGATTGGGTTAAGATCAGAGCTCATCGCTGGATGCCTCAACAACGTTATTTCGTGTCTTCCAAAAAACTGACGGGTGATGTTTGCTGTGTGAGGGCGAGCATTGTCTTGCATAAAAATGAATCCCCTAGTGTTTTGCCGTAGAGGCAAGACAACGGGTCGCAAGATGTCGTCAATGTAACGTCTAGCATTCAGATTTTGGCGGATAATAACCAAAGGAGTTCGCGTGAACCGTGATAGGCTATAACTTTATGAAAAAAGAAAAAAAAAAAAAAATTCAAAAAATTTTTTCAAAAAAAATTTTTTTTTCGAAAATTTTCGAAATTTTTTTTTGTGTTTCTTTTTTGAACTAATGCAGTATCTGGTGCAGAATTGAGAAAAAAAGTGAGAGAAAAAAAGATTTTTCCATTTCAAAAAAATTACAAAATGTTTAAGGGTAAACATCTTGTTCCTTTAATTTTTTTAAAAATTTTGATTGATCGGCCCGGAAAAACGGTTCAGTGGATCAATCTAAAAATTTACAGGGTTATTAGGGATACATTAAGGTGAAAAAAACCCTGAAAACCGTTGCTCAATGCTCAATATTTGCGGTGATACAGCCGATTTTCCAAATCAAGAGAAAAATTCAATTTTTTCCACTTTTTGCAGGGAAGTACTGAAAGAAAAAAAAATTTCGCCGTGAAACGTCTACACGGAATTTTATGGGGAATTTATTGCAGATTCCAAAACCGTCCTCCAATTTCCGATGCGACCATTCGTTGTCGAGATATCGCTGCTTGAGGACAAAAGGGTCCTTTCTTGTTCAATTCCGGATATCTCCGTGACACATGGACGTAGGAAGAATTTAAAAAAAGGAAAATGAAGCTGAATAATCAGGCTTTCTGGTCCATATGATCGCTTTATCGAAAAAATTTTTTTCGAGCCCGTGGAGCCCAAGAAAGAAAGATAAAAATTTGGAAAATTTTTTTTTCGTCATACTTTTTCAGATTGCGTTGAAACCGTGGCCTGGCAAAATTTTTGCTCCACGGATTCGAAAAGTAGAGCCCTGGAGCTTCAAAATGCTTTTTTTAAATTTCTGGTACGATCACTTTTCCGTCAAAAAACCTGAAAAAATTTGAATTTTTTTCTTGCTCCCTTAATTTTTGTGAGGAGTGTATTAATAAAAAAAGGATTACAAAATATTAATAAAAAATTATTTTAAAAAATTAAAAAAAAATTACAAAAAATTTTAAATCAGAATATTAATAAAAAAATTATTGTAAAATAGTAATACAAAAATTATTACAAAATATTGATAAAAAAATTATTCTAAAAACATATTATTAAATATTAAGAAAAAAAACTAATAAATATCAGCTAATAATTATTGTGATTTTCTTGCTAGGCGCGATATCGCTTAAGCAAATTTTTCCGAGTTTAACGAAGCGCCTGTCGTTTCTTTAATTTCCCATGCCCACTGGTGCTAGTTGGGCGCACCAATGAAGCCAAGTTCTTCTCCAACTGATCTTTCCAACACAGAGGAGGTCAGTCTCTCCTTTACTATCTCCAGCTGGTGCCTCATCCATTAGTTTCAGGTCGCGATCTTTATTCTTACCTTCTGTAAATCGCCGAGCTTTGTGATAAATTTTCGATCGTTTTCCTATCGGGCAGCATCTCAAGCTCTTCGCACGCACGTATTTCGGCCTCTCATTTCTTCTTTCGGATAATACGTCTCACGTACTTTTTCAACTCCCCATAGCGATCGCACAGAACTCTTGAGTTTGAGTTACATAAACATGTCAATATACGCATGGGGAAGCTGCTGCAAGTACTTCACCTGATATAAGTCCAGACCGTTCGAGTAACGTAGTACCGACTGCCGTGAGAACGATGTTAAGTTAATATCGATACTGAGTCAGAAAAGTTTACTAAACTTTTTAATGCACTCATATATTCCCCTCCTGTCATAAAATCAAATAATCCGAGTACTTATGCACTTAACTAATACTTATTTAGAAAAGTATTCGCATATATCCACTAATAGCTTGATTTACATTTGATATTCACATCAATATTAATGCACAGGCGATGTGTTTACTAGCGGAAATTATTGATTAACCCTTTTTATATTTGAGATGCATATCACTTTGATCAAAAAGTTCCCGGAATATTTTCAGAAAATGCAAATTTATTTTTGAAAAGTGATACTATCGCTTTCAAAGTACTCACCATCAACTGCAGCAAACTTATGTCGGCGTTTGATCCAGCTATCGAAACATTTCTGGAACTCTATTTTCGTTATAGCTATCAGGCCCGTCCTCGATTTTTCCATTACTTCCTTTCGGCTGTTAAAACGCCGAAGTGGTCCCCGTAGTGGTTTCTTGATTCGATCAACCAGAAGAAAATAGCAAGGAGCCATATCAGATGAATTCGATGCCTGTTCGATGGCATTCGTTTCGTTTAGTTATTGGTCAAAAATTCACGGATAATGAAGCCACTGCACGACGGCGCGTTGTCATGGCGAAAAATCCACGAGTTGTTTTCTCACAAATACTTCTTTTTTTGGCGAATTCCTTCACGTAAACGTTTTACAACGCCCAAGTGGCAGTTGTTCTCTATAATTCAACCTTCTGGCTAAAATTCGTGGTGCGCAATACCGCTGTAGTCCATAAAAACCATGAGCATCGCTTTCATCTTGGACTAAAATTACGTAAATTTTCAGTCTTGGTTCATACGGAGACGAATGGTTTGGTGCGTGACCACCGTTCGGGAGTGCGTAGGTTCGAATCTCCGTGCATTAAACACCAAAATGAAGAAAAAAATGTTTCATTATAGCGATCGCCTCTCGGTAGGCAATGGCTAACCGTTGAGTGTATTTCGGCCATGAAAAGCTCGTAATACAATAAAAAAACCGTTTGCCCTTCGGAGTCGGCTTAGAACTGTAGGCTCCTCCATATCAGGAACAACATCCAGGCGCACACCACAAATAGGAGGAGGAGCTCCGCCAAATGCCTAACATAAGTATACGCGTCAATTATTTATTTTTTATCGTGTGGAGCTCTCTGCTCCCGCGCCTGATGCATGGATTGCATGTGGTACTCATAAACCTATCTCTCGTCTCCGTTAATGATGTGTTTGATGAATATTGGACCCGATTCAGCCTTTTCTTTGGAGATATCAACGTGGTACCTATTTTACATGAAATTCAGGTTCTTTGAGACAAACTTTATAATATCACGGCGCCAGCCCCCTACCAACGCCTTAACTACAATGTCCTGAACGGATCCATAAGCAATGTTCAAGTCCTCTGCCAGCTTTTTGATGGTTAATTTGCGGTCACTGAACAACTTTTCCCTCTTTTTCTTGATGTTTTCATCAGCATTCGATATCGTTGACCTGTCACTACGTTTGTGAGCCTCGACCGACCCTAGATCTCTTCTGAAGCGGTCAAGCCATTCGTAAACAGGTGTTGTATTTGGAATATCATCACCGAAATACCGAACAGTGACCTAACATTTCTAAGGTTTGAGCACCATTGAATTCATTTCGAACGCAAAGTTCCATACAAACGCGTTGTTCCAAATTTAAAATCATTTTTAAAACTGTGAAAATTCAAAACCACTGCGGCAATGGCGATAAAATTAATCACAGTTGTGACGACCTAACAAAAACAAAAACAGAACTCAAATCAGCTGACTTAAGGTGTCGCCTCGCGGTTGTTTTGGGAACTTTTTGATCAAGGTGGTAAATAAATAAATACCGGTAACCAATTTCAGCTGCTTCAATTTTGAATTAAATTTTTGGGCACTCATTGTACGAACTCGTGACACTGTGAGCCTCTTTACGATACTACGTGCATTATTAATTTGACAAAATTTCAAGAAAGGCGTTGTGTGCTTTTTCATACGAGTATGGGTTTTCAGTACCTCGGTTTGATTACCGTTCAAAGGCTGAATCATTTATGAATTTTCCTAACAGCAGGTGGGAATTATAATATGCAATGAATCAGCCTTTCAAAAAACATTTCCCATATCAAAAGCGTTCCAGATCCGCTTATGCTCTGCATTATTTACAACTTAACTAATTACGATATTGAAAACTTTTGTTTGGTTAATGGTTTCGTAGCGCTTATTGATTGATTGTTGAGTGGATAATGTTTTACAAAATTACTGTCTTTTAAGATTTTAAATATATACTAAAATTATTTAACTTAAAATCTTTAACATAAAATTTTTTTCTACAATTCAAGTGTATTTAATTACTAATGACTTAGTCGAAACTTATTACAACGCCCATAAAAGGCGGAACAGTTGAAAATATCTCAAACGCGCAGTTAGCCTACTATTGCTAATTTTCGTTCACTTATTAACACAAACACAAACACGAACTAATCCATTACTTAGAAATGAACAAATCAATATTTGCACAAGCCAGCACTTTATGTAAAAATTAAATAAAATATATAATAAAATTAAAATAAATACAAATATTTATTTTAATAAATATATGTAAAAAAAAGGAACCAGTAAGGAAAGCTAAATTCGGTTCGGGCTGAATTTTATATACCCGCGCACATTTTAGTAAAATTTAATTTGGGCTGGCTGCTGTTAAATTTTGAAATCAAACAAATTTATAGGCAATGCGAGTTATAGCTCGTAACCTCAGAGGGCCGTGGGCATGGTTTTTATCCGATCTCATTAATATAAAATTTAAGTCGAATTTAGGTTTAAGCCAACCCGCCAAACCGCCGTAATCGAATGGGTTGGTGCATGACTACTATTTGGGAGTGCGTAGGTTCGAATCTCCGTGTATGAAACACCAGTTTTTCTAATAGCGGTCCCCCCTCGGCAAGCAATAGCAAACCTCTGATTGTATTTCTGCGATGAAAAATTTCCTCATAAAAAACAATTTTGTGTTCGGAGACGGCGTAAAACTGCATAAGTAGGTTCCTTCATTTGTGGAAAAACATCAAGACGCACATCACAAATTGAAGATGGAGCTCGGCGAAACACCTAATAGAAGTGTACATGCAAATTATTTATTTTCTTTAAGTAAAATTTCAATAAGGTTGAGATCAAAACGTATACTAAGTTTTGACAAGTTTTATTAAGTCCTTCCAAAAGGTATTGTTAGTAGTGAGTCAATAAGATTTAACCCTTTAAGTATGTAAGTGGTCAAACATGTCGTAAAGACCCCAACTCGTATTTCGAAGCTTCCCGGACTGATGGTATATTCACACGCGCCTGCAACTGTCATCCCATCGTTCACGACCCTCCTACCCTCAAGGGAGGGAAGAGTAGAGTGGGAACAGGACGATCTAAGACAGGACGCGTCTAACCATGTATACACAAATGGCTCGAAGCTCAAGGGTAGGGCTGACGGAGACATACATATATTCCGAACATCTGATGAATTTTGTTACGCCAAGCTGCAAGTTTTAAGCGGCTTAAAAATTACGTTCATTTTTCACAATTTTTCCTGCAAACGGTGTTGAGTGTTTTTCTCCACTCGTTCGAAATTTTGTTTATGTTGTAACATTCAGCCGTTACGTGAACAAGATTATAATACCCTTGCTCACAAGTGCACGGGTATAAAAATGGAATTGTCGTATATAACGGCATGACAAATGGCGATAATTTTTTAAGTTACAGAAAATTATGACTACGGTAAAATCGAACCTGAAAATTAGAGTTTCACGACCTACTATGCCGTAGCCAGGCATAGCCAAATGAGGCGCGTAATTATCAACTGTTCTGCCGTAATAACTGGTATTATGATTATTTTTATATTTAGAATGACATAAACAAACTGACAACTGACAAAAATAACTTAATTATAAAATTAGTATGAGGTCATAAATTTTTGCACAAATATTTATACAGACCAAAATAGTCTACGTTCGAATCAGTTTTACTTAAGGGGTTATATACCTTGTGAGCCCAAAAACATGGACGATTGCCATAATTTTTTTTAAATATGTTTTAGAACTTTTTTTCAAATGCGGCAAATATCATACTGAAGGGTAACTCTCGAAGAATACATTTTGGTGTTTTTATTTTAAAAAATGTTATTATTTATTGTTGAAATCGCCCCTCCCCTGAAACGCCGTTTTTTAGAAGAGGCTTGCGGTGATCACGGTAGCGCATTAGCAGCTCAACTGAAATCAAAAAAATTAAATGATTATAGTAGAAAAATGTTTTTTAGAGAATCTGAACGGTTTATTTACCCAAAAATTATTTTTCTCGATACGAAAACCGCTTTGCACCAAAAAAACGATTTTTGAGGGGTGATAAAATTTAAAAAGAAATTAATTCCAGCGAACTATGCAAATATTTATAAAAAGTGAACCGTTCAGATTCACGATGTTGTAACTTCGAATAATTAAAAAAAAAGTGTATGCAAGTCGTTCAAATAGTTGTTGATAAATAATGATCATCGCGACGGTAATTTTCAAAAACAAACGACTTCGAGATAATCGCGCCTGAAGTTTTGCGTGCACCACTTCATTTATGGATAATTCCAAGAAAGGTCGCGTACTTCCACGGTCTGTAACTTTCGTTCTAGTGCTCCGATCTTTATGATTTTTTGAATTTATATTTTTATGATGATGTACTTTTAGAATATGCTATAAAAACATTTTCGATTTTTTAGTCCAACACAAGGTATATAACCCCTTAAATTATTATCTCTTCACTTTCAAGCCTTAGCCTTTTTATTTTCATTTTAGTTTTCTCAAGCGTATTGTGGGTATATGCAAATCTATTTTCAATGAACTCTTCACTGCTATAACTTTTTTTCTAGGCATTTCTAATGAAGTAGTTTTGACTTCGTTTGGCTTGAACTGCTTCAAGGCAGTTTAAAATTTTTTGTTTAAAGGCTGCCCCAATACTCGGACGTTATTTATTTATTTTATTTATTCATTTCAAGAAGTCAAGAAAACATAATTTCGGACTGACTACTAAAACTAAAGAGTAATGAAAATATATACACAATTAAATTAAAAACTAACTAACTAAAAGATAACAAGAAAGGAAGAGCGTTATGTGAGGTGTAAGAAAATTAAGGGGTCCCGATGCTCTAGAGCTCGAAAATTTAGGGTATTTCTGGGAAGGTTTTTTACAACAAAAAAAATTAAAAACGATATTTAAACTGTTTTTTAACTTCTTTTACATACAAAAATGAAAACAAGAAATTCTTTAATTTTAGTAATTTAAAAAATGGCGCTAAAGTTGACCCTCTCGATAAATTGTACCTGGGCGGAGTTGCCCATTTTGGCTCCTCCATTTATCTTAAACACAAAACCAAAAAAAAAAATAATTAATCAATATAACTGTAGCTATGTCCCGCACTAAAATAAAAAGAATGATTCACAAAATGGCGCTGTTTTAAATTCGACACTCTAAAAATCGGGGTTTTTCAGTTTTTTAATCAAAAAACTATGAAATAATTGAAATATTAATATAATTCCAGTACGGGCGATAGTCATTGATGTTGTGAACAACATATTAAAATTCTTTTTGACAACACCAGACCGAAAAAGTCGTTTCGTGATAAATGAGTTTTTAAAGTTTGAGGTACAGGAGCGTGCGGACCGCTCTCTTCCTAGTTAATGGGCTGTAGGAGCTATAATATTGGGAATATCCGCATGAAAATTTCACAGTATATTCTTAAGGTACTATGCTTTCGAAATATTGAAAAAAAACAAAAAATCTAATTTCCCCCTTAAGGGGTTACATCTAGTTAGAATTTTCAAAATATCGATTTTTTTTTTATTTCATTTTTGTAATGTACATATATTTAAGTAAACACTATGAAAATTTCAAGTCATTCCGAAGATTATTTTTGAAGTTATACGCATAAATGTAACGACGCGTCAGAGCACTTTAAATTAGCAGGCCGGCGTTTAACCTTGTTTTTCTCAAAACTGTGTTTTGAAAGTCGGTGACCACGATTTCTCGGAAACGGCTAAACCGGTTAGTCTGAAATTTTTACACCGGCTTCTGAACTATATTTTCTAGTACTTAATCGAAGCTTTTTTAAAACCGATAAACATTTTTTTGTTTATACACAATTTAAGGCCAAAACTATTCCAAAAAATAGATTTTTTTTTTTGAGAAGCCGCCATTTTGTCAATAAATTTTTTTTTGCTTATTCTTTCGATTAATTACAAGAATATACAATACTTTAATCAAATCCGTTTGGTTTTTTCATTTCAGATAATCCACTTCGGAGATATAGTGGTCACCGTAAAACGTCTTTTTTTAGAGGGGTTCCTGGAAATCTGCTGTAGCAGCTATAAAAACTGTTATTCTTGCAAATAAAATTTTTTTAAATATTATTCAAAGTTACCATAATATGTGTACAAAGGCTTAAAACAATTAATTCAGAAGTTTTCTCAGGAAAATTTTTTTAAAAACCTCATTTTTCAGGGCTTCTAACTAGATGTAACCCCTTAAGGTACTTGACCACCTTGGAAAGCTAAAAAGTACAACATATTCAATAATTTTTTTTTCATGTTCTGTATAATATATTAAAATAAATTTTTTTTTTAATTTTTATTTAGAGCTTATATAATACAAAAAAAATTGATTTATTAAAATTTCTTTTTTTAACATATATCCAGGAGGCGCCAAAGTCGAGGCCTGAAGAAAATCATGTCTTGCGGCGGACAGTTAATCTTAGAAATGGTAATTCTAAAACAAAAGAGAGAAACAAAATTTTCAAAAGGAAGGTTCCTTGCGTGAGAATTTACCACAAACTGACAAAAACAAAAAATAATAAAAAAATGGCGGATGTTTGAAAAAAAGTTAAGAAAACACCCCTGTTTTTCACAATGTTATGCTTAAAAAGCAATACTTTATTAACTTTTTTTTTTGCAAAATGTGGTAAATTGGCATACAAAACATCTTAACAAATAAAACAAGACCAAAATCATTAAAATCGGCTAAGCAGTTTCGGAGATAAAGTGTCCGCCATTCGAAAAAAAGTAATTTCTGGAAAAACGCGTTTAAAGTTAAAACTTGCTATTTTCTTTCCGCTGAATCAGCAAGTAATGAGTGCAAGATGCGCCTGCACATTTTCACTGATTTCACTTTGTTAGAATTCGAATTTAAAAAAACAGTTTCAGGTGATGATTTTTAAAAGTATAAGGATTGAAAAAATGTAAAAAAAAAAATTTAATTTTTTGAAACTTATAAGGTGGTCAAGTACCTTAATACGTTGAAGCAGAAATGGGTAACCAATGTCGCCTTTAAAAACATTGAAAACAAAAGAGGGAGCAAGAAGGGATCTTCTACTTTCTAAAGACTTCAAGTTGGCTTAACAGCAAACGTGATGTATAAGATGGGATAGGTCAGAAACTTCTACTGAGCCTAGTACAAATTTCAGAGACGCCTTTTACATACCTTAAAAAATTATGTTATGACCTCCAAACAAACACGGCGAATGAGTAAAGTAAACAGTTATTAAAGGGTCGGTAAAGTTATTGCTATAGGAAGAGCTTTGACGCACCCGGCATTGTAACGCTATGAAAGAAGAAAGAAAGTTATAGTTATTCTGTTGTAGAAAGCCTAGGACAGAATATGAGTTAGATAAGATCCAATTAATTAATTTGATCATTACGCACCTAAACCTTTACATTCTTTAACAGACAGAAGTACAATATTATTGATGCTATAAAAAGTGTGAAAGATAATAGGGGTTTTGGAAAAAGCGACGTGAGAGTATATTCTGATATTTAAAGAAAGTTGAGATTTTCAAAGCCAAATAACAAATTTTTCTATTGGGTTGGGGAATAAGGTCGTAGCGTTTTAACTGAAGACTTTTATTTAAATAAAAAAACAATAATAAGTTAATCAATTACATATTCGTCGTTGCTGTCTACAACCTCTTCCCACCTCTCGATCTATTTGTTGATGCCGTTCCGCCAAAAGAAGAAATTGTTTGTTGTCAGTTTTCAAGGACCTCTTTGTTATCGAAGGTAACGCCCTTTATATGATCTGACACGGAGCGAAAAGATAATAACCGGTCGGTGTAAGGTCCGGAAAATACGGCGGATGCTGAAGTACCTCCCATTTAAGCTCTTGGCGTGCGGCTTGGGCGACCTGTGCAATAAAGGGCCTGGCGATGTCGTGAAGGAGTATGGCTGGACCATGTCGATCAGGTCTATTCAGTCAAATAGCCTCATGCACGCGGTGTAGCTGGGCAATGCAGAGCTCCTTATTGAACGTGGCACTCTTTTCGAGCATTTCCCAGTGCGCTATCCCCTCCCAGTTCCACCAAACACATACCAGGATTTTCTTTTCATGGAGATCCGGCTTGACTCTTGGCTTTGGCGTATCTCCTGAAGCCACCTACTCCTTTCTTTGCTTCATATTGATGTACAGGCTCCATTTCTCATCTCTCGTGACGATTCGGTACAAAAATAGCTGTTTATTACCGCGTGTTGCTTGATGGCGGGCAAGATGTTGAGAAGAAATTTGAAGTGACTGTTTCTGTTTTTTTTTTCGTTGAGCTCGTGAGGTACCCAGGCTCCCAATTTTTCGAGAAATTCCACTGAATGAAGGTGGTTGCGAATAGTTTTATAATTGCAGTTCATGTTTTCTGCCAATCCACAACTGGTTTTGTGACTGTTTTCCTTCAAAAGTGATTTGAAACGTTCTTCATCGAACTCAGAATGCCTTCCGCTGCGGGACGTGGGATCGACGTCTAAGTCAGGTGAACTTTGCAAACCATTTCCGTGCTGCAGACTTTCCTAGACGTCGCAAATGGCTCGGGCTGCTTCGGTAATTTTCGACAGCTTTTTGACCTCGATGAATAGCAAAGAAGAGCAGGTTTCTAAGCCTCAAAACTAATAAAAAATTAAATAACTCGAAAATACAATTAACATAGATTTGTAGAACAGATAGAGTTCAGCCAAATAGCAAAGAAATCGTTACAAAATAAAGGAAAATATAAAAAGGCTACGAACTTATTGTCGAACCCTATATTTTCCAATTCAGTCTCACGTAAAAATTTAAAATTTTAAATTAGTTTTTATATTTATATGTAGACACTTTGCTTTTACATACTGCTAAACATCGAAAAATATTATTGTGGTGGAAGAATTTTAAGAAAGATTTGGCCTTACCTTATTTTTATCATGCAATAAAGTATCTTTTTCCGAATTTTAATAATTTTCCTTATTCTTTATTTCCTCCTTGGAAATATACTGTGAAAAATTTCTTATTGCTTCCGCCGCTACAGTGACCTATCCCCATAAGTCTTAGGTGGGCAAGTTTAAAATTTCTTATTTATTTTATTATTTCTTCAAAGTTCTGGGTGTTTACTTTATAAAGTTTTCTCTCTGCCCGCTCTCATATATGTAATCTGCTCATAACAACTGTTATTATTATTGATCAACAATTTGTTTTTCTACCTAGCAAAGATTTAGGCATTAACTTAATAAACATTAAATACCTAAATACATACATACGAACATATACTTACATACTGGTACACACACATGTACAAGCATATATTCACAAATATTTTCTACTACCACCCTTGGGGGCAACACAGCCATATACAACGCATTCATACATGTACATACATATGTATACACACCTTGTATTTGGATATTAAATCAAAATTTTATTGTTTCTAAATGCTTTCAATGCCAACATTATCATTAGCACGGCAATTAAGCGGCCACATACATATCTCTGCCTAAAAACAAACTATTCCTCTGTGATCTGTGGCGTTAATGTCGCAATTGCGCAGTGGTAGGGCAGTGCGGTTTGTGTAACAGTTCCATTTGTAACTAAATTTTTTTGTTACATTCATGGCACTCATCAAAATATTTGTAATGTGGATTAGAACATTTCTATTTGCTACTTTATTTTTGAGATTAAAAACGTATTTACATACAAACGTACACGGATGTGAGTAATTAGGCCTACACTGCTTGGGCTAAGAGTATTTTGCCGTTCGCGAGCGGTATGCCTAAATTTGAAGAATTTTTATCTAAGTTTTTCTATAGTAATTTTTGTGTCTAAAACTACGAAAAGTTACAATAATAAATATTACTTTTTCGCCTAGAGCATCTTTCATTCTGTCTTTGTAATGCTGTGGGTGAACGGTGAACGCTATAGTGGCATAATAACAAACTTTTATTGCAAGCATTTGAGAACGTGGATAAGCACAAAAAGTGGTTTCAACAGTGCGGTGCACGTTGCAACCCAGCCAACCATTATTTAATGAAAAAAGAAATTCAAATGGCAGCCGACATTTTGTGATTTGACACCTTTGTACTTTTTCCTCTGAGGCTACGAAAAACGTATGATATATGCCAGCAAGCTTACAGTTAAGAGTGCCGCTATTCCCGGCGCAAGTTTCAACAAACGAAATTTATTTTTAGTATGCGAGTGTTTCTAGAGTGAGTTTCATATTGAGCAATATTGAAGTCCTCAAACAAGTTCCACGAAACATCATTACTGAGCTAACAAACATAATGAATGCTTGCTTTAAGCTGCAATACTTTCCAATCTATTGGAAAATAGCTGATGTCATCATGATTCTAAAACCAGGAAAGCCTCCAAACGATGTAGCATCATATCGACCAATTTCACTGTTGCCCATCTTGTCAAAACTGTTGCAAAAATTTTTGATAAAGCGCCTGAGCAATATCATAGAAAATAAACAAATAATACCAACCCACCAATTTGGATTTCGCGCGCGCCACTCAACTATTGACCAAATTCACAGATTAACTCGTATCATCGAGAACACATTTGAAGAAAAAAATGTCTGTTTGGCTGTATTTCTCGATGTCTCTAAAGCTTTCGATAAAGTATGTCATGCTAGCCTGCTGGGGAAAATAAAGAATGTACTGCCAACAAAATGTTTTAATATCTTAAAAACCTACCTGTCTGAGCGCTATTTTCGCGTCAGGTACGAAGATGAGTTCTCTGAACTGAAAGAGATAAAAGCTGGTGTGCCGCAAGGAAGTGTGCTTGGACCTCTTCTCTATCTACTTTTCACTCACGACCTGCCAAACAGCAGAAATTGCTTTATAGCAACATTTGCTGATAACACTGCAATACTAACCGTCGGAAAGACAGAAATAGAGTCTACTACACAACTGCAGCTTGCTATCAATAAAATATACAGTTGGACAGATAAATGGCACATTAAACTGAACGAAACAAAGTCTGTACACATAAACTTTACAAACAAAAAGACCAACTACCTGCCAATATACATAAGCAGCATTAAAGTACCATACTCTAATACAGCAAAGTATCTAGGTATGACGCTCGACACGAAACTTAGGTGGAGTGCGCACGTGAAAAAGAAAAGAGAAGAACTGGACTTAAAATTCCAAAATATGCATTGGCTAATGGGTAAGCAATCAGCGTTATCTGCACACAATAAGATACTGCTTTACAAACAAATTCTCAAACCTATCTGGACCTATGGGATTCAGCTATGGGGTTGCACGAGCTATAGTAACACAGCGCATATACAAAGATTTCAGACTAAGGCACTCAAGCATGCAATTTGTGCTCCATGGTATATTAGGACGCAAGATCTAGAACGTGACCTCAATATTGATTCGGTTACGGCAACCATAAAGAAATTTGCAAAGTCGCACGCAGAGCGACTAAGCAAGCATGTGAACAATGAAGCCTTGATTTGGCATTGATTTGGTAAATATTTTGGCTCACTCGTGGACAATGGCTTTTTTAGGGCCTTGCTCTCCAAAATGGCCTAAAAAGAGTAATCCATCGGATTCGCGTCTGCTGAATTTGAGAGCCGTTATGTGGACGTTATGAAGTTCGGAACGTTATTTTTTAGCCATTCTTGGTTCACTCGAGCTTTGTGAGACGGTGCCGAGTCCTGTTGAAACTTCCATGGTCTGCCACCGAAATGTTTGTCTGCCCACGGCTTCAAATCAACCTTCAGAATTCTTTCCCAACAATATTTCGTATTTACCTTGTATTTGCTTTAAGGTCACAAGCACTGGTTGGAGCTCACAATCGCTGGTTGTGATTTTCCAGCCAAATATAATGCAAACACATTCGATTACATTTGAAGTCCATTACTGATTTTTACTCTGGACTGTCTAACAGACAGCTTGGGCATCAGCTGCGCGAGCTGTCTGAAGTTGGTTACACTTCTTCTGCCGGACCCTCTATATGCAATTGACAAGTCGATACAAATGACAAGTAGCGATTTGCATGTACGATTCGTTCATGTGTCGTATGTAATACAAGCATGTCGAAACCTGCGAGCAGCCCTCGGTTTTTGTGTTGGAGTAGGCCCTCCGCATACGAACGCTGTTCGTTCAAAATTATTAAGCGGTTAACGGATATTGGTTTCATCGATAAATACCATACAAAATTCATTTCGACAAATTTTGTGGTGTTTTATGTATTCAAGAAAATCTGCGGTCTTATCGCATCACATTGAATAATAGTACAGTAGAGCGCCGATTATCCGAAACAATTGGTGCAGAGGGTGTTCGGATAATCGATTTTTCGGATAAACGAACATTTACGAAATCTCAGTTCTTTGTTGAGGGTAGGGTAATAAAACATGTCATTGAATTAGGAATACATATTATGTATGTGATGCTTTTTCATGATACACTAGAGTACAGTACATATTATGAATAGACACATACACATTAAAGTAGGGATTGCACATACGGTACATAAATATATACATATGTCTAAACATTTTTTAGTTAAGTGACTTAGATGTGATAGTACATAGTACAAAACTAATCTAAAAAAAAGTCGAATATATTTGTTTGCTTAAGTTTTGAGACTCGTTTTTTTGCCGCCAAATCTCTTAGGCGTTTTAAAGACAGCAACTGCACAGAATCGCATTCGTCTTGGTGTTCCAGTCATTTAATAGCAGTCTCAAAGCATTTAAAGGCTTCTTCATTGGACGGACATTTTTCAGCTGAGATGATGTCATCAATAATTTCGTCGTCATCGTCGTCATCTTCAGGAACTTGAACCTGTGCTATTATATCGTCGTCTGTCAACAATTCGTAGCCAGGATCATCCTCGTCAAATTCTAGCCATTCATGCACGTTTTCTTACCACTTCTTACCACTCGATAAATACTTGAGTGCCCATCCAAGAGTTTTTTTGGTTTTTGTAAATAAGCGGTAGTTTTTTTATTCCTTTGAAGCATCTTGGATTCTTAGATTTTCCTATGATCAGCAAAGGTAGTTTATGTGTGCCCGTATTGTTTCCACATACCATGGCTGTTATGCAGGATTTGCTTGCTTTGAATCTAGGCGCTGCCATTTCTTGACCTTGAGCACGTATCTGCATGAACCATGAGTAAACTGCAGTGTATATGTTTTGATTTTCTGCCATTTTCATTGGTTTTCTATGCAAGCTTACATCTTCACTGTCCAGCACGCAAGCAAGTTTTGTGATAGATTCACTGCTTTTTTTAATGTCAGTTATCGTTGAATTCCCAACACCAAACTCTCGAGCTAAACTTGATCGGTCCAAAATTTTAAGTTTGTCAGAAAAACTAAGCACAACTCGTTTACGTTTCGGCATTGCTAGGAGTCACACAGCACAAAAAAAACAGCACGGACCGTTAAAGCAACACTGAAGTCAGTCAACGTCAATAGAGAAACAAACTGATTAGACGGATCCGTATTTCTGCCGGCCGCTCGTGTTTTAATGAGAGATTGCCCAAACAAAACTGTCGGCGTCGGATGCGCGTTCGTTTCGCGGCACGATACCACCACCGACGCTGTTATATTTAGGAACTGCGATACTAACTTAAATTCATAAAGCGCGTGACAGAAAGCAAGTATGTATGTACATATGCACAACGCTGTCAATACCTATGAATGCTCTAAATATAACATGCTATCGATGAAGACACGGAAAATGCCAAAATCGTGATGTTTTTTTGCGTCGCTCTCTGAGTCATTTCTATTAAACGTTTCTTTGTATCCCAAAAAGGCGCCATGTTTCCTTTCGGTTAACCGACGTTTCGGATGACCGGCTTTCGGATAATAGACGCTCTACTGTATTTCTGACAAGCGTCAGTTAAGGGGTTAGAGGTAGTCAGAGGCCCGAAAAAATGACGATTTTCAATAATTTTTTTTGCTAGTCAATTACTTTATTTTACAAAAATAAAAGCATAGCATTAATACATCAATGTTCCGACTTAAAAAATGTAAAACAAATTTAATAATTGTAAAAGTTATCACTGTTTGTGAGGACCCCGTTTCTCCAGAAGTCCCTTGCGGTGATCATCACAAGTCCTCGGAGATCCACCTAAACTCAATCGGACAAGAGAAATTTGTTTTATTAATAGATAATCTTGTGCCTGATCGAAGCTCTTTTTTCTAAATTAGCAATATAGCGGCCTCAGGAAATATTTTTCAGGTTTTCGAGAAAAAGCCGACAATTATTTGTTTAAAAAAACTCGAAATTTTTGAAAAAAAATCCTTCGACCGGGCACGAGTTTTTTATGTTTTTCAAAACCTTTTTTTTCAAATCTACCAAGCGGTTTTTAAGTTACAGTAATCACACGTTTTAGGAAAAACGCATTAAAAGTTTTGCTATCGAGCTCCGGAGCGCCCGCGCGCCCTTTGTTAATTGTTGAATAACTCGAAAAGTATTTGTCGGGTTCACTTTTCATACATTTTCCATTTTCATTCAATCAACAAATTTTCACACAATATTTTTAAGATATTATATTTTAAGAAAATGTAAAAAAAAATCAAATTTTTTGAAAATTCTGACTATCCCTAACCCCTTAAAAAAATATGATTACTTTTTTAAAAATATTCTTAAAAAGTTTGTACTTAAGTGGATAAAGTCCAAAGTTTCCACCACAAATGTGAAAATCCACCTATTCGTCTTCAGCTCGTTGCCTTTGTTAATTTGTGCACATCGAATGGGCGTGCAAGTTGTACAAATTTACGTACGTACATAAGTAGATATGAGCACAAATCCCGCGCAGTCTCGTTGCGCCGCTGTTGATCGTAAATTAAAATAAATAGTTATGCTGGCAGTTTGACAAGAATTAGTTATCTAAAATCTTAAAAAAAAATGTTCGAAAGAATTTCACTTTTAATTTCAGTATTTCTTGAGCGATGTTAGTCATGCATACGAACAAATTTTATATTATATATGTATTTTCTCTTGCGTGACGTTACATACAAATAGATATACATATGTATATACATATATATAAATTGGAAAAAAATTAAGAAATATATATATATGTATGTGTTTACATAGTCGCACCACATTGATGACAAGTTATTATGGTTTTTTTGATTTCTTTGCAGTTTTCACATTCTACACATCAGAAAAATTAAAAAACCAAAAAATGTAAAAAAATCTAAAAAAAGCTCTAAGCACTAATGATTTATATGCCTGTATATTAAGATGCACACTTATTTTCATATATCACTTTCAATCGTTTAATTTCAAGTGAGTTTGTCTTTGCTAGTTGACGTTTAAATTTCTATTTCAATTTACGGATTTTTTTTTTTAATTCTTCGCTCTGCCATACCACAAAATTAGTCTCGACAAATGGCACGTGTGAAGAATATTCAAGAAAATTAGAAAATTGAAGATTTAATCAATGAATTTTTATTTATAACCAGGCTGTTAAGAGGATGCCGATCTGTGATTTTAAAATTTATAGTTCACGAGGTTTAGAAAAATGTGAGGAAAATGTTGCATATGTATGTATGTATGTATGGATAGCATCATATACATAGTGTGTATGCATCAAATCAGAATGAGCTATTATACGTAGGCAGAGTAAACTGCATACATATACATCCCGTCAAAAAATATCGGACATTTTTCATTTAAAAAGCTGACATATGTCTAATTTCTTTTTTTTTTTTTTGCTGGAGTTTTGGTACAACTGTCCTCTAAAGTGTCGCAGAGTTCGAGCGAGTTCAATTAGCTTGTTTTTGGCATTTAATTATCATAAATCAGTCAACCGCAGGTCTGCTCTGCGATTTTCACTATTAATACAAATATCGAACAAAGAATTTGACTTAAATTTTGTGTTTCGAACTGGATTTCGTATGCCGAATCGTTGAAACTGTTGCAGAAAGCCTATGGCGAGTGTGCTTTGTCAAAAACATGGCTTTTGCAGAGGCCCGAGAAGTCGTGGAAGATTTGCCCCGATCTGGTCGGCCATCAACGGCTGAAATGGTCGACAAAGTCAAGAAAATGGTGTTGGAAAACCATCATTTAAGTTTGAGGGAGGTAGCTCGTGACCTTAGCGCGTTTCACGGATTAATTTGCAACATTTTATACCATCAATTGGGTATGCGACGCCAAGACGAGTGGCTGCTCGACTCGTTCCAAGAGAGTTGAATTTATTTCAAGAAATTCATGGGAAGAAGGTGGCTAAAGACCTGCTTGAGCAAGTTAATTCGGGCCCAACGTTTATCCAGCGCATCATAAGAGGTGACCATAAGGGGCGCATCATAACGGGTATATGAATTTGACATGCACACCAGTCAACCCGTCAACAGGCGGCTGAATGGCGCTAAACACATGAGCCGAAACCTAAAAAACCACGTCAAAGTCGGTCAAAAGTGACGTTTTCTTTGATTATCAAGGTGTTGTGCACTCGGAACTCGTTCCAAATGGTTCTTGGCAGTTATGCGACGTTTGAGAGTGAAGGAAGGAAGTGCGTATGAAACGGCCCTATTGGTGAAAAGAAAACTCATAGATCTTGCACCATGATAACGCACCGACTCACAAGGCTCATATGTGTAGACTTGTTTGACCGAAAACTCTACAAATATCCTCGAACAACCACCGTATTCACCGGATTTAACCCCCTGTGACTTTTTTCTTTTCCCAAAACTTAAACTCCCACTCCGCGAACGCCGCTTGGAGTCGATAGAGGCCATTAAGGAGCATTCGCTGAAGAAGATCTCTTCAAGCGCGTTTGAAAGGTGCTTTGATGACTGGACTGATCGTTGGGAAATGTGTATTGCTTCGAATGAAGCCTTTTTTGGAGGCGACAAAATAAATTTTGATGATTAAAGAATTATTTTGCGTTTTATTGAACAATTTCCGGTACTTTTTTGACAGAATGCATATTCCGCCAAGTCAGAGGAGGTTTACCATTATATATAAAAAAAACTGGCTAGCTTTTGATGCCTACAAAAATATATGTAGTTATTCAAAATACCACCTTTTATTTCATAATTTTTACAAATACACACCCGCAAGAATTAATATAATTACCCTTAAGAGGAGCCTCTTGACTCCTTAAACCGGATATAGCCATGCTGTTAAATAACCGTTAAAACAAGTCCGATGCGAGGATGTGACAACAAAATAGTGGATGAATCACCACTTTACTCTACCCCTTTAAATTATATTGTCTAATTTTAGAGTCGCAACAATATCTTATTTTTATATATATTTTTATATTCTGATTTCTAACCCTCATTATGAACTTAAAAAGGAGTCAGAAAACAGTGTATTTCCTTTATAATAAAGACACGCCAATCTGAGTCCAGACTAAACTACAAATATTCGGCTCATGCGTGAAGTCCGTATTGTTGTACGGAAGCGAAACATGGCTGGCCTCTAGCACCATCACACAGAGGCTACATTCCTTCATCATCTGCAGAATATTTTGGTCAAACACCATCAGTAACGACGCCCTATGGAGAATAACGAATGAGGAACCTATCCTTAGGCAAATCAAATGCAGAAAGTGGCGTTGGATAGGTCACACATTGAGAAAACCACCAGATAACATCACATGAATGGCACTGGTCTGGAACCCGAAAGGGAGCAGAGGTCGCGGTCGACCAAAAAACACTTGGAAGGTCGATATTGCAAGAACTAGCAAATGCCGACATCTCATGGGACGGTGCAAAAACAACAGCATTGAACCGTGGACGACCGTCTGCCTTTTCCAAACGGGATAAAAAAAGAAAGAAGGAAATGGGTCTTGTGGTGAACGAGAGTAAAACAAAATACCTGCTTTCGACATACACGTCACTGTTGGCAATTGCAAATTTGAACTGGTGAAGAATTTTGTTAATCTAGGTACCAGTGTTAAGAGCCGAAACGACGTCAGCCTAGAGATTAAACAAAGGATAGCTTCTGCCAACAGGAGTTACATTGGGCTCGGTAGGCAATTAAAAGGTACCCTCTCTCGAAAAACGAAAACAACGCTGCACAAAAGCCTAATCATCCCCGTCCTTACATACATATTGCGCAGAAGCTTGAACGATGCCAAGAACTGATGACAGAACACTGGAAGCATTCGAAAGAAAAATTCTCTGCAAAATCTTTGGTCCCCTTCGCGTAGGTGAGAATAAGTTCTGTGTCCGATGGAACAATGAGCTTAATGAGCTATACCGAGATGTGGGCATAGTGAAGCGTATTATAATACAGTGGCTGCGCTGTCTTGGCCATGTCTCGAGTATGAACGAAAGTTCTCCGGCGCGACAGTCCTTCAAGACGGAATCCACTGGTGAAGGACGAGGAAGAGGAAGACCTAATCTATAGCTGGGAGATCGAATGAGGCATAACCTGGCCGTACTCGATGTCACGAGCTGGCGCCAACAAGCAGCGAAGCAAGCTAAATCGCACAATGTTTAAAATTAGGCCAAAACCCACTTACGGTTAGAAATTTTATAAAAAAATGTAATAAAAAGTTACTTGAATATATAAATGCATATGTATGTACATTCACTTATTCAAGTTCGTTTAATTGTGCATTTTGTGCATTCGCTTGGACCATCGTTTCAAAATATTTCGAAACATTTTTGTTTTATTATAATCGATTTGTTATTTATAACACTCATTTTATGATAAGCCTGTATGGATTTCCTAGTCATCAACATCATTGTTTCCGTGTATCCCCAGCGAGACAAAGGGCACCTACAACACCTACGCGCCATCTCGTCTGATTACTGGATAACACCTCCACCTGCTTCCAGCTTAACTCGAGCTAGGCCATCTTGCGATCCACAGTTCTTTTCCAGATTTTCCTTTGCCTGCCAGACGCTCTCCCGCTCGCTGTGAGTGGGTACAATTCCATTGCCTTCTTCGCTATGTTACCGGTTTCTTTGAGTGCGTAAAGAGTGGCCAACCCACTTCCATTTCTATCTTCTAATCCAAATGTCTAGCGGCTCCATGTTTTCTCTTTCGAGCAATTCCTTGTATGGCATTATTTTTGACCAGAAAATTCGGAAAGTAGTCCTCAGGCAAAGGTTGACAAAAATGTGTAAGCGACTGTTTACAGCGGTGGTGATTTTCCAGATAGAGCTACTGTACAGCAGTACCGAAAGCCCATGCGACTTGAACAGCCTAACCTTTAAACTGGAACTCAGGTTGTTGTTTTGCCATACAGGGTACAAAATCCGAAAGCCCCTCTGGCTTTTTGGATTCGGAAGCGTAGGTCTACATCCGTGCCACCGCACCGGGAAACTTTGCTGCCGAGGTAAGATAGTTCCATCACTGTTTCGATAGGATTACCTGCAATCTTCACACACCCAACCATTTTATTTGCTAGACTCGACGTCACCTTTGTCTTGTCAAAATTGATTTTAAGACCAGCTTTCGTATGAAACGCGGAACCCACTTCCTTATAATCGGTTAAACGATGTTTCAGGAGCATATCAAAAAGTACCGGGAATGTTTATGTGGGCAGGACTGTAAGACATACAGCTGTCACTTTTTAGCGCTATCGGATCATTTGAGAGGTGCTGTAATGGCAAGCGGCCGGAAATGGCGATAAACAATTCTTGGATTTTGCATGATGGTAACGCGCCATCGCACCGAGCCCAAATTGTGCTGGATTATTTGACCAAACACCAAGTAAATACCATCGTGCAAGCGCCGTATTCACCTGATATGGCCCCGTGCGATATCTTTTTGTTTCCCAAGTTGAAGTTACCACTTCGTGGAAGGAGATTTCAGTCGATAGAGGAGATCAAAGAGAATGCGACGAAGGAGCTGAAGGCCTTCCCACGCTGTCAAAAGTTTTTTCAAAATCGATGAACATCAAATTAAGGTCAGCTCTGAACTCTGCGCATTGTTCCATGATAATTCTAACAGTTTCCTAGTAGTTGTACTTAAGTGCGTCAACTCCATCGTCGAGTAGCTACCGCCAGTCATTAGATCTGCTAGGTTGTATCCGTTATTACACATTTAGTGCAGATCATAACTCGATGAAAATGCAAATCAAACACTATTAATGAAGTAGAAAAGGAAGCAGTCTTTTATTAATCTCGTTCGATAACAACTGCCTTGTAAAAGTGTTCTTGGAAATCCTAATGGAACTGATGTTTGCTTGATGTAATTTTCACCCATCATTTATGTACTTTGAATGTTTCAATTGACTTATTTTGAATAGAAGTTGATGCCGACACCTAAGCGGCCTCTTCACTACCGAATGGCTCCATGAGCACCACACAGCAGTTCACACTACACAGTTTAGTACCTCTTTAATTTCTCCCCTCCATGCCCGCCCGAGTAGATTTAATGTGAATGCAAACAGCTGACGTTGAATCAAAAATACGCAACATCATTAAAACTGGTGTATGCCGGAATAAGTAAGAATTTCCCCCTGTGAAATACAAAAAATATGCTTTAATCTCTACGCATGTGACCCTAAGCTTTCAGTTGATGCAAATAAAACCATTTGTGCACAAAACTACGACGTATCCACTTACTCGTAGTAATACGTGTTGAACGCCTACGCCAATGTCACCCTACGTCAGACCATATCTGAATACATATTTACTCCACCTATCCACCTATCTATCTACATCTGTATATATCTACATATGCACATGACCACAGAATGAATGTTCGTATACTACAAGTTTACTTTTCAATTATGACCGTCGAAAATAGAGTCGTCGTCTGTCAGTCGAGCAAACAAGCGAAACACTTTTGATCACACGAATAGGTAACTAAATAGCTGGTGAAGTCAAATCTCCATTTGAGTAGCAAATAAAAGGCGTCATTAAGTAAATTTTAGTGTGAACGTAACAAATCACAGACTCGTATGGCAGTGGTGTTCCCATCCCTCCGCACATTTACTGTACGGAGCTCTAAAACAACAAACAAATGCGCACGGCAATAATTTTCAACGCCGCAACAGATATTTTGCGTCATCTACACACACACACACTTACACATGCATATGTAAATATGTGCAAGTCCATATTTATATTTTATAATAGCAGATCTTGGCGGTTCCACAAGTCACTATGGTTGGCAAAAATCTAGAAATGCATAGCATTTCTTTAAGAAGTTCTAAAAATTAAAAAAAAAATTAATATTTTTGCAACTAAAATTAGTTTCAATAAATTTTTTTTTAATTTAATTTTATTTTTTTTAATTTTTTTTAAATACAATTCTTAGAGTTTTGGTTATTAAATGAAGCTTTTTCTTTGTAAAAAATATATGACCAAATATTGTTGTACATTGTTGCTTCTGCTAGTCACATTCGGGCAGCTTGCGATTCGTCTCTGGACCGTCTCAAGGTCATAGTCAAGGCAAAAGATGGTCATATCGAGCAAAAGTAAATTGATTCTTAATTTTCTATAATTTTCGCACATTTTTTACTTTGAATGGAACAAAAGTAATTTTCCAAAACTAAATTTATGGGTTTTTTAGTGGTTACACTTCGAGTGCCGGACGTTGTAAGGTGCCAAATGCCACGAGATGGGGTTAGGGTTAATTTTGCGTCACCTGGTACGTATCGGAATAAGCAAATCAGCTGATTCACGAATGAGTTTTCCAAAGCCAGGCGGTAGTAGTATATTAATAGACATACAGAGATATTAAGTTTCAAGTTAATATTCTGCATGAATTTTAAAGTTTTCTTGTTGGAAGCTTAACTTAACTCGCATCAGTCCCCGGCATCAATTTGAGCACTTCATTCCCTAGTTAATATAAGTACGGCCTTCTTTTACTTTTCCAGTTTTTATCGGTTTAAAGTGATTTTTCATTACTGAATCAAATTGGCATTTTTTGCCAGCAACTGAAGGGTGTTAAAACTTTTCTTACTGGTTGCTGACGCGCAAATAACCTTTCATAAAAAATGTTAAACTTATGGGGAAAATCCTTAGTCAAAATAAGCTCATCAGTTAAATAATGATATTCCTTCCTCTAAAATTGCTTCTAAAATAATCAACGTGAAATGGCAGTCCACTTAACAACCAAGAAAGCGTTATAAGTTAGCGCCCTTTACTAAACTGACTTTGACTGTCCTAAAAATAAAGTCGACTTTTGCGTTGGACTATGATTATGCACCTAGGAAACGAAATATTATATTCATTACCACATACGCAACTACCGATAACTACATTGTGCGACAAAATACGACGAAAAAAGGCGGACGAAAGCAGTTATGAGAGAGTAAGAGAATATTCTAATGTGTTATTTCAAAATATGTAATAAGGGTTTTTCTTACAAAGCACTGAAGTTTTCTTAACTTGATTCAAATTATTTGAAAAAGTCAAAAATTAAAAACTGCATTTATCATTAACATTTTCTACATTTCACCACTAAATTGGTGCATATTTTTGTGAAACATTTTACTCAAATTTGTCTTACTTGCTTGGGTCAGTTTGGCTACTACTGGCTCATACTAATACCAACAGGACTGTCCCCCCTTCTAACTCCTCACTGTCTTCATTGAGCCAACCTGTGGCTTTAAAGTAACTAACCATCTCTGTTAGCTTTAAATTAGCTTCTTCTGCCAAGTTATTTAAGGGGTCCCTAGAATTTTCAAAAATTAGTTTTTTTTTATATTTCGAAAGTATAAACTTTTAAGAATATGCTGCCAAATTTTTAGAAAGATATTCCCAGTATTTTTGATTCTACAGCTATTTTAGCAGGTAGAGTCAAATTCATCACGCGGCCACTCTCAAAACTTTAAACTCATTTTTCTATAAACTACTTTTTTTGGCCTGGTGTTGTCACAAAACCGAATCGTCTGAAATTTTAATAAGTTGTTTAGAACATCAATGGCTATCGCCGTACTAGAATCATATTATTATATCAATTATTTCGTTTTTTTTTTATTAAAACCTGTAAAACCCCGATTTTTAGGGAGTCAAATTCAAAACCGCGCCATTTCGACAAATTTTATTTTATTTGTATTCTAGTAAGGGACCCAGCTACAGTCAGAAAATAATTTTTTTGATTTTTATGTTTCAAATAAATAGAAGAGCCAAATGGACAACCCCGTCCAGGTCCAATTTTTCGGGAGGGTTAACTTCAGCGCCATTTTTAAAATTACTAAAATTAAAACAAAAAAAATTTTCTTTTTCATTTTTGTATGCGAAAGAAATTAAATAAAAAGTCTAAAAAATTTAAATATCGTTTTTCTTTTTATTTTGATTCTAAAAAAAATTCCTGAAAATACCCTAAATTTTCGAGCTATAGGCCACCGGGATCGCTTAAAAAATCTTTTTCCTAGAATATTCTACCCAGAGCCATACACCCTCATAGAAAGTGTTATACAGAATCTTGTTCTTCAATGTCGTTACAGTTAATTTAGTAGTGGAACACAAGCAATTTCGGCTAATCCTGATACACAATTCAATTTTTCCAAGGCAGTCAAACAGATCTTTAATTCAAAGATGTTAACACTCATAAAAAACTCCAAAAAAGGGGAAAACATATTTTTGGACTTGAAATTTTAGGTAATGTGTTTGTTTTTTTCTTTCTTTTTTTTCTTTTTGACAGATGTAGATATGTACGCAGGTATAAATTCATAACATAACAATTCAGAATATAGTGACTTCTTCTTCTTCTTAATTGGCGCGATAACCGCTTACGCGATTTTGGCCGAGTTTAACAAAGCGCGCCAGTCCTTTCTTTTTCGTGCTAACCGGCGCCAATTGGACACATCAAGTGAAGCCAAGTCCTTCTCCACCTGATCTTTCCAACGCAGAGGAGGCCTTCCTCTTCCTCTGCTACCACCAGCTGGTACCGCTTCGAATACTTTCAAAGCCCTCAGGGCGTTTGCATCCATTCGGACGACATAACCCAGCCAACGTATCGTCGTAAAGCTCATACATCTCATCGTTCCATCGTCTGCGATATTCTCTGTTGCCCACGTGCAAAGGTCCAAAAGTCTTACGCAAAATCTTTCTCTCAAACACTCAAAGCGTCGCTTCATCGGATGTTGTCATCGTCCAAGTTTCTGCAACATACGTTAGGACAGGCATGATGAGAGCCATGTAGAGTGTTAGTTTTGTTCGTCGCGAGAGGACTTTACTACTCATTTGCCTACTTAGTCCAAAGTAGCACTTATTGGCAGGAGAGATTCTACGTTGGATTTCAAGGCTGACATTGTTATCGGTGTTAATGCTGGTTCCTTACACTCAAAAAATTTTATTGGTAAAACTAACCGAAAAACTATGTTAAAACGGCTCCAACCTATAAATATGGGTGAAACCAACCAATAGAAAATAGTTAGCAACCCTTACTGAAATTGTGGTTAAAAATTGTTAATTTTACCAAAAAAAATGGTTGCAATTTAACAATGTGAAATTGGTTCACTTAACCACAAAAGTAGGTTCGTATGGCTCCAACCTATAAAAATTGGTAAAATTAACTTATATTAATAGTAATGCCCACCTAACCACAAAAGTTGGTAAAAACTAATGTAAAAATTGTAATATAACCACAAAAATTGTAGAATTAACTATTTTTACTGTTACATTAATATAAAAATTGTATTGTTACTGAAGTTGTGGTACATAAACAATTAAAATTGTCAAAGTACTATTTATACTGTAATCCTACAATATAAATTGTGTGATAACAATATTAATTGTTTAGTATTACCACAATTTTGGATACAATAAAATTTTTGTAGAATAGCTATTATACAATTAGTATCTTTATAGTTACATTTCTACTCTATATCGTTAAATATCAACGTTGTAAAGATAAAAACAGTATTTGTATTTTATTCAGGAAAATTTATTTTGTTTTCTTAAATGGATTGTAATAAAAATAATTCACAAAAAGTAACAATGTTGGAGATTTTTTTTAAGTTATCCCTAACAGTCTTTAAGATAACGTTTTCAACATAAATAAATAAGTGTACGTACAATTAAAAAAAAAGGTTAAATCAGAACCTTTTACAAATCTCTTCGAGCTTTTTTAATGTAGTTTTAATCACAAGTTTTCAGTTTTATAACTAAATTATAATTATTCAGTAATCTCTCTCAGATACCTTTATACAAAAAAAAGTACATTACATTTTTTTTTTCAGGAAAACTAAACACACTTAATTTGTAAAAACAATATGTAGCATAGTAAAAGCTTTTAAACCATATTTTTAATTATCCATAACAGTCTTTACAAAAATTATATGGCGTTTGCATTATTCGTTTTGCACAAAACATCTTTGTTTTTAGCAGGGGGATAATTTAGAGATTAAAGGTATTCCATTTATCGACGATGGATGTGGAATGTGGATGCAAATAACTAAAATCGATTTGAATCTAAAAATAGATTGATACTGTTACTATATATTGCACTATGGTAATTCATAAAATTTGGAAAACATTCAAATTTGTATATGAGTTGCCCTATTTATAATTATCATAAGCACTTTACTTACCAGGTTATACCCCAATGAATGTGAAAAGAGCTTCCAATTTTGTAAGACTTCAAAAATTCTGTTTTGTGTACCGTTTGTGCTTAGAGCTTCTTGTCTTCGTTTTTTAAAACACTTTCGCCAATTTTCCTGCACGTCATTCCACGGCTCCGTAAAAATTTTTAGCCAAACTTGAGCCTTTGCAATTTCTAAGGAATAAATCAAAATGTTGATAATGGTACACATAAGACGTAGAAAAATTCGTGAATGAATACTTTTACTAGGAATTTCCGAACTTGTTTTAGAATAAGTAATTTTTCGTGAATATTGCAATTTTATGATGCACAATTTCTTTTGACGTTCACTAGATATTTGCATATGTATATACTCACAATGGAGCCGCGGTACCCATTACGGTCGTAAATAACTTTAGAAGCAGAGCTTGTTGATTGACTGCAGTTTAAATATTGTGAATTTTCCACGTCTTCCAAGAAAGTCGTGTCTACAGATATTGTATCGCAGGCTTTGACATCAGAATATCCCTTAAATAGAAAAGTTTTATTTTGTTTACCGAATAAAACTCAAATTTTATGTTTGTACTTACATTTGCGATTTTCCATTGCTGAAGCTTGAAACGAAACTCCAATTTTTCTCCTAACATACGTTCCCGGAATAAGTATGTCAAGTCCTGCTCTTCCAAATATCTTAGCCGTTCAAGTGTTATAGATTCATCTACGATTTGTTAAAATATTACACATTTACTTAATAAGTTTATTTCATTTACAAACAGAAATCGATGCATGCAATTATTTTCACACTTTTTATATGAGCAATAAAAGCAGCAACACAACCAAAGCCAAATAACGGAATGGTTGCATGACGCCGTTTCACCAGCATTTTTGTTAATTTACAAAAGTTATTTTTAATAAACCTACCTTTTAATGTTTGTAAAATGTAGCTGAATCCCCAAGAGTCTAATAAAGATTCCAGTCCGTCCTTTTCTGCAGATTCCAAAATATTATTTTCCATTTTTATAACTTGCACACACAATTCACATTCAACCGGCTTGCTCAAAGTTTTCAACCAACTGATTGCAGCGAGCGTCGGCGAAGCCCCGTTACAAACAATAACAACAGCAACAACATAGTCCGCTTCTATTATTACAATCGTTTATTTTTTAACTGCTGTATCAATGCTTACTTTAACACAAGGAATAGTTGGCACAATTTGCCACTGTCAAAATAACCTATTGAAATTGTTAAAAGGCATTTTCAGGGAGAAATATTTTAACTGATTGGTACTGGTATAATTAACCAAAGTTTATGGTTGATTTAGTTTTTTTTTCAAATGTATAATTTTGTTGTAAAATTAACCAAATAAGATCAGTTAAATCACACTAACAAAATAACATTAGAAAAAAAATACGATTTACGTTGGTTAATTTTACTGAACAAATAGTAAGTGAAGAAAGTAATAATTTTTGAATTGGTTAATTCTATCATATTTGTTGGTAAGAAAACAACAGCAAAATGTAAGGAAAATTTTAACTTTTTCAAACAGTTAATATAACAAGCTAAAATTGTTAAATTTACAGCAACAAATTATACAGAGCGCGCACTAACCGAAAAAAAATTGTTAATTTGACCAACGTTTGCAGTTAGCTGAGTATTTGTGCAACAACAATTTACATGGTAGTAAAATTAACCACGGAAATTGTTACATTTAACCAATGTTATTTTTCTGGGTGTAGTATACGAAGTCTTTTACAGCCTCGAAATCATAGCTGTCAACATTAACGTGGGTGCCGATATGATTTTTTTAAATAGTGGTAAAAATGAACCATGCATGGAAGGAATATGGATTCAAATATTCCATAAAAATATGTAACACTAAATTTTATTATACGCTTTAAAAGCCATTTAAATTATACCATTTCAAAGATATATTTCGTACTTGCTTTTATTCGACTTTGTTGATCCATATACTCTAAAGCAGTTATATACCTCTCTCGTGCGTTCTATGCTGGAATGCATCGTCTTTATTTGAGATCATATTATGCTTGTCATGTTAGTAGACTTGAACGTGACCATAAAGTCTTTATGCTTTGGGTTCTTTACATTTCACTCATCCAATTCTTTTTATAAAAGTCGGTGCTTGTTCATTAATCTAAAAACGCTAGATCTAGAAGGACAATTCACTTTCGTTTTTGATTTGATAAATGCGGCAATTGAATCTCCATCATTACTCGAGAAAATTTAGTTCAATATTCTTCAGCAAAGCTTTCAAAATCATGATGATTTCTGATTAAGGATGGTTAGAACTAATTACTTTGAGAAAATTTAATGTGAGAAAAATTAATTTAATAAAATAATATAATTTAATAAAATAATATAATTTAATCAATTGGCCTAGATTTTTCTTCCACAAAGTACTACCGCAAAATGTTACTAAAAGAATAGTTTAACCAGTTTCTACGTATTCCCTAAAATTCTTTCTTCGTAAACTTGATGAAATTTTTTATTTTTCTTCATTAAAATAAAATAAGTAAATTATAGGTTTAATTTATTTTTAATCGAATTATTTAGCATTAATCTAGTTTACATAGTCTGCAAGAAATACTGCGTTTTTTACATTACTAAATGAATAAATAAAAAAAAAATTTATGGTAAATGCGATTTCATATTAATTTTGTCAAATAACTTAGATCAACTTGAGACGAAATCAGAAAAACTTCAACACACTTTAAAAAAATGTGTGACATTTAGGGGCATAACGGCAAGTGGTGCACAATATTCTATCCTTCTCACTTTTCCATAATTTCTATACGGCGTTCGTGTCTCTGTTTGGCTGCTGCACAGTGTAATAATATGGAAAATGCGCCTCGTATGAAGTGACAGTGAGAAATGGATATGTATTTACGTTCATGCTTCTGGGCTGCGGAACAAATGATTAGCCGTCTCTTCACATACTTACATATTTGTACATAAATTGGCATGTCTATGAACGCACGAACAGTAAGGACGCACGCATAGAAGTTGGGTCGTAAAATGCAGGTATGGTTCCCACCTCCTGCGTAAAATATGTGGAGTCGCAGGGTGTGACTTACTTCACTATAACTTATTTATGCTCTAAGTAATTATTAATGCTGATAATGACTTTATATTTAACATTTGGCGTCGTGCGCTAGCAACGCTGGTGTTCCCAGAAAGCTTCATTTGTCACCGCTAATCCCGTCATGAGTGATTACTTTGCTTTCGTGCAAGTTTTTTCCTTCTCGTTTGGATTTTTTTATAAACACACAAGCTATTAAAAATATACGCTTGCGTCAAGATACAAGTGAATGTCTGTGTAAAATTTGTTATGGCTCTTAATATTTTCTAAAAAATTTTCATTAACGAAATAAATATAATATAAATTGGGTAACTTGTATGCCTCGGGTGGGCGAAATCGGCGAAGTTATCGAAACAGTGCTTTCGAGGGGCGATGCAAGCAATAGAGATGATCACAGTTCGTTTTCGGCCTACTCTCGATCAGTTAAAATATTCGTATTAGCAGCTAAAAAACAATGTTTGCGTTCGTACTACCCGTACTGCAGTACACAGGTTTTGTTCAGATAAGGAAATATTAATTTTTTGATAAAACTCATAATGATTAGGGTCCCTGAGAAATTCTGTCGAAAATTTCATAACAATTGGTCCAATCGAAATACAAAAAAAGGATTCGTCCAAAATTTCTTAAAATCGCTTTAAAGGGTAACAGGTATAGAAACCTGGCCTGGAGCAATGGCCGCTCCAATACTCGTAACTTCGTCAATTTTGATACAATCGATTTGGAATTTTAATATAATATTCTTGAAAACGTTTATACGCTTTCATTTTATGAGCAATGTAAAAAAAGTTTGAGCGATGCGTGTTTTGAGAACCGACCTCAAATGATGAAATTAGCCTTGCGATCAAAAAGTTACAAAATGGAAAAGGAAGTGGGGAAGATGGCATAAGTTGCCATAACTGCTGAGCTCATAAAAAATGTATAAACGGAACTAAAGCGTGGTTAAGTTTTAAGGGCCGGTGTTGATTTTGAATAAATACAATTTTTTTAAGAAATTATTATCATTTCTCCTTATTATGATAATATTGGTATAGTTCAATTATGTACAAAGCAAAATATTGGCCATATTGCGGCCCTGGTCTCGGCGGCACATCTTCTTCCGATGGTACAAATTTTCGATGACGCTGAGGCATAATTGAGGTTCTATGCCGTTAATGTGCCGAATTATCTCATCCTTTAGCTCTTGAATTGTTGCTGCCTTATCGACGTGCACCTTTTCTTTCAAATAATCCCAAAGAAAGAAGACTAACGGTGTCCTTGACGTTTATGGGCGGTTCACATTCAACATCGGCCCTTGGAATTTAACCACCCTTTACAAAACGCCTTACTAAGCCTTACAAAATATATAAGGGAATCTGAGATTATACCAAGAGAAAGGCATTGCATCAATCTATAATAAAGGTGACAGGCGCGATGACAGCAATTATCCCGGAATTTCGTTATTAAATGCAGCGTATAAAATCTTGACAAAAGTTCTACACCAGAGATTGAATGGGAACTCTGAAAAACTATTTATTATATTAGGCGAGGAGTGGAGTGGAAGGTCGATGGCCGATCGAAGTTTTGTACTTAAAGTTTGCCAAATTTTGGAAAAGTTTTGTGAGTATAAAATCGACTTACATTTTCGCTTTATCGATTTTCTGAAAGCCTTCAATAGTATTGAAAGAATCAAAATTGAGTACGTGCTTTGCACGTCGTGCATGCAAGGGATACCAAAAACATTGGCTTCACTAGTAAGTTTAACCCTCGCTGAGACCTATTGCAAAGTGTTCTTACAAGGTAAAGCGTCTGATTTATTTACAGTTGAAACAGGAGTGAAGCAAGGAGATGTGTTGCCTACGCCTGTGCGCAATCAGATCCCAAAGTATGTAATTAAAGATGTTGATCCGTCAGAGACTATATTCACCAAAATTTCCCTTCCACTTCCTTCTTTTCACACACAAATAAATACCATACATGGCAATCATTTTTTTCCGCACTCTATGTTCGCCTAGCAACGAAATAAATGAAGTTAAAATCGTAAGCAAATCCACACGTGTATAAAATTTATATTTTCTCTCTGCCTTCAAAATTTTTTTGGAAAGAATTTTCAAGGATATGGTTGTTAACAAAATTATTCAAAAAATTCGGGGCAATGTAGAAGAGAAAATTCACTGAAATTGAAATAAAAATAATATTTTTTATGCAAACTATTTTTTATTTTCATATTAAAAATGTCGATTTAAAACCCTATCCTTCAATATGCTTGGAAATTTCCGATTGTTAGTTTTGAAAAAAATGTGTGTTAGAGGCTAAGAAGTGCAACACCACCGCCTTGAACTTCTTGTGTCTAACTATAAACTGTAAAACTTCTGATTTTTTATATCATAATTCACTGTTGTACTTTGTAATCTATCCCTCACATTTCTATGCCGAGCCTCCTGGAAAATAGGTGAAATGTGTCTTCAACTTTCTCTCACAGTCGAAAGGCTCCATGGCGTTTTCGCATGCCACTCTCGACCGATAAATGATTTTAATGGAACACATTTTAAATGGCAAAAATGAACTCATTGCGGCCACTGCTGTGGGAGGATACTTCTAAGGCACCAGCATTTCACCTTCCACGGCAATAAACATACAACCTTGAGAGACGACATGCCGCTCACCGGCACACTTTGCTATGCCGGCCGTTATATCTGCATGCACTTGTGCACACATAAATATTTCTGAATTCGAATTTAGCATTAAATTTATAAATATTTTAAAGTCCGATATACATTTAATTTTTTGCGCTTAATCCAACTTAGCGCAGTCTAGAGCTATTTTCTTAAACGCAAATAGATAAATTAATAAAATTGCCATAAGAAAGCAGGCGGCGACGGTAGGCGGATATCAAGCAGCGAAGATAAATCGTGGCAATAATCATAAATTTCAGCAAAAATGCAAATTATCACAGCATTCCTTTTTATTTTCGCAATGATGCGCCATTAAATGGGTGGGTATATTTATTTCCACATGCACCATTTACTTATATATACATACATAAGTGCTTATATATCTTGTATGCAGATGTATTTGTGTGGCGCTTTCTTTACAAGTCGATATTAAATTCTTTTTAAGTCTCTCTGTATAAAAGAATATGCACACAACAGATTTTAATTAACTTCTCCAGATGAGCGATTTTTCTAGAAGTGGGAAATTTTCTTTTCCTGAATTCAAATCTTGTACACAATTTAATTGATTAACCAAGGCTGTCGGTATGTTCCTTAGTAGAAGAAAATCTTAGTAGACGAGAATCTTAGCAGAAGAAGACCAAAACTGCCAATAGTAACGTGAAAGGTAAGGTTGATGGTAAGTTGATGGTAGCAGTGCCTTTGTCTTCAAACCATTCATTTTTTGTCGTTTACCTGTCTCTTAAAAACTATAAAATGCGATTGTTATTTCAATATCATTGAGGTCTTTGTTTATTGATGATGGTCAAATGGATACTTTCTATTTTGATACACCAAGTAGTCCCAAAGAATAACGCTGTGTAAGTTCAAAATTTGGGCAATAGTTTTAATAGGTATTTTTACTTCGTTTTATCAGATTAGCTTCAGTTTTCGGAATAATGGTATTTGAAAATTTCCTTTTGGGCGGCTGAGAGTTTATTTAGAACAACCTTGCGTTATAAATTTTGAAACCGAAAACCATTTAAATTTTAACGCAAAAAAAAATTTTAACATTTGGTTTGCGAATAAGTTTCCTTCCTTTCTTAGCCAAAGTTACGAATTATTTAAACAATTAAGTATGTGTCATTGGAAGCCACAACTTCACTCCATCTCTCAAGCAGCATACGGATTAATCTGACGCGAAATTCGAGTTCTCTTCACCCATTAATTGATCCAGTTTGCGATGCTCTCGTAAGAAGTGAATCGCTCTCCAATAAGGGCTGACTGCATTGATCGGAACAGATCGTAATTCGAAGGTGCTGTAATGTCTGGGGAATACGGCGGGTGGGGCAAGATTTCCCAATTCAGTCCCTCTAAATATTTCTGGACCGATTTAGCAACGTTTATCCTGGTATTTTCATGTAGCAAAATCAGTTTGTTACGTCTACCATCCCATTCCGACCGCTTTTTTTTTTTTTGAGAGCTCGATTCAAACGCATTAGCCGCAGTCGGTAACGATCGCCAGTGATCCATTGCAAAAAACCTTTTCTTTTCTGCCGTTCAATAAGCATCTCACACGTCACCAAACGTCTCTCGATATTCCACTCCTTCAATTGATTCAATTGATGTGGCACCCAGTTACCTGCTGTCAGGACCATTCCCATCGCGTGCAAACGTTTACCGACGATTGATCTGTCAACAGCCAACTCTTTAGACATATCGTCAAGGGTTCGACATGCGTATTCATCCAATAATTGTTTTAGTTGAGTATCTTCGAATTTGTTCGGTGCCCCTTCGCTCTTTCGATCTTTATCACTCACGTCGAAATTGCCACTTTGGAAGCGTCGAAACCACACTTTCCAAGTTGTATTTGATAGAGCGTGATTATCGTAAATATTGGTCGATATACGACACGTTTTAGCTGCACGGATTAAAAATTTACTTGTATCGCTCGCTTTTTTATTGTAGGAAAGGACAAAATGTACACCTTTTGCACATTCTTATAGTAAATCGGCACAGGGAACTATGTGATCCCTACATTTTACAGACATGATGTCTTCAGCAGTTCTATGTAGAACACAACAGGGAAAATTTTTTCAGAATATTTTAATCTCTAACCACTCATGTCTACTTTTTGCCTCTTTTGCGGGAAAGAGTAAAAAATTCCTTTGATAGAGGGATATAACGCGCTAAAATGTACCACAAAAATATTTTTCATAAAATTCTATTATAATTCTCTTAATACAACAAAGCTTTAAATTCAGTTTAAGGGGGTATTCTGGTCTAGACGCCTTAATTTTAGCTATTTTTAAAACTAAGATAAAAAAAAATGAAAAACATTTTTAATATCCATTTTTTTATGGTTTTTATTAATATTGGAAAAGTATAGAAAAAAAATAATTAAAAAAAAATAAACAAAAACGTGGAATTACAGGCTGGCGGAGTGAGGGCTACATCGGAGTTCCATTGTTGACATGACTCCAACCCTTGTAGTGATCTAAAACAAACAAATTTAAAATAAATTTCATTAGTTAGAATGTCGCTATTGGATTACACCAAATCAAAGAAACAAAATTCACAAAATGGCGTCAACTTGAAAAAAAAATTATTACCCTCTTTTTTTAGCTCTCCAAATTTTTTAAAAATACTTCAAACTTCAATTTTTCGAAATCCGAGGCAGACAGATGTATAATAAAAAATTCTTATCAAACTTCAAAGTCAAGTCAGTCAGTAGAACTTGAGATATCATGACGACCATCTCAAAAAAGGAGTTTTGAGAAAATCGTGTTTGAAGTTTGAGCAACAATTCCAATAGAATAACTTAGATCATAATATTTACTACTCACTCTGGATTAATGGGCGATCCCACATCCATACATTGGACCTTCTTCTCTTTCATAAGCAATGTCTTGCGAAGTTCGTTCTTCCAAATGATCTGTTCTGCCTTGTTTTGAAGCAAAGTCGTTTGACAGCAAATGTATGAACTTCAGTACCGACGGTGATGCCCATAAGCTCCATCATTTTTGAAATCGGTAAGAAACCTTCATTAAAAATGGCAACAGCCAAAGAAGTAGCAATTTCAATGGTTCGCGGTCCAGCGTGAATGTGCTTTGGAGCAAAGGTCCATATCAATGAATTGAGTGATTCATTATTATTTTGTGTTGCGGACACCAAACATCGATGTAATAAATCATCAGACGATAAGCTGGTATAAATGGGCTCTATTACTGTCAATACTTTTTTATCCAGAGGGGGTGTTCATGAACAAAGCTTTCAAAAGTGTTATCAGCTGCAGCTTGTTGCCATTTACACCAGCTTGACGTATAGAACAAATAAAAGTTGTGTGAGATACAAAATATTTTCTGGAAAGAACGAGTCCTCAATTCGTCCGGTAACATCTTTCCTTCATTGTGCGATTCGCTGCACTCGGCCGGGTTAGACGCCGCGTCACAAAATCCGCTGTATCTCCGAAAATAATTGGAGTTTTGAAAAATCCGTTGAAGGGCATATTTTTGAAGGTCTAAACTTTGAAAATATACTAAATTTCTAGACCAGAATACCTCCTTAAATACCAGAAATAAGTCAAAACGGAAAGTTTCTAAGTATGGAAATTTTGTTAGTGTGCATTGAAAAAATTGTTTTGGGGTCATTTCAATATATGTACATATGTAATTTACCGCATACATTTTCCGTATTGACTGATTTCTGGTGTTAAAATGGAATATTTAGTTTATTTTTTTATTTATTTAATCTGTGTTTTTTTGGAAAAAGCTGTTAGCGTAGAGTTGTGTAAAATGTTTTAGCTTATTTCTCGAAAACTGGAAAACGCTACATTTA
Organism: Anastrepha fraterculus; assembly: GCA_037575425.1. Taxonomy (NCBI): domain Eukaryota; kingdom Metazoa; phylum Arthropoda; class Insecta; order Diptera; family Tephritidae; genus Anastrepha; species Anastrepha fraterculus. The sequence continues at coordinate 364,907 of JAYXIM010020158.1, read as the reverse complement.
CTACTTCAATTAAAATACAAATAATCGCTTTCAAGTTCCCGGTAGTTGATCGTTTTTAGCGATGCCAATAACCGTTAAAGGCCACACAAGTGCGAAGGGCGATTTGGAGGCAAATTAATAGCTGCTCGCTAACACTTCGGTGCTAATTCATTGACAGCAAAACTATTTAGTTACAAAAAAGTATTTATTAGAAAATTAGGTTTACAAATTTACATTCGCTACTCATTTGTTTGACAGTACTAAATGTTGTTTACACACGTCTGTATTGATTTTAGGCTGGCGGTAATTCTACTCGTTTGCAGGTACGAGTATGTATGTCAGTCCGCATGTGCAGCAGTACATATTTACATTTTTAAACAGTTCACTGATTGGCGCTTTGAAAGTTTTGCCACTTATACACAAAATTTCCTGCATTTATTTGCACTTACAATTTGCGCAGAGTCATTTTTTTCCCTCTTTAGGAAATACTTCAATATTTTCCACTCAACGTATGAGGTATGACCAGGTATTTCCCGAAGACGTGGAATATTTGTAAGCTTATATTTTAATTGCGCTATTTTATGTATTTCACACTTTTCGTAATTAAATCACGTGCATTAGAAGTAGGCGCCACTTGATTGATATCGTCTTTAACCCTCTGATTGGTGACGGTGCTGAAGGGCCACTAGTCAAGACTTTGAGAGTTGAGGTTTTTGGCTTTCGATGTAAGTTCTTTAAAATTATAATTTGATAAAAAAAGATAGTTTTTTCATTCAATTAAGTTTTATTTTTTAAGAAATTTGTAGAAAATAAGCACTTGACCGTTAAAAGTCTATAGAAACAGTGGCATTAATCACTGGGCTGCTGATAATTTAACTTAAATGGTATTTGAAAAGAGTTTTAAATTTTCTTTTTCCTGGAATTATTAATCCTGCTATATATTCAGTCCATCTGACATTTGGAATTTAATCAAATCACAATCAAATCTTCAAATTTCGGCAACTAAAATAACTTCCGTGATTTGTTAGATACTTAATTAGAGATTTACCAAATGGGCTGCTTTTCAGTTCTGAAAAAGAAAAATCAGCTGATTTGGTGATGTCAATTGGCCACATTAAAGCTGTAGGAGGTCCAGTGAACTATTCAACGCGAAATTTGTTGCCTCTTTTGTGTGGGGGACAGGAACTGACTATTGCGCTGCCTCTAACTATTTCTTTATTCATTTTTATTTCATTTAAAAAACAAAGAGTTCATACCACAAAAACCCCAATATCTTCAAGTTTCAAAGTTCGTGCGAAATTTTAAAAAATTCAAAAATTTTCATCAGAAGAAGTTTCACAAATTTAAAAAAAAAATATTTTTCTTTTTTAATTGCATAAAATTTTGTATAAAATTTTTTATTACATTTTATGAAACTTTTATAAAATTTTTTTATTAAATAACTTTTTTTTATCAAATTTTATTAAAAACTTATATTAAAAAATGTGTTTTATAAAAAATTCTCTTTTATTAAAATTAATTTAAATCTTTTATGAAATTTAATTAAAAAATTAGTTATTATTATTTTATTTAATTTTTATTAAATTCTTTTATTAAATGTTTCTATAAAATTTCTGTATACAATTTATTTTATAAATAGTTTTTTATTAAATTTTTTTTATTATTGTACATTTTATGAAATTTCTTTATAAAATTTTTTTATTAAATACATTTTTTTTTTTTATCAAATTTAATTAAAAACTTATTATTAACAAAATGTGTCATAAAAAGTTTATTAAATTTTTTTATAAAATATTCTCTTTATAAAAATTAATTTAAATTTTTTATGAAATTTAATTATAAAATTATATTAATTTTTTAATTTTTATTAAATTCTTTTATTAAATTTTTCTATCAACTTTTTTTTTTAATTTTTCTATAAAATTTTTTTATACAATTTATTTTATAAATAGTTTTTATTAAATTTTTCATAAAAAATATAGATTCTACTACAATTCTAACTAAAGCTTTAAATTTTTTTGCAAACTTTTTTAGTGGGAATTTTTATAAGTGTACAAAAATTTAGTTCATACAACAACAAAAACTTTGAAGCCAAAGTTTCAAACTTGGTACTAAATTTAAAAAACTTCAAATTGTTCATCAGAATTTCTAACAACTTGACTTTAATTCTTTTAGTTTTTTTTTTGTTTTTGTTAATATTGTTTAAACGACAACAACAACCAAATAATTTAATGTCTCAAACACTGTACAAAGTCTCAAGCCCTTAAAAACTAGAAATGTTTTAGTCAGAATTTTTATTGTCTTTATGAAAATGTATTGTAGTTCTACCACAAAACTTTACAACTTAAAATTTCACACTTTGAAAAAAAAATTCAAACTTTTTTATAAAAAGAAATTTAATAAACTTTGCTGTCAGATTTTTTTTAATCCATTAAGGTTTCAAACTTTGTGCAATATATAAAAAACTAAAAACATATAAATTTTTTTTATCGTGCTAAATGCGATTTTTTTTTAATAAAAATATAGATTACGCTAAAACAAAATTCTTATAAGTGAAATATATAAATTTAAAAAAATTGTAACTTTTAATCATATTTTTTTTATACAAAATATAGATCTTACTACAACGACAACTATATAACTTAAAGTTTCAAAAGTTTATTGAATTTTAAGAAATTAAAAAAAATTTGTTTTCAGTTTTTAATTTTTTCAGTTTTATAATTTTAGTCAGAGTTTTTAGTTTTTTTATTACTTTTATTTACTATTACAGATTTTTCCAAAAGGCTCAAAACTTGCACTGCTATTTTCGATAACCTTTTTATTTACGGTCTTGCGTATTTTCTTCCATATAAAAAAGCTTTCGAACATTTGTTAAATGGACGAATTATTCTGCAGAAATACACCCGAGTTTTGCCAGTCATTAGCAAGCTGCGAATGCCATTAAAAAACTTCTACAATTTGATGTTTGCTCAATGCTTTGTGCGCTTAGACCCATCTAAAGTTAGTTGCGCATAAACCCACTTGGCTCAGCACATGCAGACATCAATTCGAGCGCAATTGTAAGTCGAAAAGCTCCCCATGGACCTACTCACGGTTAAGTAGAAGGGTTAATAGCATTCCGCATTGTCTCGCTATCAGTGGTTCGCTATTGAAAATTCATTCAAAGTCAAGCGATTTGTCATTTAATTATTTTATTGCCGCAATTTATCTTTATGGCTTATGTGTGAAGTGTATGCCGGATTACTTATGTCACAAGTTTTACCATAAAAATTGAATATAAAATTTTAATAACGGACGGAACCGAACTGAATATATAGGTAAGTATGTATGCGCATGTAGTAGGTTCAAAAAGTATTTTTATATGGGGAATGAAATCGTTTTTTTACGTTTTCCTCTGTGAAAAAATATGCAGGTTTACTTAAATTTAACTTTGTCTGGAATTTATTACATTTATCTAGAATATTTTGGGTAAAATTAAAAAAAGTGATTCTAAACTATGATTTCCATCATAAACAATCGCGGAGTAACAGAACAGCTCGATTTTGGTTTGGTGATGTAGTGATCGAGTATCGATCAAACAATTTAAAGTTTATGCTCTTATCAAGTTGACATTTCACACAAAAAAAAATTGTTTGCTGTTTTTCGTTTCTTCCATTCAGTTTGAGTTACAGGGCCTTCACAATGGAAGTCAAAAAAGGGAAAATTCGGAACATTTTACAATTTTTCTTTAATATTTTTGTTTTTTTATTGTTTATGGCCCTGATACTGCATTTTTGCATTTTTGATATTTAAGATCCACCTCGCACAGGCAGGCGAATCGAAGTTGACCGGCATTTTAGTAGTCGTAGCATCGTCCAGGAAATAAAGATCGGCAATAAAACAGTTTTTAATCATTTGCGCAAACATTTTACGCAAAAATAATGGGTGTCTTTTTCCAAAAACTAATATTGCTAAAACACTATAGATTTTGTATAGGGGTTTTCAATAGGTGCGCTTCAACTTTGCGAACGACGCAATATTTTTTGTTTTTCGCTTGTCATTTGTAAACTTCATTAGTATACATTTCATCATAGAACGCTACACACTTGAGCAACGATTGCAAATCGTGCAAATTTTTTATGAAAATAATCGTTCTGTTGCTGCTACTTTAAGAGCATTACGGCCATTTTACGGTCCATTTAACAAGCCGTCCCGTTTTGGGGTTATGTGAAGTCATTGGTCTACAGTAACAAGCCGGAGACGATTTGTGAGCTCAGAGCCAATATTGAACGCGAAATTGCTGGAATTTCGGCCGATTTATGCAAAAGAGTGGTCGAAAGTTGGGTTCAACGATTGGACTTCGTAAAACGTGCACGCGGTGGTCATGCAAAAGAAATCGAATTTCATACTTAAATGTATATGTTCAAACTCGATAAACAAAAAAAATTAGTTAAAAAAGTCAAACCGTTTGCGTTTTATTCAAAAAAGTTCAAAAGTTGAAGCGCTCTTACTGAAAAACCCTATACAAAGTTTAATTTATAAGTTACATATATGGTTTTGTTGTAGTACGATCCGCACTTTAATGGAAACAAATTTCACAAAAATTCCATTAAATTCTTTTTTATAAATATTCTCAAATTTTATTTATAGAAAGATTTTAAGTTATAAAGTTGTTGTGGTAGTATGAACTACTATAACAAATTTATATTTTATTTATTTTTCTTTCTTATAATTTACTTTTTTTTTTGTTTTAAGAAATACGTTTATTATTTACACTTATGCGTAGTTATAAGGCTGACCATATCACTACGCAAAATAGAATTTTCTGCTAAGAATATTTTTGTCAAGTCATTGTGTATAAAAAATATTTACACAAAATATTTTTTTGATTCACTATGCTTACCTTTCATCTCCTCGGCCATCAAAGATAAAATGTTTTCCGTGTTGTTTGAGAGCTCTAAAATAAATTGATTAGTTTTAATAAAAAGTTGTGAAATTAAAGAAAAAAAAACTGCCTCTGAGCAATATCCCGTATTGTCCAAAAATTATAATTTTACTGCCTCACTGAAAGCGCGAATTTTGCTGTTTACAATGCAATGCTGCGGTGGCGATTGCTCCAGCGCACGCTCTATTCTATTTATCAAAAGACAATCGCCACTGCGTGTATAGGAAAGTAGCTATTTACAATTACAAAAACAAATTGTTGCTCTTATATGTTTCAGCGTGTCCTTTGTTATATTTTGGTGTAGCCATCATAGTCTAACTCAAACTATCAATGCTCCCTGATACTGCAGATCCTTCATTGTCATACGCTGACTTACAAATATATCTCAAGTTGATTTAGAAATTGTCCACTTTGTAGCTTAGCACCTGCAACAAATTTAGCTGTTAGAAATATATATTTTATTATATTATTATAATATATTTTAAACCAATTGGCGAGACCCTAAAGATTTCGACAAGGTCGAACTCTCTGGATCCACGCTCAAGTCAACGTTTGGCTCGAATGAACTGCAATATTTGTGTATTTGACATGATATGCTTTTCTTATTCTATTTAAGACTCGAAATATCTCTTTACATTCTACATTTCAAACCTAATAACGACTTTAATCAATACTAATATGACATGAATTTTAGATATTCCACACTAATTTAACTGAGTTTTTTCAGCAAAAAAACTGGATTCTCGGCGTATAAAAAAATACAAATTCAGGTGGTAGACAAGACTGTTGCTCAAACTATGCATTTTATTGACGATTACATTTTTTATGGCTTCCCTGTACAAATGCTATATATGTTATATATAAAGGGTTCTGCAATAAGGATTATAGGTTTGCCAAAAAGAGAAATAAAATCTAAAAGCATTGAAATAAGAGAAAAAAGTTGTTTGCGATTGTCTTACCCCAGTGGGTTTGTGCGTGACTACCATTCGGTAAGTTCAGGTTCTTGGTCCATTGTTGGCATGAAATATCAAATTGCAGAAATATTTTTCTAATGGCAGAGTGCCTTGTCAAGCAATGGCCAACCTTCAAGGCAATCCGATAACTTCCTTCATTTGTAGGAGACCATCAGGTTCACAATGAAATGGCGAAGAAGCTCGACCTTACATCTATTAAAGGTTCTACGCGCTAATTATACCAGGATTCCTATTTACATTGTTGGCCTTGAGTACTTCTAGTGTTGTCATGCACCGTCTAACGTTTTCATAGGAAAGTTTGATACCCCATAAAAGCATTTCCCATAAAATGGAATTAAACCACAAACATTTACTTACGATAATTTTTTACACTTTTCGACGGGGATTAACAAGACAAGAATGCGTTGATGAATTAACATCATTATACGGCGAGCAAGTTCCATCCTTTAGCACCGTAAAAAAACTGGTCCTATGAATTTGTTTGCAGTTGTTTTTGTAGCAGCATAAACATTCCCATACATGTAAGAGGAATGCTGTTGGAGTGTCAATCCTTGGCCGGATATAAATAACGTACGCTGTTCGCTCACTTGGCTCACACACCAACAATTGAGAGAGAGATTAAGGCATCTTGTAGGCCATTTGTATGACGAACATCAATAAGGTAGGTAGGTAGGTAGGTAGGTTGGGTGGTTGTCGTAGCGCCACCCTTAGACCTTTCGCAGGTCCATTGTGATACCACTGGAGCTTATCCTTACCCTACGTGTGCCTTTTCAAACCATTCGGTAGCTTTAATAAACGAGCAGAGCTTGATTAGTTTTAGATGCGCTATGTCCGCTACATCGAATAAAAACGCCGTATCAAGAGTGCGCAACCTCCTCATAGCTAAGCTGTCACACTCACATAAAAGGTGTCTGACTGTTTGCTCTTCTTCTGTATTAAGACAGCTTCTACAGAAATCGAAGTACGAGAGTCCTAACCTTCTACCGTGGCTGCCTATTTAACAATGACCAGTTAATACCCCTATCATTTTTCTTATAGCTTCTCTGTTAAATCTTAACAAGCTTTTTGATCTACCGCTGTTCCAATTCGGCCATGTCTGTCTACTTAGTTCGCATGTTGTGAGATTTTGCCAGCTTGTATTTACCTTTTCGATGGTTTCCCTGTCTATAAGTATTTTACAAGTGGCTATGGGCATGGGTTTCAGCATCTTATCCGGTCGGAGATCGAGCGTTGTACCGGTTCGAGCAAGTTCATCCGCCTTGCAGTTGCCTGCTATATTCCTGTGTCCTGGCACCCAAATAAGGTGCACTTTGTAGCACTTAAAAAAATAAATAATTGGCGCGTACACTTCTGTTAGGTGTTTGGCCGAGCTCCTCCTCCTATTTGTGGTGTGCGTTTTGATGTTGTTCCACAAATGGAGGGACCTACAGTTTCAAGCCGACACCGAACGGCAAATATTTTTATGAGGAGCTTTTTCATGGCAGAAATACACTTTCGCTTTCACCGAGATTCGAACCAACGACCTCTCTGTGAATTCCGAATAGTATCACGCACCAACCCATTCGGCTACGGCGGCCGCTTTGTAGAGCTTAGATACGTCATTTATAAGTTTAAAATATTCTAAGACTGTTTTTAACGAGTGTGTTTTAGATTCTAGCGGTTTTATTGCCGCTTGACTGTCCGAGACTTCAATTGTGGATAATACTCTCTTTTTTTCTGTAAGTCCCTCTTTTATGGCAGTGACTTCCGCCTGAAATACACTGCAATAATCAGATGGGCGAAAAGATTGGCATACTCCGAGTTTATCGGAGGAATCCCCTCCACCTACTTTCTTGTCTAGTTTTAAGCCATCTGTATAGATGTTTATATCATTTTTCTCAACAATAAGCCCGTTATCCCATACTTCTTTGGAAGGAAATACTGTGACGAAAGATTTATTTAAATTGATATCCTTGGTTTTACAGAAATCCATAGTAACAGGAATGCAGGGAAGTTTTTCTAAAATTGAAGAGTGTCCTCTCTGGTTCGTTCTGAGTAGGCCGATTTCTCTTAGTCTGAGAGCTGCTTTGGCAGCTGTTTTCTTACACAATTGCTCTATTAATAAAAGGTTAAGCATAATATTTAGTGCCTCTGTGGGTGTGGTCCTAAGGGCCCCGCAGATGCAAAGACTGCCATTTTTTGTACATGTACCTGGTTCTTTAAATGTATAACTTATCATCAATAAGACTTTTCACGAAAAAAAATGGTTCGCATTGGTTCCCACACAATTTGAAAACACCCTAGAAACGGCACTAGACAATTTGCTTCGAAAATTGATTGAACCGAATGCAAAAGTGTTTACAAATAGTTCAATAAAGCGTGCCAGTCGCCTGTCTTTCTCATGGTAGCCGGCGCCATTTGGACACACCAAGTGAAACCATGTCCTTCTCCACCTGATCTTTCCAACACACAGAAGGCCTGCCTCTACCTCTGCTACCACCACCAACTAGTACCGCATCGAGTACTTTCAGAGCCCTCAGGGCGTTTGTATCCATTCGGACGACATGATCCAGCCAACGTAGCAGCTGGATCTTTATTCGCTGCGCTATGTCTATGTCGTCGTAAAGCTCATTCAGCTCATCGTTCCATCGTCTGCGATATTCGCCGTCGCCAATGTGCAAAGGTCCAAAAATCTTAAGCAGAATCTTTCTCTCAAACACTCCAAGCGCCGCTTCATCGGATGTTGTCATCGTCCACGCTTCTGCGCCGGGCATAATAAGAGGCTTGTAGAGTGTTAGTTTTGTTCGTCGAGAGAGGACTTTACTACTCACTTGCCCACTTAGTCCAAAGCAACACTTGTTGGCTGGAAAGATTCTACGTTGGATTTCAAGGCTGATATTAGAGGATCGGAACAAATTAGATGAGCGGCTCAAAGTCACATCCGAAGACCTTCAACGTGTGGAATTTATATCAAGACGCGTACTAGAGGTTATCACAAGGAAAGGTTATCCAACGCCTTACTAATTGCAGCTCTAAGTGTTTCGTAATGCACCTGCCTTGATTTGTAGGCAGGCTTTTGCGTTCAAGATGCCTCAAGTAATTTTAGATTTGTTGTTGTTTTTGTAGTATGCTCATGTTTTTGTTAAATATCTTCATACCAAAGGTTGTAACTTATAATAAAGAACTAAAGAAATAATAATTTATAAAGGGTGGTTAAGTTTAAAGGGCCGGTGTTGATTTTGAATAAAATACAATTTTTTTAAGAAATTATTGTCATTTCTCTTTATTATGATAATGCCGGTATGGCTCAATTACGCATGGAACAAATTATCGGCCAAATGGCCGTGGCGGCCTCGGTGGCGCACCTCCATCCGATGGTCCAAATTTTCGATGACGCTGAGGCATAATTGCGGTTCTATGCCGTCAATGTACCGAACTATCTTATCCTTTAGCTCTTGAATTGTTGCTGGCTTATCGACGTACACCTTTTCTTTCAAATAACCCCAAAGAAAGAAGTCCAACGGTGTCAAATCACATGATCATGGCAGCCAATTGACATCGCCGCGACGTGAGATTATTCGGCCATCAAATTTTTCGCGCAAAGGAGCCATTGTTTCGTTAGCTGCCTGACAAGTGGAACCGTCCTGTTGAAACCACATATCGTCCACATCCATATCTTCCAATTCGGGTCATAAAAAATTCGTTATCATCTCACGATAGCGAACACTATTCACAGTAACTGCCTGACCGGCCTCATTTTGAAAAAAATACGGCACCAAACAGTCACACTTTGTGAGTGCATTGGTTTTTCGGCAATCACTCTTGGATTATCATTCGCCCAAATGCGGCAATTCTGCTTATTGACGAATCCACTGAGGTGAAAATGTGCCTCATCACTGAAGATGATTTTCTTCACGAAGTGCGCGATATGCATTTTGATTTGAACGCCCGTTTTCATAAGAAGCCTGAATAACTTTAACGCGTTGCTCGATTGTGTATCTTTCCATGGTTCAAATTGAATTAGTCTAGAATTGAAAAATGTTAAATGAAATGCAGAAAAAAACTTGACGTTTAGGTGCGATTCACATTCAACATCGGCCGTTGAAATTTAACCACCCTTTATTATAGACTTATCTTTTCAGTGGTTGAAAAGTAAGCTTTGCCTTGTACGCACACTTTTGCTGCTAAGGTCTGTACACAATTCCTAACAGTAAACCCTTTGTAAGCAGAGAATATAAGCATACACACACACATGCAATCATTTTCCACTTCGTTGCTTATCGATTTTATAGCTGCATTCGTACGTAGCTACTTAGCGTTGGCGAATTTCAGTTGGCCATGAATGTGTCTAAACTGTTTTTAATTAGATTATTCACTCCCAGCCAGATGCTAATCAATAACACAATAATCAATAAGTGAACAAATGGAATGAGATTGCGAGCTATTCACACATGCATGTGTGTGTGTGTGTAGGTAGCCACTGAAGATGACTTTCAAGCAATGCAACGCGATCGCAAGGCAATTTGCACATAACTCGTTTCCCCACTTCACTTCCAAGGCTAGCATTCAGAAGTTGATTTGACATTTTCCTGACGATAATTGACATTCAAATTGAATGTTTACACTTTACATTGTCGGCGCCCACACTCAATATGCATCAGACTCACCACTTCACCACTCGCCCCATTCACAATTCACAGTTCACTCTTTGACAGCAACAATTCACTTACGTTCCACTGCCTCTTATGCAATACAGGTCACAAAGGGAAGCCGATTTCAAGCCACTTTCATGCGAAACTATTGCTTAAATGTAAAGCTTTTATTTTTTATTTTTTTTTTTGACTTGAATAATAGAATATATACAAAATAATTTACATACAGAAATAGTAGCTCATATGGAATCAAAGGAAATTTCCACAATAAAGCATCAAAATGCAAGATCAAACAAAGAACCATCTACACGCAAATTTCATATTGAGGTATATATAGATGGCGCGTACACCGCATTTTGGTGTTTGGCCGAGGTCCTCTTCCTACTTGTGGCGTGCGTCTTGAGGTTGTTAGGCAGTAGGTCCCAGTTTCAAGCCGACTCCGAACGGCAGATATTTTTTATGAGGAGCTTTTTCATGGCAGAAATACACTGGGGGGTTTAGCATTACCTGCCGGGGGGCGGCCGCTATTAGGAAAAACGTTTTCTTCATTTTGGTCTTTCACCGATATTCGAACCAACGTTCTCTCTGTGAATCCCGAATGATAGTGACGCACCAACCCAAGCGGCTACGGCGGCCGCCATATTGAGTGCATGTGATTTATTTCGCCCATAAAAATATTAATGTATGTATGTAAGCGTGAAAGGTTTGTAAGCACATAAAAGGGTTGACGCTTATTTGCATTTGGCTTTAAAAATCTGCATTCATAAATAAATATCTGCACGTATGGGGAAAGGGCATTCAGTTCAAGGGCTTCGAAGTATTTATGGATGTATGTGTGTGTGTGTGAGTTTTTTTTTGTATGCGGACCTGATATGTGAAATCTTTTAAAGATATCGCACCCTAAATACAAAAGTGTCACAACTCAAAATGTGCCTTCTGCTGAAATATGAACGAGACGTTATCAATAAAACGGTCCGCGGATGATATATGGCAAAAATAAATTTTTTGTATTTTGGTAGGACTGTTATAAGCTTACATGGCAAATTTCAGCGTGATATGTCACATAGTTTGTTTTCTGTGCTACTGTAAACAAGTCAAGCTCGAGTGTGGAAAATTTTGAGTTGTGACCCTTTTGTATTTAAGGTGCGATATGTGTGAGGCGACTCATACTTATGCCCGATTTACATGCGATATTCCCCTGGACATCACCTCGCTCTTCTGCTTTTCCCCCTCGGTATTGCCAGTTAAGATATCCCTTCGAGAGGGCAGGATGTGTTTATTCACTCATTTGTCTGCGTTCATTATCATCATGCCTCAGCCTTCGCATAATTTTTGAGGCTATGTTATAACCATGGCTATGTTTCTTCAGATTCTAGCACAGTTATATTGTACTAGGCTAGCAGCTGTCATGCTCTCGCCGATATTTGAGCGTCATATGCTTCGTTCCCCATCAAATCTAAATCATTCTAACAGGGCATGCTCAGGAGTTTAATATTTTCCTTGGCAGTATAGGGAAAATGGGGAGACCGTGTGCTTGTATTTAAATACTGCCTGAAACAGTCTTGTCCAGTTAAAAAGTGTTCGAGCACGAAATTAACGTTTCCATGAGTTCACCGGATCCATTTCTGTATGTCGGGGATCATAGAGAAAGTGGTTCTTCCCTTCCCACTATCGTTCCATTTGATCTGCCAATTTTGCAGAGCGATATCATCGATCCGCTGTAGTGCGTCCCTCAGTGAGGCTTTGTCACCAGATATCCGCGAGTTTTTTGTATGTCTGTATTTTTCTTTCATACATTTTGTCTTAATTTCGAAGGGAATTCTACCTGCTATTACCCCTGCCGCTCCGTCAGATATGGTCCTGTAGCCTCTAATGATTCTAACATTGCATAATCTGTACACCCGTTTAGCCTGTCTCAAGTAGCTGGAATATTTCATTACGTATGCATATCGTTCATTTTCTACAAGAGTGGCATAGTCCAAAAAACCAAGGATTCGAGAAAAACGGCTCCAAAGTTTTCAATTTTTTTTTATTTAATGAAAAAGTAACTCAAAAACAAGATTGCGTGATTAATTTAGAGCCTCCTTGTACAAGATGTATCCAAGCAAAGTGATAGCAGCAAAATAGTTATTGTTTGTTTTAGTTTAGTGGTTTGAAGGTCGTGTTCGTTTATTTTTCCCCCTCCGAACGTGTGGTTTTTTTTTACATTCTGATTGGAATTTTTACATTGAAGCCACCAAACTGCAATTTACTGTCACACTAAATACAATTGAATTGCCGTATCTGGGCTGAAAAGCAACCCAAAGCCATTTAAGAATTGCCATTACATCCATTGAAAACAAACGTTTGGTGCGGCCCATAGACTGGAGGAATCGCCGGCGCATATTTCTTCAAAAACGAGGCTGGCGCCAATGTAGCAATGTGTGGCAAACGCAATCGCGCACAATAAACGACTTTTTGATGCCGGAACTTGAAGGCCGGCATCCCCGCAACATTTGGTTCCAACAAGACGACGCTACTTGCCATACAACCCGTGAAACAATAGGCTCGTCTCGAACCAGTGGATCGTGGCCACAAAGATCATGTGATATCGCACCCTTGGACTTTTATCTGTCGGAATATGTAAAGTCTAATTACTTTAAGGATAAACCAGTTTCAATTGAAGCATTGGAAGCCAACATTACTAAAGTTATTCCCGAGCTAGCGACCGAAATCCTCCAGCGAGTCATTCAAAATTGGTGTTTACGGATGGCTGTGTTTCGGCGAAGAAACAACTTTTTCTTAATTTTGGTGTTTCACCGAGATTTGAACTCACGTTCTCTCTGAATTCTCATTCGGCTACGGCGGCCAGCCGTAAGACTTAGCATTAGTAAAAATATTTATTTGGAAAGGAGCTACAGCTGATCTCCGGGAGCTCCTCTCAAAAAAGACGTTTTGCGGTGACCACTCTGAACTGGATCCTATGAAATTAAAAAACCAAACAGATTTCGTTAAAGTAATGTTAAATCTAGTAGTACTATTCCTTCTATCGAAGGAACAAGCAAAAAAAAAATTTTTGACAAAAGGACGATTTTTAAAAACAAAAAATCGTTTTTTGACCAAAATTTCGGCATTAAAGTGTTTATAAAAAAACAATTTATCGGTGAGAAAAAGTATTCGGTTAATTACTAAAAAATATATTTAAGAAGCTCGTGTTAAAATTTGAGACTACTCGGTTTAGCCGTTTTCGAGAAATGTTGGACAACGACTTTGAAAACACCATTTTGAGAAAAACGCGCTCCCGCTCTGGCCTTGTACTTTCAATCACTCTGAAACGCCTTTTCAAATTTGCGGGTCACTTGGAAAATATTCACCGGAATGATATTAAATTTTCTCTGTGTATTTTTAAATATATGTACATTAAGAAAATAAAATATAAAAAAACCTTAAGGCATAGGTATCTTATTTTATTGGTCATCATAAGGGTAGCATGAAGAAAAAAATGCTTGCTTTTCTGGTTGCCCTAATGTACACCTCGAACAAAACAAAAAGCAAATGGTTTTTTCTGAAGAGCTTTTTCATGGCAGAAATACACTGTGGCGTTTGCCATTGCCTGCCGAGGGGCGACCACTGTTAGAAAAAAATTGTCTAGTATTTGGTGTTTCATGGACGGAGATACGAATCTACATACGTCACTCACGAATGGTAGTCTCACACCAGCCCTATCGGCTATGGCGGCCGCCTACAAGCCAAAATTCTTTCTTAAAATCTATCAGATTGTACTGACAGACGAAATTATTATTACGTCTTTAAATTTACAAAATCCGGTAATTTTACATTTAGATGAGATATCACATGACCAAGGTTTCATTTTTTTGCTGCGATATGTTGTTGTTGTTGATGAAATAATCCTAATTAGCGACTAGCATCGCTTTATTACCACTGTTCTTGTGTGATGTCAGTGTGTGTTTCTTGTTTTTTTTTATTTCTTTATTACTATTTTTTTTTTTTTTTAGTTAGATCCGTTTCGTGAGGTCCAAGTATAGCAGCAAACTTTTTATTTCTATGTCTGAGATTTAATTAATTTACTGCAAGAAAATCTCACCGAAAGAGCGAAAGTCTTGCTCTATCTAGACCTAAACATTCACAAAAATATTGGAAAAGACTTTCGTTCACCCCCTCCACCTGACAGCTTCTGCAACGGGATTGAAAGAAAGTTTAAGTCTGGCTGCATGATCGCCCACCTTCCAGTGACCTGTAAGGATTGCAGTGATACGTGAGAGTAATTCATTCTCGGGATGTTGTACGACGGCCATGTTTTTCTTGTTTTAGTGCATGCAGTTAATTTTGTCCACCTTCTTTCGGCTAAGGCATAGTAGTGTGAAGCAATGGATGTTTTTTTGTATTGAACGGGGTAGCAACTGCCATCGCCTCTGTTGTGCTTAGTGCCGAACTTTTTCTTACTAGCTCATCTGCTATCTCATTAACCTCCATATTTCTATGATTGACCAAGCAATTCTAGTTCCTCTCTACACTGTAAAACTAAGAGATCTACTTAGCTCTGCTGAGATATACTTATCAATGGAAATTCTTTAACCGTAAGTACCGACTAAGTTAAGTAATACAATGAATTTCTATCTCATATTTTAGTCTACTCATATGCCTGATTTACAGGCGATTAATCAGTACTTGGCAATAAATTTATATTCTTCCGTTTTTATTCACATACAGGTCTTTTATTTTTATTTGCTGCTCTTATCTCACGATAAACTATATTCTCATTTTTATTGTATCTTTCAGTAAAGAACAGCCCCTCTATCTGTGCACACGTGTGTTATGTAAGTGCTTATATGTGGCCATAAAACTGAATGGTGAGTAAAAATAGCAGTAACCATAATAAGCCCATTCGCCATGGAAAACATTGCAGCAACATTTTTGCCAACGAACCTAAGCCAGTTCTATGGATTACGCCACCGAAAACAAACCATAAATTTCACATAACTACTACAGATGGCCGCAGTAGCGAAGTAAGTTGTGCGTGACTATCTCTCGACTATTCAGGGTGCGAACTTCACTGTGGGCATGAAACATGAAATGATAGAAAAAGTTCTTTCGTATAGGCAATGGAGAAGCTGCGAGCATATTTTTCTCCGAAGGTGTAAAAAACGCTTCGAATAAGCAGCTTTTTCAATTCACAGGTGGCATACAGCCTTTGATAGTTGTGAAGAGTAGCCGCACAGCACAAATTATAGGCGAAGCTAGGTGAAACACCCCAAAAACAGGAGGATATATGCATATGTATATAAGGATGACTCAAATAAAAAATTTTTTTTGATACAATCTCTTTATTCCAAATTTATTCTATGATGAAAAACAATTAGACCTACTTACTCACTTAAATGGCTATTACCGAGATACAACCTGCCGAATTGCCTCGTTAAGTACCTCTTTTTCCCCCACACTTTTTTCAATTTCTTAAGCCAAGAGAAGCCAAATCATCTTCAATCTGGTCTTTCCACCGGGCAGGAGCAGGTCATCTTCGCCGTCGCCCGTCAACTACCATCTCAAACACCTTCTTTGAGAGAGCAGTTCCTTCCATATGGATGACATGGCCCAGCCACCTTAGTCGCTACAGATTGACTAGTTTTTCTATCAATATCTGTAAGTATCTCTGTAAAGCTGATACATTCGAATGCAGTAACCGTCAGCAACGCGAGCAGGGCCAAAAATCTTGCAAAGTACTTTCTTCTCAAAACTTCAAGACCAACTTTTTTTAATGGTCCTGCGCCGCTTACATTTTGTTGATTACCATTGAATTCCCAAGTGAAAAGTTCACCTTTCGTAAATTTAGATTTAAAACCCTCTTTTTGCGTGTTTGGGCAAGCTCCTCCTCCTATTTGTGGTGTGCATTTTGATGTTTTCCACAAAAGGAAGGATTTACGGTTTGACGCCACCTCCGAATCGTAGATGGTTTTATATGAGGAACTTTTCAAGACAGAAATACACTCGCAGGTTTTCCACAGGGGCGACCACTATTAGAAGACATTTTTTCTATCAATAAGACTTAACAAGATTGGAAGCTTGGTGTGATGATAACTCCTTACCCCTTAATGCTGGTAAATACCAGACCATGTCATTCAGTAGACGCAAAGTTACGATTGATTTCGATTAGAAGTTGGGCACTACCATCCTCGAAAAAGTTATGAAAAGAAAGGCTTGGGGATCATATTTACATCGAAAATGTCGTTTTCTGAATATATAGACTTTATGATTGTCAAGTGTAGATCAGTTTGCCTGCATATAAAAGTAGATGTCTTTTGTTAGCATTGCCAACTTTAGAAATGCGGAGAAAAATTTCATCGGTAATGTTTATAAGGGACATAGTTAAGAACCATATCAAATGTCAGTTCTTGCTGGAGCTAATACTTTTTAATTGCCCCACTCGTAACCTTAGACTCAGCAATATGTTCCATTTATCTTATCACAAGACCAATTTTAGTCGAAATGAACCGCTTGCACGTTGTATAAGATAGTCTAACCAATTATGCAAAAATTTTGATATATTCTCTAACTCACGCGAGACTTTCAAATCAAAACTTAATCTGGAGATATATTTTTTGAATTGTGACTAATGTATCTCACTTTAATTGATGAAAGAATGAATAAATTGGTGTTTCGTGTCCGACCATGGGCACTTTCGAATGGTAGTCATGCAGCAACCCATTCGGCTAGGACGGCCGTTGATTGCAGATGGATATTATTTAATCTCCTCCCTTCGATTTCACTTCGGAAATGTCTAGAAAAAGATATCCTACTCTTTATTAAACAGAAAAACTATTTTTTATAGAGATCCTCAAAACCACCAAAATTAAAAAAAATGGTAAAAATTAAAAAAAAATATATTTATTTATTTCGTCTTTTTGTTTGTTATTTTTTTGCTAAGAAATTTTTAGTGAGAAGATTACTGTTATTATGATGTTTTCCAACATTTTATTTTTGTTAATTTTTAATAATTCATCACCGATATTTATTAAAACTTTTTATAAAAAATACTTTATTTTTTAATAAGATTATTTTTTTATTGGATATCATTTTTTTAATTACATATAGATTTTTATAAACGAAAATTTTCTTTTACATTTATTAAATTTTTTTATCAGGATTATTTTTTTATTGGATATAATTTTTAATGTAATTTTTTTAAATTACATTTAAATTTTTATATACTTTTTTATAATATAAAAGAATCAAATTTTTTTAATTTGTTAAATTTTTTTATAAAGATTACTTTTTTTATTGGATATAATTTAAATAAAATATATATAAATTTTTATATAATTTTTTATAAAAGAAAATTTTTTGATTGAATTTATTAATTTTTTTTATAAAGATTATTTATTGGATATAATTTTTTTAATTACATAAAAATGTTTACAAAATTTTTTATAAAAGAAAAATTTTGTTTTAAATTTATTAAATTTTTTTATAAAGATTGTTTTTTTGTTGGATATAATTTAAATAAAATATATATAAATTTTTATACATTTTTTTATAAAAGAAAATTTTTTGATTGAATTATTAAATTTTTTTATAAAGATTATTTTTTATTGCATATAATTTTTTTAATTACATATAAATTTTTATATAATTTTTTATAAAAGAAAAATTTTGTTTTAAATTTATTAAATTTTTTTATAAAGATTGTTTTTTTATTTGATATAATTTTTTTAATTACATATACATTTTTATATAATTTTGTATAAAAGAAAAGTTTTTTTTTAGTTTTTAAAATTTTTTTTTTTTTTAATTTTAAAATTTTTACACGCTTACCTTGTAAACATAAAACGTATATAAGAAGATATCGCATGGATAATAAAAAACGTGCAGAGAATTTTGCTTAAATTGCCGGCGGCTGCCTAAGCCGGCCCAACAGCAACGAGCATAATTCTTATCGAAACTGTTATCACGTTTGTAACATTAGGTAGGTGGAAAATTTATAGTGAGATTGGCAGACAGTATAACAGAACGAGGGTGTCAGTAATGCACGAAAACTGAAAAAGAAGAGAAGGCAAAGTGGGAGGTGATGAGAGCCATAACAACGTACGCAAATTCGCATTCCTCCTATACTGGAGTATGGGGGGCGAAGTAGGCAGACAGACTGTTAGCGCATACACAAACATTCCAGTGAATAGCCATTGAAGGGTGTGTTAAAGTGTATACATAAATTTATAAATCGGCGCATCGTTCAAATAAACTATTTGCTGCGAAAAGTGTCCTGCCCGGCGTATACGTAACAAATTGTATGCGCATTGTTTCATTGTTATTGCCTCAACTTTATGTAATTGTAATGTCTGACGATATGATAGCAAACCAGCAAAGCTATTTAAAACTGCAGTTTACCCAAACACTAAGAAAATTACTAGTCAACATTCTTCGGCAGCCTTGAGGCAGAAACACTTTGCTGCTGATAAGCAAGCATTTGTTGTGTTTGTGTGTCTTTTGGTATGTTTCTCTGTTGATCTGTGGGTGTGTTGGTCTTTTTTTCTCTTGGTATGTTAGTATGTTTGTCTTCCAACTGTCTGTTGGTTAAATTAAATTTGTTAAGCTCATTGCTTTGTCTGCATTTCCAAAGTACAATCATCTCACTCTCACTTTTACTTTGCCTTGGTATGTGCCTTTCAATTTCATTTGCACATACACATACATACATCCATACATACTCGTTTATATTTATATGCAGTATTTTGTAGTGCCCCAGCAAACATTTTCATTTGAAATGTATTTCTAAGTTGGTTACTTTTCGCTGGATGTGCCTCCGAATTATTTTGGTATTTAATGAGCTTTTCCAAAGACGGTCTTAATTATGCCAGAAAAACGTTAAGGGTGCTTTTTAATTCCAGCAGCCGACTTAGGATATAAATGCACTAAGTTTAATTAGTCAATATTTTAATGTAGTTCACTTTGTTTCATATTTACTTTGGAGATTCTGGGCTAATTAGTGCACGAAACTTAATCAGTTCGGTGGCAGCAATAAATTGGCAATCAGACAAAATAAGTGATTAAGTACAGTAGTGTAACTGAATGTAAAAGGGATGAGTTTTTATAGTGCTGATGGTATCTATCTGAGTGCTGAGCTGAGCAAACTCGCTTGGCAGATGTAAAAAATTGGAGATCTGCTATTTACTAAATGGACTTCAATTTCATCCGAAAACTGTTTACAAATAATTATTTATTATACAGGGTGAATACGGTATTCGAGGCTGCGTGTATGTGGCTATAACTTTTCGGAACCAATTTTTTTCTTTTTGCTCTTTTTCATGTAAGACATGGAGGACTACGAGTACAATTTAACTCAAGTCGTTGAGTCATTAAATTATCGTCGCTTTATGTGCAAATCCCACCTATTTAGAAACTTTTAATTTTCTCAAGTGTGCCCCTTCACTCGTTCATAAGGTTCGCCGTGAATTGGAAGCATCAGGTGGCGATGCAGAATCTTTTGCAAGCCGCTAAATAACACGAGTAAAGTTCTGACACTTTCCGATTCGCAGAATTCATTCAACAAGAGCAAACGATCATTGACGAGGACTCTTCAAAATCAGGACGAGGCCCTCGCGAGGGACCTTAATGTTTCTGCGCGTTTTAATCTTCGAGTTGTCCATGAAGATCTCTGGTATGAGTCCTACGTTAGGCGCAGAAGACAGTTTATGTCGGAGCAATTACAAGAACTGCAAATTATCTGATCAAAATAGCATCTAAGCAATATGAAGCATCTGAAACGCCTGAGATGTTATGGTTTTTTCTGACGAAACAAATTTTGGCCAAAGCCCGAAGACCAGCTGCAGAAATGATCAGAATGATAGATAGGCTATGTTCTTGCTGGATTGTTGTAATGGTTCCAGGTCTCTGTTGTCATACACACGAAGTTTGCTGCCTCTGTTATGGTTTCAGCTGTTGTGAGCAGCAAAATACATGTCATGCCCCACATTTATTTACTCAAAGTTGTCGAGTGAATTCTGCTGCAAATATCGAATTTCTAGAGATAGTAGTAAGAGCCTGGATTGATAATATACGCGGTGACAGCCCATACATCTTTCAGCAAGGCTCTGCTCCTTCACACAAAGCGATGGCGACTCAAGATTGGACGGCTGAAAATTTCCATGATCACATAACACCGAACCTATGGCAGCCTAACGTCGTAGACCTTAGTCTACTGGACTACTATATATGGGGTGTAGTTGACCGTAAAACCTATAAGCATCCTCCTAAAGCCATTTCTTCTCTGAAGGCTGCTGAGTGAACAAAACGTAATAATCGAATAAAAAACTGCATCAAAATCTATCACAAACTTAAACAAAACTACAAACGAGTGAACTCAAGAAAACATGAATTCTCTTTATAATATCAGGCTTGGGCATTTTGCACTACCATCAAATTGCACTGTTACAAATTTTTTAGTAGCAGTGAAAATAAGGGTTTTATTATCACTAAGTCTTCAGTTGTTCAGTGTTTTAACTATCCGCTTATTGCACTAATTATTTCGTGCACTATGCCCAACCCTGGAACATATGTACATACATACTCGCCTTTAAAAATTTTAGAAAATGAGGATCTTAGAGGGAAAAAGGGATAAAGCGTTTTTTAGGAAAAAACGATTGTAAATTTAAAAAAAATTCTACAATAATTGAATGTGATATGAAATTATAAATTAAATAAATTTATTTAACAAATGAATTAACAATAATGGTTTTTAAACTCCCAATTTAAGTTCTATGAATGAAACAGAGGTTGAGTGAAGAGGCCTTGCACGAATTAGTTCACTCTACACGGGTTGTTATGAAAGATTATGAAATTTGTAGAGATTACTGACTGAGCACAGTTTAGGCTATTATTAAAAAAAAAGAAAAAATCGGGAGTGTTTTTTTATAAAACAAAAAAAAAATTTATGTATGAAAAAATATATATTTTTTATATTATAAATATTTAAAATAAAACAAAGCTTTAAATAAAAAAAAATATTTTTAGAAAAATTAAAAAATATATATATTTATTTCCAAAAATCAAACAAAATCATAGAAGACGTGTTTTTTTTTGTCAAGTATATAAAAGCACAACATTACAAAAAAATTTTTCTCCAAATATATAAACAAAATGTCCACAAATTTAAAAAAAAAAAATTATTTTTTATCCAAAAACAAATATTTTTTTCCAAAAAAGAACTATTTTTTACAAAAATGAAAAAAATCATAGAAATAATTACTTTTTTTTCATATATACATATATATAAAATATTACAAAAATTTGTTTCTCCAAAAATATAAAAGCAAAATACTGTTTATATTATAAATGTTTTAAATCAAAGAGAAATAATTTCCAAAAAAAAACGTAGAAGACGTGTTTTTTTTCAAACACATTAAAAAAATATATATGTATATGTATAAAAAAAATTATAATTATTTGCAATAAAAAATATATTTTCCAAAACTGAAAAACGGAAACAATCGTAGCAGACGTGTTCTTTTTTTCAAAAATATTAAACAAAAAATATTTTTTTTTAAATATAAAAAATATTTTATTAAATTTTTTTCCAATTTTTTCCATTTTGAAAACTTTTTTACAAAAATTTGTTTTCCAAAAATATAAAAAAAAAATTTGTTTAATAAATATTTAAAATAAAAAAAAATCCCGTCCAAAAATAAAAAAAATATTTTGTCCATAAACACAAATATAAAAAAAACATACTTTTTATATTATAAATGTTTTAAATCAAAAAGAACTCATTTCCAAACGTAAAAATAAAAGCGAAAAATAGAAGACGCGTTTTTTTTTCCAAAAACATTAAAAGAATATATATTATATTATATATATAAAAAAAATATTATAAATATTTGGAATAAACAAAAAAATTAAAAAAACGTAGCAAACGTGTTCTTTTTTCAAAAATATTAAACAAAAAATATTTTTTTCAAAAATATAAAAAAAAAATTTTATTAAAAAGTTTTCTTAAAATTTTTTTTCCAAAAATATCGAAAACAAATTCTATTTTTTTTAAATAAATGTTTAAAATAAAAAAAATACTTTCCAAACATAAAAAAAACTATTTTTACATAAATAAAAAAATATGTATCAGTTTTTCAGAAACTCACATCTCATTCTACAAAATAAAACAAAATTAAATATTAAATAAATCTATGCCATAGTCTTAGTTTTTTTCCCAAAATCAAAAAAAAATATTTTCCAAAAAAAAATCAATATATTTTCCAAAAATAAAAATATATATAATTTTTTTCGCAAACTTATAATCAGAAATTATATATTTAAAAAGTATATTTCAATCTAATAAAATGAAAAATAAATTTAAAATTTTTAAAACAACCGAAAGTATCCCAATTAAAAAAAAAATCGATACCATAATTTTCAAAATTAAATAACTCTCAACGGAGAAGGCTCCATGCCTCCGTTCCAATCAAACAAACAAAAAATTATTACTAATATGAGACTATTTGGTAGCATTTTGTTTGTGTAAAATCACCATAGAACACAAAATTTCAAATGACTCTACTTTGTACTTACACTTCACATCCAACTAAGTTTTATTAGCTGCAAAAGTTGGTGTCCAGCAACAAAGTTGCTAGCCGGACATATCACCCTCTGTGGCGATGTTTCAATTCCGATTGGAATGTCGCGTGCTTATATCAGTTTATTGTATAATTTAACACACAATCCCATATCATTTATGAGCCAAAGGCCAAATAAGTAGAACTCGGTGTTAATTTGATGAAACTCCATCGCGTGAGGTGTGTGGCTGTCAAAAGGATAATTCATACATACGAGCATGCCGCTTAGGAGCAGTTTGGGCCATTAAAGGCGTGCTCCCTATACTTTTCCATTAATTGAATAAAACGCATGTATATCAGCTTACCTTAAAGTCATGTGGATTTTTCGAAATAATCATTTAATAAGCTCATCTATCATAGTTGTGAAATTCTCAGGCATCATGCCACCAAAATTATTCGTCACTGAGGCCTGCAAGGCAAATATTGCTGAAAGGAGCGGCTACAGGATGATAACGCTTCTGGCAAATGATTTTATGCATGGCACATTTATATCATAAAAATTATAGAAGATCGCTTTAATTGAGTTTGCTCAAGTATTACTGACCGACATTCAGTTCGGTTTAGTCTGCGCACATTAAATAAATATCACTCATCACTAAGATCGCAAAAAATATTCTCCTCAAAGCTAATTAGCCGTTCTCCAGCTCCTGGGGGAAAACGGTGGGACCCATTATGTCTTGTACGCAATCAAGATGCACTTCGCGAATTGCAGTTAAATTTTGGTCCAAGTAACTTGCAAGAAAGAATTTTGTTATACTTTTGTTAGGTTGAACTGATTGACTTCACTGAAGATGAAACATGGATATTAGAGTATGACTCCGAGATCCGTAACTGTGGTCAGCAGTGAGTGGGCAACGATCTACAGCGAGGAAGTCCAAGTTGCTACTAAAGGCTGATCATCTTTTTCCTCGATATCATTCGAACAGAGCGTCACTGGATCTAAGTTGACGTCCTAGAACAAATGTGGGTATGTATATCCGTATGCGTTTCGAACTCGTTGAGAAAGGCTAGATCTTGCACAGCGACAGAGTAACCATCCACTTTTTATTTGTTCTTCAAGAGTTTTTGGCGCAAAAAGCCATTTCAACGTTGCCGCTCCCAACTTTTAGCACTCTATGACTTCTCCTATTCTCTTCAAAAAACTTCAAAACTTCAAAGAAACTCATCGTGGTGGGTTACATAATATTATTTTTATTTTCCCAAATATTTAAATTTTTTAGGTGGAAAGTGTCAAAAACCTATTTGGCCAGTTTTCCATTGATGCGAGACTTTAATCCTAACTAAAACCTCCTCTCTTCCTCCCAGAACGTTGGCGTTAAGTAGTGCATCGGGAAGCCATTATGGAGCCGGTAACTGTCCAATGTTCACACTGCAACAACTCTTCGCCGTTTTCAGCAGCCTGCTGGGCCAGTTGTTGTTGTCTGAAGTCCGCCTTTCGGGCCCGTTCCTCCCCTCACATTTTTGTTATAAACGCTGCAGCTACGCTGAAAGCAAGCCATTTTTCTTCCTTATGGCACATTTGCGCTATGAGGTTCACTTCTGTTGGGAGTTCACCGAAGGCCTTCAAGGGCAAATAAATTGAACGTGCCTTGCACTTTCTAACGTGTCAGGATAGACAGGACAAGAAGGATAGTTTTCCAAATGAAAGCGGTGCGAATATTCCTTGAAACATAGCCCATGGCCGCTCAGCAATTGCGTTAGATAAAAGTCAACCTCTTCGTGCTTTCTACCAAGCCATTTCGGAATGTCCGTTATTAGATTATAGGAGCAGCAACTCTTTGTTAAATGCTTCCAGCGCTGTTGTCGTTCCCTTAAGGCACGCTGCCGTTCCTCTTTTTTAGCGTCGCAGAACGTCTTCTCCTCTGTTGGCTTGTACAATCTCTTCAGCTTCTTGATGAGCAGATCAACCGGGATTTTCCTCGATATTACAGCTATGGCATCATCAGAAATCGTGCAGGAACCGCTCGCGGCTCTTAACGCGTTAGGTCTATGTCTCATTTTTACTTTCTTTATAAACGATTTTTCCAATCGGCGCACCGATATCTGCATACATTATAACAAACGGAGTTACTTAGGAGAGTAACTGCCGTTTTTCTTCACGTGGCCCTCCTATGATTGGCATAAGTATTGATAGACTCGTTGCACCTTTTTGCTAACAGCTGCATGATTATCCTTAAAAGTCATTCGGGACTCATGGGCAACACCTAAATACTTTAAGTACGGCTGCGATTTTATGTGGCATTCCCCTACAGTGATGATCAACTCCTCGCGTGCCTTCATCGTGTAAGCAGTGCCACTTCGGTCTTCTGCACTGCAAGCTCGGTCTAACTTTGCTGATACCAGCCACTTCCGAGTGCGCGTAATGACATCAATGCATTTAATTCTCAGTGGGTCGAGACGTTTGTCAACGACCACCAACGGGATATCGGCTGCATAACCAACGAGTGTTGCTCCGGTAGCAAGATTGATTTTCAGCATGCCGTCGTACGTGGCGCTCCGTAGAGTCGGTCCCAGTACAGAACCTTGCGGTACGCCGCCTGTTACCTCATACATTTTAAAGCCATCTTCCGTGTCACACAGCTGGATCCTACTTTTAAAATAGTCGCCAAAAATTCGTAGTAATTAGCTAGCGACCTTAAAATCTGAGAGCGCACCCATTATGTGTGCCCAGTTCACCGACCAGTTTTTGCCAGACCTTCTGCTCTTACCACTTGTGGCTTCGCGTGCGATATCCATTCCGGTTTTGGAACCCAAACTAGGAAGGTGACAGCCCACCAGGCTTTTCCAAGTGCTCCTGTAGTCTTCTGTAGATTATTTGCTCTAGTATTTTACCGATAGTATCCAACATGGTAAAAAAGAGGAAAAAAGAAAAAGAGGAACGCGACCGATTTCAATGGAACTCTCGAAGATCTAGATTTTGCTGATGGCTTCATTATATTCTCTCAACGCAAATCGGATATGCAAAGCTAGTTGAATAATCTCGTAAAATATTCTGGTGTCGCTGTACTTAAAATCAATGCAAAGATAACCAAACATTTGGCAGTACACGCGAAAGATGCATTGTAATACAATATCGGAGAGGAAAATATTAAAAATGCAAACGTTTTTCAAGCGGATGCAAAAAAGATGTATCTACTAGATTGCAAAAAGTTTCCGGTGTGGCTGTCCAAGCAAACGCACATTACAACAAGAAAACGGATTTTCAACTCCAATATTAAATCATTTCTGCTCTACGCCTGTGAAACATGGTATCTGTCTGCGGAAATTTTACAGAAGCTTCACGATGACATAAAAACCAATTGCAACTGAAATAAGAGAACGTAAATGGAGAAGGCTTAGCCATATCCTACGGGAAGGTGGCACTGAAATCAGCAGATAAGCGCCTGATTGGAACCCCCAAAGACAGCGCAGAGGAGGTAGACGTAGGGGTTTTTGGAATGCTGCATCGAAGAGAAATACAAAGCCGTGAACAAAACATTGACCTGACAGCAAGTGAAAAATATATCCGGGAATCGCGCAAAATAGAAAAATAATACTTTGGTCCTATGCTCCGCAACGGAGACGAAGGAATGAGAATGATGATCCAACATGCACCGTTGACGGTACGATGAGGGTTGACCGGATGGCTTCCCGAGCTTCAATAAGAATACTAGCCGCTGTCTTTTCCATATGTCGGGAAAAACGTTTTCCAGGAGTCGCCTGTAAAATAGAGTGGCAAACATGTCAGGTCTCAATTTGGCTGCTCCTTTGAGGGCAATGTTTGGTATCCCATCCAATACCGAGTCTTCATTGTCCTGAATGCGTCTTAATGCGCTTAGTACGTATTCCGCGCTCATAATGGTGTTGTATTCATATGATTGGTGTGTATAGGTATATCCTTTCGCCCAAGCTATTTACCGGACATAAATTTACTTTGGAATGTGCGAAAATAATATAAAATTCAAATCAATTTACTTTTGCTCGATATGACCACTTTTTGCCTTGACTATAGCCTTGATACGGTCCAGAAATGAATCGCAAGCTGCCCGAATGTGACTTGCAGGTATTTTGGCTCACTCGTGAACAATGCCTTTCTGAAGTTAGTTACACTTCGAGGACCGGACCCTGTATAATATCATGAGCCTGTAAAACTAATTTCGTAAAATTTATTCCTCATGCTTACTGGGATGTATGCATAGTCACGTAATCGTCGAATGGTATGACTTTTTGGTGAAAGTGAAAGTGTAAGTGAAACTGACATGAAAGAGATTCTCAACATTTCAATTACATTTCGAGCATACAGTAATGGCATTTTAGGCGCATAGCAGCATCTACGGCTGTCCGTCGCTATTCACGCACAAAATTACTACGAGTCTGTAGTCATCTATTAGAATGATAGCAAAACCAAAAAACGAAAACAAAGCGCTGTGTATTCCACTAGACGTATATGTTTCTACATAATATTTAAGCCAAAAAAACAACAAAAAATAAGATAATATCAGTTCTAAATGGGTATATAATAATGACGGCGGCAAGGACAAAATAGCAGTTAATTTGCATGAATAGGAATTCCATAGTGACTGCAGATGAAGGCAACACAAAAAAACAGAGAAAATCTAAAATGCGTGGAATATAAAGGGTGGTTAAGTTTCAAGGGCCGATTTTGAATGTGAATCACGCCTAAGCGTCAGTCTTTTTTTAAGATTGCATTTAACATTTTCAATTTTAGACTAACTCAATTTAAATCATGGAAAGATACACAATCCAGCGATGCGTGAAAGTTATTCAGCATTATTATGAAAACGGGCGTCCAAATCAAAATGCATATCGCGCACTTCATCTTCAGTGATGAGGCACATTTTCACCTCAGTGGATTCGTCAATAAGCAGAATTGCCGCATTAGGGCAAATGATAATCCAAGAGTGATTGCCGAAAAACCAGCGCACCCACAAAGAGTGACTGTTTGGTGCGGTTTATGGGGCGGCGGCATCATTGGGCCGTATTTTTTCCAAAATGAGGCCGGTGAGGCAGTTACTGTGAATAGTGTTCGCTATCGTGAGATGATAACGAACTTTTTATGGCCCGAATTCGAAGATATGGATGTAGACGATATGTGGTTTCAACAGGACGGTGCCACTTGTCACACGGCTAACGAAACAATGGCTCTTTTGCGCGAAAAATTTGATGGCCGAATAGTCTCACGTCGCGGCGATGTCAATTGGCCGCCAAGATCACATGATTTGACACCGTTGGACTTCTTTCTTTGGGGTTATTTGAAAGAAAAGGTGTACGTCGATAACCCAGTAACTATTCAAGAGCTAAAGGATGAGATAATTCGGCACATTAACGGCAGAGAATTATGCCTTTTGGCCTCAATTATGCCTCAACGTCATCGAAGATTTGGACCATCGGATGGAGGTGTGCCGCCGAAGCCGCGGCAGCCATTTGGCCAATATTTTGTTTTATACGTAATTGAGTCATACCAATATTATCATAATAAAGAAACATTAAAGTAATTTTCTAAAAAAATTGTATTTTATTCAAAATCAACTCCGGCCCTGGAAATTTAATCACCCTTTATAAAAAAAAATATGTAAAGAAAGAGCGAAAACACGTCCACGTCATTTGCATAATACGCATTGTTTGCTGTAACGTAGAGTTTACTGTTATTTTCGTTATATTTATATATTTTTTTTGTTTTGGTTTTTGTGCTTTGTTGCCGCTATGGACTCAGCTACCTTTTCCGCCATCAATGCCAACTATTGTTGCTATCTGCGCGCTGAATCTCGTAAGATCGATGGCTTTTTCCCCAGCGTTTATTATGTTGTACTACAACCTCAAGGCATCACATTTCCATACCTGTGCGCTCTATGTAAATTTAAATGTGATATTGTTTTGAAAGGCACAGCTAAAGGCCAGCAGATTTGATATTCACACACCTGCCAAACCGCTTGCCTTTTTAGTTAGCGCAAAAATTGCAAAGCAGAAAGGATAACAAAAGGCAAGCAAAAAATGTGATTTCAAAACATCACACACACACACACACACAAACATGCATGCATAACACACATTCAATGTTGGCTTCTTTTGTTTTTTTTTTTTTTTGGTTTTGTTCTTTCAATGTATAGGTATATGAGCGCAGTATGAGCTGAAAAAGCAGCGCAGTAACCAACACGTGCAGGCAAAAAGGATTATTTTTATATAAAGCGGCAGGGGAAATTAAAATACCATGCAATGTCATTCTCATTGTTGTCATCGCCGCCAACTTGTCTGCGCTAAAGTCACAAAGTTTTCCTTTGCCTTATTAAATAAAATAAGCTACGTTGGGCTCAATACGTATTCGTTGGCAGCCAGCAAGCGAATACGCCCATATTAAGTAAGTAAATGAACGAGGAAGAGAGATAAGGGGCGGGTGAGGCTATTAAGCTCAGTGCTCGCTGCTAGTTAAGCTCTGCTATAAGGCTTTTAAGTTTATGTACAGACGAAAGGGGCAAAAGGATAGGGAAGGTTAAGAAAACTGAAAGTGAATTATGAAAGTGAGAACACTTTTACTTAAGCAAACATTTTATATGTAAATTAGAATAAATACGAAATTTCAGATAACAATAGAGCGGAGCTATATATAGAAGCCGCATACAATTTGTAGAGGGCGATTTCTAAATTTGGTACCTATAGAAATGCACCAGATAATCAAGAGAGTTCGTGTGGAAAGGAGGCGGAGGCTTATCTTTAAAGGCGTCATCATCAATCTGAAAGGTCTGGCTCTACTTCTGAGCCCATCTTGATGATTTTCCACAAATAGAGCGACGTTAGTTTGTTGCGTCCTCCGGACGGCAAATGGCTTTTTACGAGTAGCTTTTTTTTGGGAGGCATACACGCGGAGGCTTGGGGTTGCATAGTCATGCACCAAGCCATTTTGAAACGCTGAGCTCCTGATTTTTTTTTTTTCCTGGTGAAGACGAAGAAATTTACACAAATCATTTTCCGCAACTTCGTTTTCGTCTAAAATCTTCGATGTATAGTAAACAAAAGGGTTGGAGTTTCGACCAATATTGGCGGTAATTGTCAATGCTGGGATTTCAATGCATTTTTAATGTAATCTCGACATTTCGAGGTACGCCTCGGGACGTTCTTCTTTTTCTTCTAGATTGGCGCGATAACCGCTTAAGCGGTTATATCCATTCGGACGACATTTTTCAATCAACGAAACCTCTGGATCTCACTCATACAGCTCATCATTCCAAAAATCTTATGCAGAATCTTTCTCTCAACCACTCCCAGCATCGCTTCATCGGATGTTGTCATCGTCCACGCTTCTGCCCCATACGTTAGGACGGGCATGATGAGAGCCTTGTAGAGTGTTATTATTATTATTAGAAGACCATTACGCACTGCGACCAGAGCTGATCTATTGTGAAAGGTCTATTTTGATAGCCCTAGAGTTTTAGGCTTTTTAAAAATTTTAGCATTGTGTTTGTTGTTCCAAAGATTGCATGGAGATACTACGATACCACCAAGGTGATGAAGTCTCTGTCTGCCCAACGCAGGACATTCACAAAGCACATGTTCTGAGCTTTCTATGTCCATTTCGCAAAAGCGGCAGACATTGGTCTCAGATAGACCAATATTATTTAGATGATACCTCAGGCTGCAGTGACCTGTAAGATATCCTGTTAAAAGACGCAGATCTACTCTGCTTAGTGAGAGTAGCTTGTCAGATATTCCTTTGTTGGGACTTAGGAATAGTTTGGCTTGACGCTGACCGGCACAGTTTAGCCAGTGTGCAGCAAATTTCCTTTCTTCCCATTTCCTAAGGAATTCATTAATGTGGCTTTTTGTGAGTCCACAGAAAGGCTCAGGACCAGTAAGTTGCATATTTGCTCCTTGTTTTGCAAGGTCATCAGCCATTTCATTTCCCTCATGTCCTTCATGTCCCGGAATCCAGCCTAGTGTTACTATGTTGACGTTTCCTGACGTGTTGAGAAGGTTTAGGCAATCGTTTACCAATTTAGAGGTGATAGTTGTTGATAGAAGGGCTTTTAGAGCCGCCTGGCTATCTGAAAGAATGTAGATGTGAGTACCTCTCTTTTTCCGCTAAGGCATTCTCCCACACATATTTCAATGGCATGTTGGGCAGAGTCCCATCGGAATCGATTTTTTGAATTTAGGCCCATGGATTCCTGCCCCTGTTCTACCATTTTCCAATTTGGACCCATCAGTAAACCATAGCTGAGAGCCAGGTTTGAAAGTGATAGAATTAGTTCTACAGTCTGTGCGTTCATTAATTATAACTTGGAAGTTAGTGAAGAGTATTGGTTTGGGTGATAGTATATCATCCCTATGAAGAATGGGACTATGTAGGAAGTCTTCTATCCTTTCATATCCCCACTTTTGAGTTCAGATATACCTTTTAATCTTAAGGCACTCGAGACAGCTTCCCTTTCAATCAAGATTGGAAGCGGTGGTATATGCAGGAGCACACCCAATGCGTCCGTGGGACATGTTTTCATAGCCCCTGTAATACCAACACATATCAGGCGATGCAGTTTATTTAATTCGTTTGTAGAGTATTAGTTTTGTTCGTCGAGAGAGGAGCAGTACATTTGCCTGCTTAGTCCTAAGTAGCACTTGTTGGCAAGAGAGATTCTAGGTTGGATTTCCAGGCTGGCATTGTTATCGGTGTTAATGCTGGCTCCTAAATAAAGGGAATCTCTTACTACCTCGAAATAATAAGTGTCAACAGTGACGTGAGTGCTGATACGCGAGGGCGCCGACTGTTTTTTGATTACAGGAGGTACTTCGTTTTGTCCTCGACCCATTTATTTCAACCTCTAACCTCGTTTTGTCCACCAGACCTATTTGTTTTGCCTCTTTATCCAGTTTGGAAGAAGCAGAACTAACAGCTCGGTTATTGAGGCCGATAATGTCAATATAATCGGCATACGCCAACAATTGTACGCTCTAACTCATAAGCACTAGTGCCGACTTTAGTTTTCGGGACTTACAAAAGTGGGCATTTTTAGATTGCTATCCTAACTAATTAGTTTTTCCAGATCTTGCAAGCTACTGAAAAAATTAAAAAAAATATTAATAAATAATTTCGGGATTCACATAAACTAGCCCCGACATTTTCGGGACATACAAAAATCGGGACTTCCAGATTGCTATCCTAACGAAATAGTTTCTTCAAATCTTGCAAGCTACAGAAAAATTAAAAAAAAAATTATAATACATTATTTCAGGATTCATATACATACTATACATTAATCCCGACATTTTCGGGACTTACAAAAAGTGGGATTCCTAGATTTCTGTCCTACGTAAATAGTTTCTCCAAATCTTGTATGCTACTGAAAAAATTAAAAAAAAAATATTCATAAATTATTTCGGGATTCACATAAACTAGGGTCTTACAAAAATCGGGATGTCTTGATTGCTACACTAGCTAAAAGTTTTTCCAGATCTTGCAAGCTACAAAAAATATAGAAAATATATTGATAAATTATTTCAGGATTCATATACACTAGTCCCGGTATTTTCGGGACTTACAAAAATCGGGATTCTAAAATTGCTATCCTAACTAAATAGTTTCTTCAAACCTTGTAAGCTGCAGAAAAATTAAAAAAAAAAATTATAATACATAATTTATTTTGGGATTCACATGAACTAGCCCCGCTATTTTCGGGACCTACAAAATCAGGGACTCCTCAATTGCTATCCCTAACAAGTATGCCTAAAAATACACACCTATATTTACGAGTCCCTAGATTGAAGTAGGAGCATCATATCCTTCAGTCAAGGTTGCCGCTGCACTCTTAACGGCGTCACTCAGCGCAAAAGGAGCAAGGAATACGTATTTTCGCTTGAATGACGGCAACGTCAACTGAAGTGCAGAGGGAAAATCGTGAAGACTGACGCCATGGTGATTGCTGATGAACACATGAATTATTATATTTCACACTGGGCGACTTATCCCACAGCCGTCTGCGCCCATCCTTTCATACATTCATCTATATATAATACAAGTAACTAGGACGCATAGTACCCCGCAACTCTCGTTGCGTTTATGTGGCGCATGCGGTGAGTTATTGTGCGTGTGTGTTTGTGTATGTCTTCATAGCGCCAGCACATTAATTCTGTCATGGATAATAACCCCTGGTGCTGTTAAAGCGGTGTTTGTCTGGTGATAATTGCGTAATGACTTTGGGCACAGCTACCAACCAGTTATGATGGCAGCTAGCAAAAAACGCAGAAGCAAAGCGCAATGGGCGCGCATAGATATAAACCTACTTTCGCATAAAGCATCGCCCAGTCACAGCTTGCTCGGAATAGCTAACCTTTCTAGCCTTTAATATTTACTACCCTTTCTCGACTTCTCTTTTAGAGCTGTTGCCGCCTTTCCTGTGTCATTAGTTTTATCTGCTGCTTGTTGGCGCATTTATTATTATCATTATTATGTTTCCCTCAACATTGCATTGCTTTATTTGCTCTACATTTGTACGCTTTAATTACACCTGCCTCAAAGGCCAAATTGAGTTTCCCTGTTTACTTGCTTTCATTGGCGGAGGGGATGTGGTAGTTGCCTGCAATGCGTTGATGTTTTCATTGTCACAAATTACTTGTGGGTAGAGAAAACACGTGGCGACAGGTGACGGCAAAGTAATGATTTCGCAGCTGCGTGTGTGCTTTGCGGTCCACTCAATGCGATGAGTTGGGCTTAGTGCAAGTTTAACTACATTCACACACACATACATACATACAAATGTAGTTATCTGCATATTTTAAAAATATAACTTCATCCATATTTTACAGGAGTCGTCATCAGTTGCAATCCTTCCATTAATAGATAATCTCGTTTCCATCCACCACTTCGGTAAATGAATATTAATGAACTCATATTTACATCCCATGCAGTCATTCGCAATCCACATCCTTTTTTCGCACTCCTTCAATTTTACAAGCCTACGAACTGTTACGTATCTGTTGTGAATATCATTTAACTTATTAATGATTTTAATAGCACACATACATTCGCATATGTGTGTGAGCAGTGGTGGAGCTCCAATCTCCCAAGGGGGAGTTTGTTCCAAAGTTGTTCACATGTTGCCGGATGTCCACAAATTTTCGTTTACTGGTAAAGGAATTGAGTAAGGCATGAATAAGGCGTGTTTTTTTAAGTATTTGGCATAATTTGTACTACAAATAGAGAATGAATGAAGCAGACCATTCCAGCAAAACCAGCTTTGCGACTTACCCAACCCCTTGGCCACACAAAATGTTCAATACTCGTGCATTCACAATTTTTTACCGATGCATTCATATTTTCGAACTTGCACGGCTTCTGGCAACAAAATTTCAGTAAATTTTGACAAATGCTGCAGGTAAATGTCAAAAAATTTGAACATTGGGAGAGCAGCGATTATGGCAGAACCTTCAAAAAAATGTTTTGATGGAACTTAAACGTTTTTCAATGAGATTACAAATTCTCTACTTTCGCTGCGAAGAATTAATTGCACGTGTGGCTTCTGTGTTATTAGCCAACTCATATGCAGACGCTCATGAAGCGGGCTCTTAGTTAGAAAGAATCGAAAATAATAGAATAGTTTTTTATTTATATTGGGTAGTCGAAAAAGTCTTTTCGTATTTCTAATCAAACTTCAACTCATTTTTTTTATATTTATAATGAACTTTATTTAACGAAATATGTACCATTTTGGTCGACCACCTTTTGCCATTTTTCTTCTAGAGGCATTATTCCATCAGTGTAAAACTTTTGTGGTTTCTCGGCGAAAAACTGCGACAAGTAATTTTCACAGGCTTCTCAAGAAGCCAACTTTACTTCATTAAGGGAGTTCTGCATTGACCGAAACAAATGGTAGTCCGATGGTGCAAAGTCAGGGCTATATGGTGGATGCATCAAAACATCCCAGCCAAGCTCTCCCAGTTTTTTCCGAGTCATCAAAGATGTGTGTGGCCTAGCGTTGTCCTGATGGAAGACGACGCCCTTTCTGCTAATCAGTTCTGGCCATTTTTTTCTTTCGATTGCTTGCTTCAATCTTATCAGTTGTTGACAGTAAAGTGTAAAATCAATCGTTCGAGCAGGCTGAAGCAGCTCATAGTGGATGATTCCTTTCCAATCCCACCAAACACACAGCATAGCCTTTCGAAGCGTCAATCCTGGCTTTGCGACCATTTGTTGAGCTTCACCACCCTTGCAACATGATCTTTTTCGCACATTATTGTCGTATTTGATCCACTTTTTATCCCCTGTTACCATTCGCTTCAGAAATGGTTCGATTTCATTTCGTTTCAGCAAAGAATCGCAGATGTTAATTCGGTCCATTAAATTTTTCACAGACGATTCATGTGGTACCCAAACATCGAGCTTCTTTTTGTAACCTGCCTTTTTTAAATGGTTCAAAACCGTTTGATGATGAATGTTTAGTGCCTTGGCGATGTCATGGCAGCTTATCTGACGGTCCTGGCCAATCTTTTCCATAATTTCATCGACTTTTTCAACGATAGGTCGACCGGAGCGAGGTGCATCTTTCACATCGCAATTTCCAGAACGGAAGCGAGCGAACCATTGTTGTGCTACACGAACTGATACAGCATCGTCTCCGTAAATTTCACAAATTTCATTTGTGACTTGCGTGGCATTCTTCCCTTTTTTATACAAAAATTTCAAAATATAGCGAATTTCTTCATTATTTTCACTCATTTTTGAACAGCTATAACTTTTTTTCAACTTCTCCGAATTTAATTTTTTTTTTGGTTAAATGAAGCTTAAAATGCCACCTTTCTAACACCATATGATATGACACAATGTGATTGGTAGCACTAGAGATAGATGACTCCAACGACATCTATTGACAATATACGAAAGGACTTTTTCGACTACCCAATATTAGTTTACAGTTCACAGTATTTTCATATAGAATAAAAATGTAGTTTTTAAACAAATAAATAGGGAATATGGCCTTAAAGGGTTACATACGTCCAGCTGCGTCAAAAATGCGCTAAAAGAAAAACTGTATGTATAGAAGGTATAACAATAGAAATAAATATAAACAAAATTTATACATTGTTTTTTAGTACTTAAACTTTATAAAAAAATGTATATTAAAAAAAGATATTTAAGACTGTAGTCCTAGATATATGTTCTAAATATGTTCCAATTTTTAAGCGTGTAAATCATAACATTCCTTGGTGCACGAAATCACTCAAACATCATAAAAATTTGAGAAATTATTTCAAGTTAACAAACGAAACCCGCTTTTATGATTTTTTTATCTTCCACAGGAATAAGTTTCATACTTTAAATAAGTCTTTGTATAAAGAATACATTCTCAAATTTGAGCTAAATATAAAAAGTAATCAGAAGAATGTTTGGCCATATATTAAATCGATTAAAAAGGTCTTTTGTATTCCCAATTCTGTTTTTTATAGGGGCTTAACTGCCTGCTTTGTCAGTAATGCAGCGAATTTATTTGCCGATTTCTTTTCAGCTAATTTCGTATCTGATGATGATATTCAGGGGGAACATGTGGCAGCCATTCGCTATAATTTCTTGAGGAAATTGTCTTCTTCTGTTGACTTCCGTTCACTTGTTCTATCAGATGATGATGTCATTGAGGGATTGTTAAAATTAAAAACTGTGCTCATTCGTATGAAGACGGGCTTTCTGTAACTTTGTTTAAAAATTTTCGCTCTTTGGTGCAACCTCTTAAACTAATTCTTAACAAATCCCTGGCTGAAGGAATATTTATCGATGATTGGAAGCTGACTTCAGTCACTCCAATTTTCAAAAGCGATATTGCAAATTACAGGGCAATTTCCAAATTATCTGCTGTATCTAAACTTTTTGCATGTGTTGTCAAAGACAAGTTATATTTTAGCGTTAAACGTCTAATTAGTCCAAGACAGCATGGTTTTGTACTCGTAGTTGCAAGATTTACGTTATCTAACTTATCCGTTTTTTCTGAAGATTGCTACGTAGGCTTCCGGAATGGTTTTCAAACTGACGCAATAGATATACATGGATTTCTCTAAAGCCTTTGATAAAATCTCCCATACGATTTTAGTAACTAAATTGGCTTGTATCGATTTTCACTCAACTTTCCTTGATTGGATTCGATCCTATTTAATAGGGAGATGCTGTACTGTAGTTATCGATGGAGTTTCTTTGCAACAGTTCATGTTGTTGTTGTTGTTGTTGTAGCAGTAAGAGAAGTTAATCGCCACCTCGGGTGTACCTCAGGGTAGTATTTTAGGATCTTTGTTATGTCTTTCGTGTATGAATGATATTTGTTCGTACTTTCCTTTGCTAATTTTCTTCTCTATGCTGATGATCTAAAAGGGAAAATCACTGATATTAAAAATTCTAGTGATTCAGCCTCCTACAGTCCGAGTTGATTAATTTATTTTTCTGATACCTTATGCATCGTCTTTTTCTTAATAAAATCACATTTTCTTAGCCTCAAAACCCCCTTAATACCTCTCATCATATCAATTATACATATCTTGCTTCATCCGGTGTGATAAAAGGTCCCTAAATCTTTATTTGATGCAAAGCTTAATTTTATCATGCTTTTGTTCGGTCCAAATTAGATTATGCTGCTTTTATTTGCTAGCTACAATTATAGCAATCAGTAAACTAATAGAACGGCCATCACCTTAGGGTTGAGAATTTCATATTCTTTCATTCACACCTGGCCAGATTTGACTTTTCCTCCGATATTTGGGTTCCATATCCTCAAATTTTTTCAATTATTATATTTTTTTTATTTTTCAACTGATTTTTTTTTTTAATGCTTAATTTGCGCGAAAATGTTTGAATTTTACATTCTTTTCTTCGCTGGCTGCCTCAGCGCGCAAAACAATCAACCAACCGTTACCCCTCATTCAACCGCCCTTGCATGTAAATCTGCAATTGGCTTACTCAATTATTTGCATGTCCATGTGCATATATATACTCGTATGTATGTACATATGTATGTGTAAATATATACATAGGTAACTTTTTAACTTTATGCTTTTTCATCCGATGCTCATTGTGAATTCATTAGTTTCGGTATATAGATAAATGACCGTACTTTAATCTTAACTAAGTAAAGTTGTGAGCGTTGGTTATTACATGAATCTGTACTTACAAATGTACTTACTTATAGATGTACATGCACGGTGGCGGAAAATTAAACATTAATTTTTTTATATATTTTACTAAATAAAAGAAAAAATGATTTGTTAGAAATCTTTTTCCCCCTTTAAGCGCTCTTTTTTATTGTATATTGAAGTTGTCTTGCTTACAAGTGCCAACTATGATTGACGTACGAAGTGCTTTACAAAAACTACAAATTTTCTAATAGGGTGATTACTTTTACGCCACAGTTCTAGAGAAACCAATAAAAATGTGAAATAAAAGCAGAAAATTACGCAACCGTAATTGCGTGACTACTATTCGGGAGTGTACGGCACAAATTTTCTGTACAAGCAGCGGACATACAACCCCACACCATTGCCGACTTTCGGGCGTAAGTTTTTTTCCAGCAACTCTTCATTAGGTCTTCTCCACACATATGATTGCCCATCTGATCTAAATATACAATATTAATCTGGCTTTCACCAGCAAAACGTGCTTCCAGAGCTCGAAATCTTTATCCCCATGCCGCTTTGCGAATTGTATTCTCTCGCGTAGGTATATCTCGTTGATGAAAGGATTTTCCATTATTTGTTAATTATTCTTTCGCAACCCTGTACGTATACTTACTAAAGTCACCAGATTCGTTCACAGGGGGACGCCGCAGGGAGGTGTCCTTTCGTCCCTACTTTGGCTAGTTGTAATTGCCGAAGTTCTGCTAATGCTAAATATGGGTGGGATTAAGGTAGTATCATACGCCGATGACTTGGTCCTGATGATATCGGGACCATTTCCCTCAGTCATGGCTAAGATTTTTGAAAGGTCACTGGCTGCACTCAGTCGCTGGGCTGCCACTTGTGGCATCCGAGTCAACTCTGACAAAACGGACTGTACAATTTATTTGAACTGCACAAATTTTTTCTCAGGAAAGCGCAGAAAAGATGGAGCCCCATTTCTTCATGTGCTACTTCGAAAACCCTTTGGCCCCAATGCAATATATGAAGCACTCAGAAAGTGCTTTGGACTCCTCGCCATTCAATTTTCAAACTCGTAGCTGTCACTGGACGATCGGCACACACGTGGAAAAGCTAGGGTTACCATTTAACTCCCATTGCAGAAGCTGTGGGGACCTTTTAGAGAAATAGACTGTAGAGCATTTTCTGTAAATGTCCGGGTATGGCAGCTAAACGATTAAGATCAATGGGTGCTTCTTTCTTCGACAGCCTGGGGCAGGGCTCTCTGCCTAAATCCCATCAATCTTCTCCATTATATCAACAGCTCTGGTTGACTGTAGATATCTGCCTGTTGGAGGTCTCATAATGGTATCAAAACGGCGCTTTAGTGCTACTTGAGGAGTGCCAGACCGGCACTTCAACTATTTCATCTACCAACCTACCTAAGTTGCAAACCAAATATGATCGAGTTCTTTATTGAGCCACTGTACACATCTACTTTAAAACCAACTTTACTTTTCATATGCCCATATATTTGTACTTATATATATGTATAGGTATGTGAATCCTCATAAAATACCATATTATGAAACATTTAGTTCTAGACCATGAACCTTTTCCTTTGTATTTGCTTATTTATTTCTGTGCAAGTGTATTTATGTACATTCCAGAAAATTGGGTTAAACATTTATCCTCATACTATTTATAAACATGCATATATATGTATGTATAGGTACATATATATAACCGTGTTTATCATACGAGTATAAGTACATACATACCTTAATATCTACCCCGGCGCGGTTTTATTGATTTCCGAAAAATTGTGTATAAATAAAGCAGACTGGAAAGCAGAACAACGTCAAGTGTATTATTGGGCGAACATACAGCCGTACCTACTGAATATGTAAATAAATATATACAAGTACATATAAATATATAGATATATATATATATAAGAGAATACGACAGTAAATTGCTGCTTAGTACTCATTCGAGTATTTCACTTTTCAAGTTGAATATCTGCATCTTTATCTATAAATATTTTTCAGTGAAATAAAACCATTGCACGCGAAACTATTTAAATGTACTTTTAAGTTCATAAACTTAAATACGAGTATGAAATGATACCAGTGAAAAACAGCAACTAAATACGTCAAGAAATAAATATTCCAACAAGATAATCTTGGCACCTAAGAAAGTAGTGACGCAATAGATGAGGTAAATGCACAAATACACTGCAAATGTCATAAACTCATCGATGTGCATACGTTTGCACGAATATACGAGGGCTGGCTTTTTACAAATTTGCGCTCAGTAATGAAAAAATTAATGAATCTTCTTTATTTATAAAAATTAATGTTTGACTATACTTCATCGATGAACTCAAAAACTACTGGAGCGATTATTATAAAAATTAGTATATAGGTATATGTATTTTTCCACGGAGAAGATTTGTAGAATATGCTCATTGATGCGACTCGCCACCAGGTGGCGCCGCAGAGTAGCAACTTCTGCCCCGTACTTTGATTTTGAAGACATATGTTTAGCAATCGCTAACAAGGCACTGGTGCAACTGGGAATGCCTGCTTCAAACCGACCTGCAAAGAACCTTTTCGATCGTGATTTGCAACGAGAAACACACTATGATTCTGATGAACTGAGGACATTCGTTAGAACAAATCTTCCGCAGTTGATTCCAGAACAACGCGTTGCGACAGAATTACGCGTGCAATCACAGAACAAAGCGGTGGACTGTTTTTCATAGATGCGCCCGGTGGTACAGGCAAGACTTTTCTTCTTTCACTAATTTTGGCAACATACTTCCTACGAAATTTCAGGAGAAAGGTCGCTACTTTCTTTCACAAATCACTTGGCTATTCTGCAGAAGCCCAACTCAGACCAACGTCTTCCACGGATAGGCTTCATGAAGCCGTCAATTCATAGTTGAATCTATGCAAGAATGACACCTAGAAAGGGTTCAGAGCCTAGGTGTATGCTTGCAGAGCCTTCGTTAGCCAGTTTATCAGCCAACTCGTTTCGTATAAGACCACAACGTTCAGACACCCAAATAAGACTAACTTTGTTGTGTTTAGTTTTGTCTTGAAGAGCAGCGTGGGTTAGCATGGGTCTAGCCCCATATCTGGGAAGCATTCGCTATCCGCCACCTGTCATACGCCCTCTGTGGGTTATAGCCATCACCCGAGGTTCTACGCTCCACTAGGAAATCAGCACAGCAGTAAGTAAGTGAGTAATTAAAATGGCTCTTTTTGTTTCTCGAAATCGTCTCATTGGAAGTCACTTTTGCCGAATGGATACAAAGGTTCCGGTTCTGAAGTATCCGATGCGGGACCAGCCAGTGGTAGCCAAAGAAGAGGAAGGCCTCGTCTGCGTTGGAAATATCAGACGGACAAGGATTTGGCTTCACTTGGTGTCCTAAACTGGCAACGGCTGACTCTTGAATTAAAATTCGAAAAGGTCTAGCCAAGGAGCACCAGGAGATTTGGTGGATCCTAAAACACTCAGGTTGAAAATCTCATTGTATTTAAAGCTCTGGAAAGAGGGTAGATAGTCAAGGAGAAAAGTATCAGAGAAAGAGATAAGAAAGAATAGAGACAGATATAGAAATAGTTAGTCCTGTGAGAATTTTCCTGATTCTTTGGTAAATTTGTAAATATCCTCCAGTTTCATAGAACGAATATTACTTATTCTCACGGCATCGGAACCGAAAACTCATTGCCGTGCTCTAGCAAAGGCAGGACACTCACAGAGAAAGTACTCAGTGCTATCCGCCTCCTCCGCCTCCTTTGCAACCTGTCTAGTTCCCGGAGTGTTGACTTATCCATGGTTCGTCGCCACCAGACAGAGGCGTAAGTGATGATTGGTCTGTTAAGTGTTGTGTATATCCACAGGACCACAGCAGGTTTCAGACCCCAGGTTTCATCAAAGGCTCTGCGGCATTGCTGAAAAATCCTCAATGCGCGATTCACCTTCAGTTAAACGTGTGTCTCCCAAGTCAGCTTCTTATCCAAGATTACTCCTAGATATTTAACTGCATCGGAAAGACCAAGTGTCATACCTTTCAGTGTTGGAAGAGTGAGTCCATCCAATTTCCGTTTTCTCGTAAACAAGACTATGGTTGTTTTGTTCGGATTAACGGAAAAATCTTGTCTCATGCACCAGTCTCTGCACTTTCGTGCAAAGTCTCCTTAGGGATTTATCCGATGTTAACGCACAGACATCGTCAGCATAGAAACCCAGTTCCTGCTAGTAGAGAGTCTACAAACAAGTACCACAGCAGCGGGGAAGGAACAGCCCCTTGGGGACATCCTTGATTGGCCCTGACAGTGATTGGTTCGTCACTGCTCCCACCAGCGGTTAACAGCCTCTCAGAGAGCACGGAATATATCCATTTTACAATGGTTTGATTAACTCCGTGTCGTTCGGTAGAAGAACATATTGAGCCGAAAGTGGCATTATCAGAAGCCCCTCAATGTCCACGAACACGCCCATTGTGTACTCGTCAGCTTCCAGTCCGGCTTCAGCCTTGCTAACAAGATCGTGTAAGGCTGATTCACATGATTTTCCACTCTGTTGGTGGCTCACTTTCAACCAAATTGCGCCAATCAAGAAATTGCGCCAATCAAGAAGAAGAATAGTTCGGGTATTTTTTCTTCCCAGCTAAAAGTTTTCGTCTCATGTAAAGAAATTTGCAAATAATAGATGGCCCCTGGCATCATGTGCTAGAGCAAGATTATCCGGCCAACACAAATAAGATTGAATTCTGATGAAGAGACTTTTCACTTTTAAATTTTAAAACCTTAAGCAAGGCCGAAATGAATTGCAAGTGTG
This sequence comes from Anastrepha fraterculus, assembly GCA_037575425.1. NCBI lineage: Eukaryota > Metazoa > Arthropoda > Insecta > Diptera > Tephritidae > Anastrepha > Anastrepha fraterculus. The sequence continues at coordinate 321,883 of JAYXIM010020158.1, read as the reverse complement.
CTTACAGAGCTCCTTTTTGATTATATGTGTGATATGTAACTTAGCCAGGAATCAATGAATTATCAAGAAGCTACACCCTTCTTGGTATTGGAAACCGTTTTCAGAGGACATACGGAATCCTGCTTTCGATTGACTGTTTCATAGTGGCATCCAAGTTCAATTCATTACCACGACGGGGATACTTTCTTGGAATGTCCCCGAACTTCTGTACTATTCTATTCAATTCCATTGAACAGATACCTAAGCTGAGCTGACCGGAATGACTTTATAAAGCAGAATAAGAAACGCAAAACTCCCCATTTTCACTTGTCCTTTAATAAGCAGTCATCTCAGCTGCTTCGCTATATGTCATAATGCACAAAGTAGGGCAATTCAATATGAGTACAACAGAAATAAGTAAATCTTAAGAGATTTTTTTGCTGTTGCTACTGGCGCGTGTGTACCATTACGACAAATGGCAAACATATAAAGCGAAAAAAGAAGACAAAGGCAAAAGGCAAAGCCATAACGAGCAAATTTTAGAGGGGAAAATTACATAAATACCAGCATGCGATATAATATTTCCCCAATAGTTTTTGGCATAAGTTTTTGCTTGTCGGGCAAGTTCGGACGTATTGTGGTTTATTGATAGTTGAGAAAATATGCCGCATACGCCATGTTGGGCCAACTCATAAACCGCACACAACGCACATACCCAAACACATTCAGAAGCCGTTAGAACGTTGATAAGGCAATTTCGTTGAGAATGGGACAATAGGTAATAAAACACTTTTTGTCGTTCAATTTTATAACTTTTATATTCTCGCAACTTGCTCAGCTAATTTGCAGCAAATGGCAAACTAAACGAGGTAAGAGGAGAGAGAAAATATTTCAGTTACATTGCATTTAATTGAGAAAGGATATGCCATCAGAGGATAATGAATGTTGGCATATGACTGAGATGCTTATAAGTGGGTAATGGCTTTTGCTTGATTTCAATAGCAGAGAAAATTCTCTAGCCACCACAGACTACAGGGCGAATACTGAGATTGCACCGAGTCCGATTCAGTAGTGGCATTACCACATACCATCCTTTACCCAGCAGGAGTTGGAGTAAGAGCAGAAGCACTACGCAAGCTTCTGCCCTGTTGCTATGCAGGTGAATTCGTTAATCATTTTTCATATTCTTAGAAATATAGCCACCTTTTTCCGCCTGAATTCGGTAATTCGAACGAAAAAATCAATGCTACGATGCGGAAATTCGAACTCGACAATTCAAATTTGCAAAGTTTCTTGGTGTGTTAGTAAGAACTTTGAATTTTGGGACTCCCCTGAAAATACCTTTACTAAGAGTGTTATGCATAAAACATAGGCACATTTGCACGCACGCTTCCGCACGAATCGCTTCGTTGGTATACAGACTAAAAATTTGTATTAAATATGAGTCCTAAAAAGTATAAATGTTTGACGATTTCTGAAAAGAAGAAATTAATTGAAAAAGTAGAAGGAGGTGAGAAGAGAAGCGATGTTGCAGAAGAATTTATGTGTTTTAAAGGAGTGAAATCTAACAAAAAAGTTTGGATGACAACAGAACTTTTTAACAATTGGCTTTTAACAGTTAATGGAAACATGAAACGACAAAAGAGAAAATGTCACTATTTTTAGACAATTCCACTGTCCACAACAGTTCTCCAACATTGTCCAACGTAGAACTCTACTTCTTTCTGCCACATACAACTTTCAAACTGCAACCATTAGACCAATGGATCCATAATTTAAAGACGTTGTATTGCAAAGAAATTATTAAGCTCGTTTTGGAATCTCTCGACAAGCAGCTAACTACGAATTTCACGGCTCTAACAGCTACTTTACTCCGAAATAATTATGGATACTGAAGAACCAGTAGTTGAAATCAGCGGTGTGAGTTTTTCTGACTATGTTCAAGTGGTTGAAGATGTTGCTTTCACAGGATCACTTACTGATAGCGAAATTTTACAGATACGAATGAAAAGAGCTACGATGTAGATGAAGACGATGCATCAGAACCTTTGGCAGAGGTGTCAGTTAAGGGGGCAGCCTGCTTTAGAGGCTTCAAGAAATCGATTTTTTTCGTTTTTGCATAAATGTCTTCCCAAACTATCCAAAAATGTGTCCTCAAAACTTCAGAAGCAAATTCAAAATATTTTCGCAGTTACAGAAGAAATTGTGAGCAAACGTCGAGCAGGTATACGCGCGGCCGGTATATATACAAAAACTTTGACGCGCGATTCCTCGGTTTTTTATTTTTACGATTTTTCCTAACTGGCGGTAAAGATAGGAAAACAGTTAAACGTCCTCGGCGCCTCGGCAAAATGCTTGTACCAGGCATAATATAACATATATTTTAATGAAATTTAATGAAATTGAGAAGACTGCTGAAATATATAACAATAACAGCTGAGAGTTTCGTTTCAATCGAATATTTCTTTCCTTCCCAAAAAAATCCAGGAAAAAATCGATTTTTTGAAGCCTCTAAAGCAGGCTCCCCCTTAAGGTAGCAAGAGCCGCATTCGATAACTTACAAAACGAAATTGATGAAACAGCATATCAGGCACTTTTTTTTTAATATTTCAACCACTCGATAATTCGTAATATGTACCTCCTTGATCAAAAACCTCCCGGAATATATGAAAATATGAAAAAAATTTCAAAATACAAGTTTATTCCTCAAAAGTGATAATCGCCTTCAAAGTAGCTACTGCCCACCAACTGCAACGCACTTATTTATGCCAGCTTTTGATGCACCGAAAAATAATGTCATTTTTTTACGTAAATTCAAGTAAAAAAATTTCTTACAAATTTTTCTTTTTAGTCAATGATTTAATTACCTTCTTTGGCAACAAATTCTTTGCCATCCAGTGTGGAAATTTTCCATGCCGGATCTATGAAAATTAATCGGTTTCTCAGTAAAAAAAAATATCTGGGTTTGGCATTTTTAGCATCAATCAAATTAAAAAATTTGTTTGTTTGTTAAAAAGTGCAAGGTTTAAACGGAATAAGTGGAAATCCGACGGCGCAATGTCAGGCGAATTTGGTGGGTAAGGTAGTACCTCCCAACCCAGTCCATTAATTTTTCCAAAGTTTTTCTTGCGCAGTGCGGCCCTGCATTATTGTGTTGCAAAATAACGTCTTTCTTATTTTCAATTAAAGATTGATTTACTCGATCTCATTGTTCACTATAACGGACTGCATTGACAGTTTCTCCAAGCTTAAGCACTTCAAAATGAACGATTCCACGAATACCCAACCAAACACACAAAAGTGCCTTTTTGGATATAAACCTGGCTTAGCAGTTCTTCATGGGGCATAGGCATAGAAAAAGGCAAAGGAACTGCTAAGCGTCACAAGAGAGGATAACTCAAAGGTCGCGGCTTGTATAACCGGGAATTGGCTATTTGGCAGGTATTCATTGAGATTAGGAGTTTTCTCCCATGAATATTGTAGAAGTTTTAGTGATTAGAAAGAGAAGGAAACTGTTGAGTACTTCCTTTGCATTTGCCCTTTGCTAAAATCAGAGAAGGTTTTTTAGGTAAATACTGTTTCAAATCCCTGTCTGGCGTTAGAGTGGGACTTTGGAGAGGTTGATGGAATTTCACTTAAGCCTAACTATAGATAGAAATCTTATCTCTACGTCACAATATGCCTACATGAAAGAGAAATCGGTAGAGACAACTCTACATAACCTTATTTACACGGCAGAGAGTTCACTGCACAAACCGGAATTTACTTTAGCTGCTTTTCCTGATATTCATGGAGCATTTAACAATGTTGAAAGGAGGCAATCACTGCAGCACTCACTGATCTTGGGGTAGAACCGGGCATTGTAGGCTTCATTGGCAAAATGCTAAATAGCAGAATCATCGAAGCGCAACTAGGAGAATCGGTGCTCAGGAGATTGGTGAGTAGAGGTACACCGCAAAGTGGAGTCTTCTCACAGGTTTTATGGAACGCTGTTGTAAGTAAACTTGTGTTAATACTGGAATCGATGGACTGTAAGGTGATAGCTTACGCCGATGATGTTGTTATTGCTGTCTCTGGTAAATTTGTATCTACATTAAGAGACCTAATACAAAATGCTCTAGAAATACTTTCTAGGTGGGCAGGAAAGTGTGGTCTAGGAGTCAACCCAGGCAAAACACAACTCATATTGTCCCTCACCAGAATCCCTCAGCTAAGTCCAATTATGCTCAAGAGGGAAGCTCTTGTAATTTCGGAAGAAACCAAGTACTTGGGACTAAACATAGATAGGAAATTGACTTGGAAGTCAAACATCTTAGAAAGAGTAAGGAAAGCGAACCTAGCTTTTTATGGCTGTAAGAGAGCTTTAGGTAAGACCCATGGCTTTGGATATCATGCCACATCTGCCACCCCTAGATCTCTTCTGCAAATACTCAGCGTCCGCTGTTCCGCTTTAAGGCTTAGAGCGAGCTCACAATGGAAGACTACCACACATGGACATTCAGCCATCCTAGACTCCTATACGGATATGCCCAGGGATTGTGATTAGCACGAAAGGAATTTCTTAATGAAAACCCCTTCTAGACTGAAATGGATTGAAGAAGATCCAACACCCAACACACCCGTTAAGATCTACACACACGGATCTAAAATGGACACCGGTGTAGGATCAGGGTTATATTGCGAAGAGCTTTCTACCACACAGGCCACAGAGAAATACCAGGGAACTATAGGGCAGACCAACTTGCAAGAGAAGGTACCTGTATGCCAGATATAAGTTATTTTATGGAGATATCTCTCACAACTTGTAATCTTCTCATTAAGGACGCACTAACCAGTTCTGCAAATCAAAGATGGATTAGCGCTAACCCCTGCAAACATGGCCAAGGCTAAAGTTACGTCTGTCCAAGAATATTATAAAATTGAGTAGACTTCAAATTAGGACCTTAGTAGGCGCCCTCACAGGGCATTGTCTCATATGCAATCAGCAAGGAGATTAGGCGTTTACATGCATTATTTCTATCGTAGCTGTGGAAGTGAGGAGGAGTTGCAAACAATTCAGCACTTTTTTCTACATGTCCGACTCTAGCCAGAAGCAGGAACCGATATTTAAGATCCTACTTCTTAATGAATATAGATAATCCATACATTTTAGGTATCAACAACCTTTTACGCTTTGTCAAAAGCTCAGGATGATTCAATGTGGAAAGGGAAATGTAGCTCAATATGGAAAGGGAAATTGAGCCTATTCGTAGTCTAAGTGGCATCGCTGTCTCTATGTGCGATGCGGCTGCCAAACGTAAGCTAATCTAGAATAGGACCAACTCTGCGCTTCATAAAAACCAAAAAATGATTTCGCGATGAAAAATAAAAAAGTTTCTCATGTCTCGCAGTGGTATCCCAATGGGCCTGTAAGATCTAAGTGAGTTGGTTGTACAGACCGACTACCACCATAACCTAAACTATCCCTGTTATCTAATAAGAGTCATTCTTAAAGTATTTTTTTATATATTTTTTTGTTGATCAAAAAATTTTTTTTTTAATTTTTTATTTTTATTCTTGAAAGTAACAACTATTTGTAAGTTAAATCGAACAACAGTTACTTAGGTTCTTGCCATTACCCCTTAAATAAGGCCAACTACACAATAGCTTCTTAAGGGGTTACATACGTCCAGCAGCGCCAAAAATGCGCTAAACGAGAAATGTTTTTAGAGGGGATACCAATAGAAATAAATATAAAAAATTTTATACATTGGTTATTAGTAATTTTTTTTAATTTTTCTGTCCAAAAATTAGTATATAAAAAATTACGTGACCCAAAGTGCAATGAAAAAAAAGTTGCTCCACGGTCTGCGTCATTTCTCCTTGAAGTGTTGATGAATCTGAAAAAAGTAAAAAAAAAAACTTGTAAAATAAAGTTGTAGTTATAGTCTGTCGAGCCGGATTTTTGAATTTTGAAAATTTTTGCAAAATACGGCATTTTAAAAAAGTATGCGTTCTACGTCATAAAGTCACAATGTAATATGTTTATAACATTTTTTAATAAAAATATCAAAAATGATATATATAGAGAAAACTCGTTCTAATATTTAAAAAACCGCATAAAAAAATATTAGAAACTGTATCAGTTACCATGCAAACCCTGCCGAAAAAAGTAGTTTCGAGAAAAACGAGTTTCAATATTGGGAGTTTCCGCATCAAAATTGCACAGTATATTCTTAAGGTACTATACTTATCGAAAAAAATATATTTTTTGATAATTCTGGACGTATGTAACCCCTTAATTAAAATATTTTCTAATAAATATTTTCTAAGTTTGAAATTTTTCTAATTACTTTCACTTGAAATTGTCTCATATATATATACATACGTACATACTTGCACACATACATATATTCATATCTCTATATTTTTTTTTTTTTTTACATTCCCACAACTTGACTCAGCGAGATAACACTTTAAACCCACAGTTGCTGCCACCAATACGTTGAGCTCTCATCGCCGCCATTATTACTCAGCCGGCTGTCAGTCGGTCTTAGCAGTTAATAAACGTGCATACCCTTTCACAAATAAAGGCATAGGTATGTTCGCATGTTTTATCGTCTAATGCTTGAGTTTTTTTTTTCATTTATATCTTTACGCTTCAATGTCAGTCAATTGCAGTTGCCGTCGCCGCCACACAGCCACGCTATCAACTCCACTCCTCGTTTTGATGCGCCTACTTCATTCTATGCGGATTTGTAGGTATTGGTATGTGCTTTGCATACATTGATATGTACTCGTATGTAAGTACATATGTAGACAAGTGTTTGCTGCAGAAGATTAGCATAATTCCGAAGTACTTGAAAGTGGGTTAAACCACGTTATTTGCCTTAAAGTGCTGATTGTAGTTGGCTGAAGCACACAAAAACAACAATGACTAGAAATTTATATGAAAAAATAATGAATATGGAAGCTTGCATTTTTGAAGTGAAAACTTCTTTAGAATCGTTGGGAGTGATTTGAGGAAAAGTGAAACGAAAAAGCGACCCTCTTGGCTACGAAGCGTTATATTATATGTTGATATAAATGTAGCGACGAGCTAAATAAAAATAAATTTTATTTTTTCTTGTGATTCGAACCAAGGATTTTGGATCGGAAGCTCACATTGCTAGTCGCTCGGCTACCACGCCATGCTGTCGTTGCTGGCCTAAAAGTTATTTAGTTACGAAGAGTCATATTATATGTTGATATAAATAATTTTTGTGAGCGTGTAATTCTCAAAAGGTTTATTAGGTTTTTTATTTAAAATCTATTGACTAGGTAGTGTGGTTATCAGCTTAACATCTGATAGATCCTCCATCGGAGGACAACAAAAGTTAAACTGATTTTTGGAAATGGGCGGAGTGTTTTAGGAGCTTGCTCTCCACCTCTGCCACGGGTAGGCCCGGTATTGCAGTACCGCCGGGATTTCGGCCTTGAATAAATGCAAGAAGAAATATACTAATATACATTTAGCTTTGGTGGGAAGACATACATTTTTATATGAATACAAGTAGACGAAAATGGAATTTTTTTTTTTTTTTTGAAATTTGCATTGTAGGACATTTCTGATTATTTATTGAAAACAGTTTTTTTTTAATTAAAATTGATTATAGAAGAAAATTGAATTTTTTCCAAGGTGAATTCATACACTAAGCTAAGTAAAACGTTTCGTAATTCAATTTTGTGTTGACATCCAAATGTACACGGCGGAAGAAAAAAATAACAAATCAGCTGTGTTATTGCTACCACCTTCAAAAGATTCGCCTTGGTTTTTCATATAAAAATTATCAATATCATCACTTGTGACAACTGTACCCAGTCGGTCGACAGTGTGTGAATCATCTTTAGATTCTGCAAGAATACCCTAACCTGCGCACCGCACAGTAAAATCGACACAAAGCTGAGCGCAGAGCACAATCGTACAAACACACTAACGTACAAACATACATATATACGCTCGAATACATTTTCTTACTGTGCTCAGCCAAGGCTGGTAGTCATGCACTGTGGCGATATGAACGCACAAATGCACATACACAGGCACGAACATGAAATCAAACAGCTCGCCGTGTTTAAGTGAATCGGTATAAATATTTCGTACATTAATTTTTGTGAGTGTGTAATTCTCAAAAGGTTTATTAGAAAATGTAATGACAAGGTAGTTTGTTGATTGTGCATGGTTATCGCTTCTCGGCCTTATGGCTAAGATCAAAGTGTAGTTTAACATCTGATAGATCCTCCATCGGAGGACAACAAATGTTAAACTGATTTTTGGAAATGGGCGGAGTGTTTTAGGAGCTTGCTCCACCTCTGCCACGGGTTAGTCCGGTATTGCAGTACCGCCGGGATTTCGGGCTTGAATAAATACAAGAAGAAATATATAAATACATTTAGCTTTGGTGGGAAGAGACATAATTTTTTATATGAATACAAGTAGACGAAAATGGAAGAAATTTGTAAGTCTGTTTCTTCGGTCCGTTTGGGTATTTTTTTTGACAACATCGAAACCAAAGCATTTGTATCATATTTTATCTATCACAAGCCACTCGTATCATTTGTTGAAATTGAAAACATTGAGGATGAATAAAATAAAATGAAGAAAATAAAATATGAACTTTAGAGCAATATTATAATGAACCTATAATTATCCCGCTCCTAATGCTGCTTTCGTCTTATTCTCTCAGTTTGTCTTACGGAAGGTTTCACTTCTATCCCGTCTAACCGTTAGACTGGTAGTTTTTTTTACTAAGTCTCAAGTTTGTAGATTTAACCATTTTTCACTGAAGATTTCACTACGGCAAACTTAGCCAATAACCTGGGTCTCCTACTTCTCAGCCGATTGCATATTTCTTGACAGACTGTGTGTGTATGTATTCATTTACATGTATGTATATGTATATGTACATGTGTTATATGTGTTTAGTACACTTGTATGTGTGTATTAAGCCCGCATTTTCACAGACTACTACACCTCTTTGCATTTTATGTCATTAGTTCTTCTTCTTCTTGTTAAATTTTTATCCCTTCACTAATATGTACAGGGACATTCGGTCGTCAATAATGCAGAAGCCCATTATTTTAATGCATACATTTTTTCTACTACGGCACTTTTTCTTTATTGCGTGCGCTAATGTCGTTTTTTCGGCTATGTTTTGTGTCTGAATATCTGCGATGCCCAACAAACCAAAAGGCTTATTTATGTATGAGATGTTAAAAAGCATAAAAAAGCAACAAAATTCTTCATTGGCGCAATGGGCGACTAAGTTATTTAGCTGCAGTTCAACAAAGAAGGCGAATCATTTATTCCTCCTGCTAACCGATATCCGGCACTATTTAGAGACATCAAGTGAAGACATGTCCTCTTCCATTAGGCTTTTTCAACGCAGAGGGAGCCTTGCCCTTCCTCTGTCATCCGCAGAAAGTATCTCATCGGACATTTTCTTATCGCTTATTAGCTTTGTATTAATTCGTACGGCATACCTTCAAACTGAAATTTGAAGAAACAGAGGTAAGAAGCACCCTCAGGCTAAAAAGCCGATTTTATTCGAAACTCTGGAAAGTATGATAAAAAAGCAGATAGTCAAGGAGGAAAGTATATAAGTGACAGAGAGAAAGAGATAGAATAGAATAGAGACAGAGACAGAGGTAGCTAGTTCAGTGAGAATTTTCCAGATTCTTTGGCAAATTTGAAACTATTCTCCAATATGAAAGAACGAATTTTCCTTATTCTCATGACATCGGTAACCAAACTTTGTAGCCTTGCTCTAGCAAACGCCGGACACTCATAGATAAAATAGATAATGAAGTTATCAAGTCAGTCTGAAATAATTTTTTTTGTTTCGAAAAAAAAGTTTAAAACCACTTATTTGGGAAAGCAAAAATTAAGCTAAAATTTTTATATTTATGTATGACAACAACAACCGAAGGCATTTCCATCTATGTTCAGTGCTAGGAAGAACAAAGTGTTTCCATTTTACTTTATACAGGGTTGCCCATATTCGACGGACCCGACGGATTTCGATGACTCTTTGGGCCCATTCCAATCGTCGAGGCTTGTCCGCAGGCAACAATCTTTGCGTCAATTGAATCTTATACGGGAATAAATGCAAATCAATGCGGATAATTCGTTGTAAAGTGATCCGAGCAATGCCCAACTGCTGAGAACAGCGATTTTCGGATATTCTTGGCGACGCCTTGGTCGGTTTTGATTTGGCCTCTTTGGATTAGAAAGAGCATCACCAGTGGAGAACCTTTCGTACAAACGTTTAATGGTGTTCTTAGAAGGCGCACATTTCACATTATTTAATTTTTTATACGCACGTTGAGTTTTCACATTTGACTTTTTTAGTTTCATGTAAATTTCAACAATTTGGGAGCGCTCGCGTGGCGTGTACTGTTCCATGATAAAAATCTGTTTGGACTGACGCTTCCAACGCGATATGTCATTAAGCGATCTGACGTCTCTGTCAAAATATACAGGGTTGCCAGATAGGTCCGTCGAATATTGGCAACCCTGTACTCCTTCGTGAGTAAAGGCTCCAGCTTCATTTTTGAAAACCTAACCACTACCTAAGTACTTTAAAAGCCAGATTTGTTTACTGATAAACATTAAAGTTACATTCAGCCTTAATATTTTAAGGCTTTCCGGGCATAGGAATCAAAGAATAAAAAACTAAATGAACTGTTTGCTGTTAGGTTTTCTTTGTTGTTCACTGAAATTTATTTTCATCAGAAAAAAATTGAGGAATCAATTGTAAGGGATCTTTCAAAAGTGACGCCTAGATGTCACTAGTGAATAATTCCTAGATGGTGCCTGTTTTTATGTCACCTTTGATATTTGTCAAGTAGACAGAGGTACATTTTTAAGCGTAATTTTTTTGGTGGAAATAATCGTCCGAATGAGTCGACAACTCAAAGATTGGGGAGAAAATTTCAAGGAACTGATACTGTCGACAGACTGACAAACCAAAAAATGGGTGTGCTGTTGAGAGCATTGCCGCTGTAGCGCAAAGAGTCGCTGAAAAACCTTTGACATCGATATTCGATATCTCCACGTTCTTAACAATTAGGCATTCATGAATCGACTGATTGGCGGATTTTACCTGTAGAGCTGTTACCCATGGATTTTATGAATATTTGAACATTGTTATTTTACGTAGTGGAAAAAAATAACCTATTCTCAAAATTCCAATCTGGTTTCAGAAAGAAATATTCATGCGAAACTGCAGTAGACGAATGGAAAAATAATGAAAGGCAAACTAAAATTAAGGCTATATTTTTAGACTTAAAAAGAGCTTTTGAAACAATAGGTAGGGAAATACTGTCAGAGAAACTAAAAAAGTATGGAATAAGAGATAATGAAATAAAATGATTCAATTCCTATCTAACTGAAAGGATTCAAAGAACCGAAGTAAATGGATGCGTCTCTGGATTTGGAAAATTAGAAATAGGTATTCCAAAAGGATCCATCCTAAGTGCTTTACTATTTATTATTTACATAAATTATATTGAAAACATTTTAAAGCATTGTAAAATAGTAATATACGCAGGCGGCGAAATGAAAACACGGAACTATATGCGAAAGCAAACTAATGTATGATCTTCAACAAGTAAATTTATGTCTCAAAGGTAATAACTAAAATTAAACGAACAGAAAACAAAAACGATGGAATTTAAATTAAAAAACGATCAAACTGAATTAAAAAATGAGTGAATAATCAAATGACCGAATGAATTTTTTTTTTTTTTTTTCAACAAAGTCCCTTTCAGAAACCCATTTTTTAACCCCTCCAATAAATTGGATTTCTTGAGCTTTCCAAAATACGCCTCTGTCTCGGCGATGTCTTCCTCGTTTGAATTAAATCTTTTCCCACGAGCCATTTCTTCATGTTAGGGAACAAGAAGAAGGCGCTGGGAGCCAGATCGGGTGAATACGGGCGTGCGGCAGCAATTCGTAACGCAATTCATGGAGTTTGGCGACGACAACACCTTCTTTTTCGCCAACTTTTTTTTAATAGCAGTCGTCCCTCGGGAAGCAATGGCAAACCTCCGAGTGTATTTCTGCCATGAAAAAGCTACTCATAACAAATAGAGCCTCAAGGACTTTCTTTTACTTAAAGGCAAAAAAATTTATGTTGGGAGTGTTCGTTTCAGAAAAATATTTTTATTTCAATTTGTTTTTGTTTTGTTCTGTGGGAAAAGAAATTTTATTATTGATTGAGAATAATTTTCAATCTTTGATTTCAAGTATTTAAGAATTATAAGCTACTTTGATTTTCGTCGACGTTTTTTAACCAAGGCGGCGCAAAATTAAGCACCTTGTAAGTGCAGTCATTGATTGTCCCCACCTACTGGAAAGGACTCGATTTAATCTTCCGTAACGATCCCTAAGGAACCTCTACCATTTTTATGGGGAGAGCTTTAAAACTTAGGTAGCACAAAATTAGTCACCCTATCGCAAAGGCATCGTGCGTCGGTCATATTTGAAAGTTGTGAAGTAGACTGCTTCTTTTTATCCGGACAACTAGCAAGTAGAGCATTCAAACAATATTAAGACCATTGTCCTGCACTCGGGTTCCCTTTTTACTTTTCTTTGAATCTACTCGACCTCCGAAGAAATCTGAGTAGATCTTATGGTGCCAAGGAGCCAAGGTGGTCACTGTTTAACACATTAGTGCCAAAGACCTCAAACCTGATTCGAGCGAAGGTCGGGCAGATGCACAGAGAGTGGTCCGCTGTCTCATCCTCCTCTCCATATGCTTACTAGACAGTTGCAGTATACAAAGAGACAAGCACTGGTCCGCGTTAAGCTGAGAATGAAGATTTCCATCTCTCAAAATAATTTTTTATAAAATTTTTTTTTTATTTAGTAAAACAGTCATTCAAAAACAAAATTGCATGATTAATTTTGCGCCGCCTTGTATTGCTATAATGCTCTTCGGCCATATTGTTCAATTTTTTTATATATTTTATTATATATTTATTAAGGACTACATTATATTAATTATTAAATAAAAAATAAATATTCAATTTTTACCATCCGTTAGACACCCGAGTCTGGCCAGACTGGATTTTTCATTTTTAACATATTTCTGAATTGAATTTTACATATTCCTATTATAACTAACGACTTGAGCATCCAGGTGGCTTCCTAAAATTTAATTTTCTATTGATTTATGAATATAACCTTTTAAAAAGGATGAAAAAATACCAGATACAAGGGCCCAGCCGAGGGTTTTAAGGGAGTTGTCCAACAGAGGGTTGAATGGAGTATAAAATCAGTGAAAATTATATCTAAATTCAAACAATTTGAGAAATAGCAAAATTCAGATTGAGTTTTACTTATGGAGACAGATACCTGTAAAATTTCGAAAAAAATTTTAGAACGTAAATCTAAGTATTTCTTATATTATACATCGTCAACCGTGATGACTCATTCTTTGCGTTCGAGCGCTGGGAGAGGTATAGTTGCGTTGCCGACTTTAGACGCGTTTTTCTCAAACTATATTTTTTGAATTGGCGTACACGATAACTCGAAAAATTATTTACCGATCTCCCTGAAATGCACACATCGTTTTTATGATATTACTTTCTATGTGAACTTAAAGCTTCCGAAAATTTTTCAAAAAACAATGTTTTCGAAGCACAAATAGTAGGAAAATTCGCCCCAAAATTCATTTTTTTAAGCATTTTATTCCGAAGAATTTTTTTTTTCATTTGTTTTTAATTCATATAGAAATTATGACATTAATAAGAAAACAACTTTTTGGTTTTTTGTATTCAGGTCACTGACGCCGTTGCTACAATGCTCGCCAATTGAGAAGCCCCGCTGCGACTTTCCTGGAAGAATTGAGTGTACATCCGCCAATTTAAATGATTAAAATAAAAAAAATTTATATTATTTTAATGTATAAATAAACTTTATGCCAATTTTGAAAAATATATATTGTCCTCTTCATTTTAAATAATTATAATGAAAATCAGGAAAAATATGGCCGTTGACAGGTATCTGTCCCCATATCACCGTTGAGTGTATTGTTAGGTCACACCTGTTAGGAAAACTATTGTACATAAATACTGAAATTTCTGCTTGGCACATTATTTACTTCTAAAGGGTTTTCCAATACGAGGTGTTATTTTAATACTCCAAAAACATGCTGTTTTTTAATATAAATGATCAGATGTTTATTTAGTTATAAAGAGGAAGGTATACCGTTAATAGTGGAAAATAATCTCAGGCAAATGACCACCACGACCACGCTTACAGGACAATATCCCTTTCATGAAATTTTCTATAACCGAATTGCAAAGTGGCTGCCGCCCTATGTCCTCGATAGCCTCACGAATTCCATCTTTGAGGTCTTGAATCGACCCTGGGCTTTTGGCGTAGACCTTCTCTTCCCCGTGGCTCCAAAGAAAAACGTCACAAGGTGTTAAATCACAAGATCTCGGTGACCAATTGTGATCACCTCTTCGAGAGATAACACGGTCCGGACACTTTTCCCGTAAAAGATCAATGGTTTCGTTGCTTGTGTGGCACGTAGTGCCCTCTTGTTGAAAATAAACGTTGTCCAGATCAATACCATCCAATTCCGGAAATCAAAAATCTTTAATAATCTCTCGATAGCGCAATTCTATTCAAAATAACACCTGCTATTGGAAAACTTTTTATTATTCATTTCCAATGTTTTTCAATTTTTTTTTTTTTTAATTTTCCAAATTGCTTATTTGCCTTATGCGAGGTAGCCTTTTTCATAAATTACTTAATATTATACTCCTACACTTTTTCCTTCTTTAAATTGCAGTTCAATACATTTTTTGCTTCCACTTTATTTCAGTTACTTTTTTGCACCAACACCCCAGTACCCCATCAAGGCCTCATTTACGCAAAGCATTGCAACAGCCGTAACGACGCGTCACTTTTACGACACCAACGCCACAAAAATCATTAGTGCCCGCCAGCCAACAACTACTCTCGTGCGATATAAAAACAGCCATACGCACACTTTGGTGCACCCACACAAGCGCCACTCATATGAAAATGCAGCATTACGGGTATGTTTGTATGTTGGTGCAATATCTTCAAACACACCATTTCGCTATCAACACCCCACAAAATCTCATTTCAATTGCTGAACCAGCTGCAACTCAGCTGAACGCCCCACCTCGCCACCTCACAGCTTACGCCCACCATCCTACCTCAAGCATATAAACGTCAGCACGTCTTGGCGGCGTCAAAGGATAACTGTGAATAGCAGCGCTACAGTGGGTGGTTATTGATGTTATTGGGGCTAGTGTTGGTGTGTGTGCAAGGGCTATTGTTGCGATAGTCGTTGTAGTGGTTTGTGCTATTTTTAACACGAATGCATAACCTACTCTAATCAACTATTCGGCGGCACTACTGTGCACGTTCGGCTCCTGAGCTGTGATGCTCGGCATTTGCAGGCAAACACATACACACGCAGTGGTGAAAAATAGTAGGAAAAGCGTGAACACACATATTTAAGCTTTTGAGTATCTGTCGTCGTCTGCCTTTATATATTTTTTCTTTACTTTTGGCTTATGAACTTGTTGTTTTTATTGCTTCTGTTTCTGTTGCTTACTACATGTAAATCTAACTGCGCTATGCTGTTAATGTTGATTATAGCAACAAAGCGTTAACTATATATATATTTTTCCGTGTTCTCTTTTAACGTCAAAAAGCTGCACGGCTCACGGCCGAGTGGAAAAGCAACAACGTCATGGTCCTTGCCTTCCTGCGTGCACACGAGTATGAAGTTGAGCAGGCAGGTCGAGGATATACGAAATTTATATACAACATTTATTCATAAATAAATAACATAGGACAACGTAGACGAGCAATCGAGCCAGCAGCCACCGCTGAGCTACCATCACTACCAGCCGCCCGCAAGCTTTTCCATTAATTTAGTTGCTCATACGCGAGCGCGTACGAGCGCCAACAAACCCGCTCCCTTCAACTGCTACTCGGCTGTACTTCGCTTTTTTTTTTTTGATTTTTGCTTTTCTGTTTCTGTTACTGTTGCTTTGCTGTTTGTTATTTTGCTAGTTGTTGTTGTTGGCTACAACGCAGCTGTTTCTTGAACCAAATCGTTTCGATTCGGGCAGCGCCGATATGCCGACGATGTGCCGCTGCTCGACCGCTGTGTGAGCACTCGAAATGTGTGTTGTCATTTTTGTATGTGATTTAGTTACTTCGACACCTTCAAGCGCTGCGGACGTACAAAACGGGCCAAAAAACTCTCAAAACCAAACAGAACCAATTTCAATATATTTATTAAAACGGTAAAAAATAAAACAAGCCACATAAGAAAAACAAATAAACAAAATAGGACAGACAAAACAAACAAAAGCAAAAACCGAAAAACCAAAAAAAAAACAAAAAGCAAAAAACAAAAAAACCAAACATAAGCGAAAAGTAGAGCAAAAGTGTAACGAGTTATAAAGAAAGTATTAATTTCCACGTTACGAGTGTGAACAAGCAGTGAAGCAGTGAAGATCATTTGTTATTGCTGAGGCTATAAATTGGGGCGCCAGCCGCAAGCAGAAAGGGGTAAAGCAAACACATGCATACAAACATAGCTACAGACATAAGTAAATATGTATGTGTGATGGTAGTAGCATTGGAGTATACGCGCACTAGCAGCTCAATTGAGCTGGGTTGAGTTGCTATGAGTGGACGTCGTGACCGCTGTCGTGGCTCAGCAGTGACATACTACCACAACAAGAAATTAACCCCCAAACACCCACACACACACACAGCCAGATACAGGCAGGGCTGTACATAACTGCACATACAGGCGTACATACATACATACATACACACACACCTATGTATTTGCCTATGTGCTTGCATTCGCATATTTTGCTTATATGTAGAAAATACTGAGTATATAAAAAGTTAAATAAAACTAGCGCTTATGTGCCTTGTCAAATGCATACACCTACATACACAAGCATATGTATGTATGTGCGTGTGTGTTTATGTATAAAAATGTAAATAGGTTTCGTGTACATGCTGGCTATGTATAAAAATATATCCATTTTGTGTATTCAATTGCAATGGAATTTTGACGTCGTTCTGTTGTTGTTGTTGTCGTTGTCACTGTCACCGATCGACCACCACCGCTGCCGCCTGGCCAGCAATGTCATCGTTGTCGTCAACGACATTGTTGTAGTAGTACGAAAGAAATTGTCGTCATTGTGGTTGTCGCTGCCGTCGGCGTCTGCGTCGCCGTTGCCTCTGTCACCATTGAAAATCGTCGTATACAGTCTACGTTATAAAATTTTTTTTTAATTTTCTTTCTTAAATTTCTTTAATATTTTTTTTTGTTTTTTTTTTTAATATTTTTTTAAATTTTTTTTTATTTTCTTATTTTTTTTTTTTTTGCTTTTTTTTTCTTTGCAAATTTGCACGAATTTTTAACTGCTGGCGCACTGACAGTGCCACCGTCTGATCATCTGCCAACTCCGCATGCATATTTTTGCGAAACTTAATAAATATATAAGCAAATACATTGCATATGTAAATGTGTATGTGTGTGTTTGTACATATGTGTATTTAACATATAAAATACCAAATTTTCGTTCTTCTGCACTTGCACTCGGTTGGCAATTCACGTAAAATTCGTTTGTCCTCCTCTCCTTTGAGTTAATACGTACTTCATTTTGCCCCTCGTCCGTTGATGCGCCAATGCCACAATAGAAAATTAGAATTTCTTTTATTATTTCACACACAAACCTATACATTCATATACTTACTAATATCTTCATATGTATGTGTGTATTGCTGTTATAGATATTGCTCGTATGAGAATTTTAATTGCGTGCGCCTCGTGCGCCTCATCAGTGAGTTGGTTACATGAGCGTTTGATGTGCCATAATAATAGTAATAACAACAAAGCGAAAGTGGGGGAAAAAATAACAACAACAACGGCTAAATAAACTACTTGTAAATACAATAATTTAAATAAATATTAATACCAATTGAAATAATAGTTAATTATCAGTTACACAACCCTTGATTGCAAAAAGCAAAAAGTGAGTGCAAGGGGTGTGGAAGGCGTGTTGAGGAAAGAGCATAAAAATAGAATAATTAAGTAAATGAACTTCAAGCCGGTCAATAGAAAAAGATTTGGAATTTCTACAATATTAAGCGCAGTGTTTTTGGAAATGATAAGTTTGAAGAGGTGATAAAAATCAGCGGGCGTAGTCGAGTGTACTTCTCTATGGTAAATTGGTTGTAGGCCACACATTTTGGGTTCAAAATAATTAAATGAAGCAAGAAAGTTCAGCTGTGCAATGAAACATCCTAAAACACAAAAAATATAAGTAACCCCGCATTTCTTCAAAAATCCCTTCATACCTGAAAGAGCAGCTCAGCCTAAACCAGTCCAAATGGCAGGCGCTACAATAGAGCATGTGGACGACTTTTCAAAAGGATGGTTGGTTGGTTTAAGTGGTGATGCGTCTAGAATCCAACTAGTGCTTTTGCACCATTTTGTTGCCACATCGTATATTTATAAAGGGTTTTCCAATAACAGGTGTTATTTTGAATAGGATTGCGCTATCGATAGATGATTAAAGATTTCTATGGCCGAAATTGAATGCTATTGAACTGGGAAACGTTTATTTTTAATAAGACGGCGCTACGTGCCACACAAGCAACGAAGCCATTGATCTTTTACGGGAAAAGTTTCCGGACCGTGTTATCTCTCGAAGAGGTGATCATAATTGGCCACCGAGATCTTGTGATTTAACACCTTGTGACTTTTTTCTTTGCGGTCACGTGAAAGAGAAGGTCTACGCCAACAGCGCAGGGTCGATTCAAGACCTCAAAAATGGAATTCGTGAGGCTATCGAGGACATAGGGCAGCCACTTTGCAATTCGGTTATGGAAAATTTCATAAAAAGGATATTGTTCTGTAAGCGTGGTCGTGGTGGTCATTTGCCTGATGTGGTTTTCCGCTATTAACGGCATACCTTCCTCTTTATAATAAAATAAACATCCGATCATTTATATTAAAAAATAGCACTTTTCTTTGAATATCAAAATAACAACTCTTATTGGAAACCCCTTTAGCATGACTATATCCAATCTATGCGATTCAGGAACCTTATTAGGTTGTTGACATCTAAGCCAGACAGTTGATCGAGACTTTTGAACAGCGGTTTTCCCAGCGTTAACATTTTGTCCTTCTATAGGGCAGGGCGATCACAGAGCAAATGGGAGATTGTTTCCTTTTTCTCCGGTTGTGGCAGTGAGTGTTGTAAGGGATGCAAATTTTGGCTGCTTGTTCTCCGACAGACCAAAAGCCGGTTATGTCTGCCGTTAGTCTCCAAGCGTTCCGTCGTTTCATGTTTAACAATGTTGACGACTGTTTGAGGCTTTAGGTTGGCCATAACGTTCTGCTAATTTTGCATTTCGTCTGGTCTCTCCATCTACAATCCGCGATTTGGAGGTATTTTAGGGAAATTGCACTCTTGACTACACCTAATAGTATGCATACCGATTCTGCCAGTTCGTTATTCATGGCAGATCCCACTCTTGCCAGTTTATCTGCTTTTTCATTACCTTCAATGCTCCGATGTCGCGGGACCCAAATTAAGGTTACTTTATGGATTTCACTCAAGGTGGTAAGGCTATTCCTGCTTTGTTCCATCAGTTTTTAGGTTGTTGTAGCTGAATCCAGTGCCTGGTTTGCAGTTTGGCTATCCGAAAGAATAGCGATATTGCCCTTAAAAGAAAGCTTTGCGATTAGTAACCTACAAGCTTCCCGAATGGCCAGTACTTCTGCCTGAAAGGCACTGCAGGCATTAGGGAGACGCACAGATTTTTTAATTTGAATATATACCAGCTCCAACACCACAATCCATTTTACTGTCATCTATATAGACTGCATAGCAGCAGTTGTTTAGTAAGAATCCCTTATTCCATTCTTTCCTAGATGGAAAGAGAGTGATTTCTAGTGAATGTTACTGTCGGGACGATGTAGTCAGTCCTCGTCGAGGTATTCTGGTTTCGTCGCAGTAATAGATTGGTAAGGCCGTAAGTATTTTCTTTCCGGCGACCCGCTTCATTTAACCTAAATGAGCTCATGGTTACCATCTTCTTGATATGTAGATCTACCGGAATAACGTGTGTCAGTGCGTTAAGAGCCTCACTAGGACAAGGTCTAATTGCACCGACTGTTATTGCACCGAACCATATGTTAAAATTGGTCGTATAAACGCCTCATACAACCATAATGTGTACTTGGGTTGAAGAACCCATCTTCTTCCTATCACTTGTTTACAGTCATATAAAGCAATTTCTGCCTTCTTTACTAGTTCCTCAATGTTTTATCTCCGGTTATGTTTGGAGTCCAGAATTACCCCTAAGTACTTGCGCCGTCCCATATGATGTCGTCCCATCTGCTATCTCGCCCTCCCTTGTGAGTTCTAATACAATACCATTCTCGTGATGTTATCTGGGGGTTTTCTTAGAGTGCGACCTACCCATCGCCACCTTCTGCATTTGAATTACCATAGGATGGGCTCCTCATTCGTTGATCCCTACAGCACGTCGTTTCTGACGATTTTCCGCGAATTATTGTAGTCTCTGCGTGGTGGTTTTGAAGACCAACCATGTTTCACTTCCATATAGAAATACTGACCTCCCCATACTGTGCCCAAACACCGCACTTGCTTTGTTCAGCCTGCAGTTCACATCTTCATCTGCTCCGCCGTCTGTCGTGATAGTGTAGCCGAGGTAGCGTAAGCTTTCTATAATTCCACCGGGCATCCGTCAACCATTACATGTCTTGTTTCATTGTGGTTGTCGCCATCGTCTTGGCAATGCTCACCTCCAGTTCATCAGTGCGTGCCAGCGCGACTAGTCTGTCCGCTTTCGCTTACATGTCAGTGAGTTTGTGAGAAAGGAGGCAGATATGATCGATGATTTCTGGTGATGTCTGGCAAAACTTCATACGATGCCTCTTGTGTGCAAGACGATGGTGAAGAGAAGAGGCAACTGGGGCCAACCTTGCCTTACGTCTGCGTTGGTGGTGTTCCACCATCCTTGTTCTTCTTATTCTTAGCGTCTCGAGAGGAGTGAACAAGGAAAAAAAAATATCAAAGTAGTTCAGCAGTCTCTCTCGTTTAAGCTGAAAACTGTTCTACATTAATGGCGAATCGACCGACTAAATATTGCTTGAAGATTATTCATTAACTTTCGGGTAGTTCCGCATGTGCTGCAGGTCTGAAACGATGCTCACTTATAGTCTTGACGTCCCTTTTCGGCTGTCACAGTTTTTTGGATCACCTCGATGGAGTCGAAACGCCTCCCCTTCAGCTTTCTTTCCAGGCGCGGGAACAAGAAGAAGTCCCGAGGGACAGGTCTGGGCTGTAAGGAGGGTGGGGAAGCTTCGGAACCCCCATCTTGGCCAATGCAGAGGTGCAGAGTAAGGCGGTGTGCGCCGGCGCATTGTCCTCCAATTGTTGACGATGTCGGGCCGAACCCGGGCGACGCGGTTTTTCAGCCGAAGGAGCACTTATTTGTAAAATGCCGCGTTTACAGTACTTCCTGGAGGTACAAACTCCTTGTGGACGATGCCTCGAGAGTCGAAAAAGATGATCAGCATTGTTTTGCCCTTGGATTTCGACATGCACGCCTTCTTGTGTCGTGGCGACTGACTTGTGTGCCACTGGGCACTGGACAGAGATTGGTCCCCGTAAACCTCCTTGAGTAGCCCAATGGTTTCGGTACTCGTTTTGTTTAGCTTTACGCAAAATTTAATCGAGTAACGTTGCTCCAACGATCGCTGCATTTTCGCCACTGCAAAATCCTAAATCCACTTTTAAAACAGCTTTCACGCGCGGAGCGATGTTGACTGCACCGCTGTTGCCAGCGAACTGGGACCGGTTTCTAGTGGAAGGGGAAGGTCCAGCGATCATTTTCCCCCACCATCCGGCCACCAGCTCATTTTTACCGCATCGTCTGGAGCTTGAATATAATTTTGTGCAGCTTTGTGAATGAGCTTCCTCGAAGGCAATTTGAAATTCCAATTTTCAGCCAGTAACCGACTTACATGTCTCTATAGAAAACAGAAACAGGTGAGACCACAGAATCATAGAAGCCTATTAATGTGATTACTGTGCAAAATTTTGTGCTCATCGAGTGCTTCCCGCAATAAACTGATTGTGCCAAGGGCTGTGTGATAAGTTACGCCATCTGATGCTGATATTTTCAGCAGTTCAGCAGCTAAAGGCAAAAGTGCAAACTCGCATTAAAAACAAGTATCGTCTCAAAATTATTTTCATAACTTATTTACCAAAGCGCGGAGTTCTAATTGCTTTGAGATCAGTGCACAGTGTGATAAAATATTTTGCTCGCCAATGCACACCTCAACACTCCGTCTGCATCATCGAAATAGCTGCGTTGTTTGGTTTGCACACAATTCATATTTTACTTCATTGCAATAGCATATCCCTTCACCCTTCAATCGCTGTGCACCTTTTCACGAGATTATTTGTGTGTCGTTCAAATCGTGGCATGCCATACACCGTTTACTTTTCAAGATGTGCAAGAAAAAATATTTAAATAGAAAAAGCAGAAAAAATATTTAAATAGAAAACACAGAAAAAATATTTAAATAGAAAAAGCAGAAAAAATATTTGGTAAAAAATTTAGTAAAAAAATTGTGTAAAAACAATTTAGTAAAAATACTAAAATAATCAGAATATCATCTTGCCAAAATCAACAGAGTGTCACATACTTTTCGCTTGGCTTAAACTGGCAGATAGACAATTTGTCAACAGGCTGTCAAAATTGGATTGAAAATTTAAATTTGACCTTGAAATTCCAGCTGATGGACAACCAGAGCGGTCGTCGCCTGATAATGAGAGTCAACATTCTATGAAATCATGAAATAACCTGTCACGCAAACCCAAGGGCGTGGACGCCTGACAAATAATGCGTGCAACCAAATACAAAAAAAAAGTGCATGTCTAGACTGGTAGAGGTAGATCAGCAATTAATAACCAAAAAATGCATAACATGTACATAAACTTCTTTCTCATTTAAAACTGCGGTGATCTACTCATGTGAAATGAAAAATATCGCGCACAATTTGCCACTTAAAAACCAAAGCTACTGGGCCAAGATGCAAAATAGAAATATTTTTAAAAAATTTCTCACTTTAGTGCTTTGCGTAAATGTTTTCAAGGCATACACAGCACGAAAAAATTAGAAAACCAAGAAGATTATGATGATACCTAAAAAAAAAATTAAAAATAATTGACGCGCACACTTCCGTCAGGTTTCTGGCCGAGCTCCTCCTCTTATTAGTGGTGTGCGCCTTGATGTTGTTCCACAAATGGAGGGTCCAACAGTGTTTTTTTGGCGGCAGCCATAGCAGAATGGGTTGGTGCGTGACTATCATTCGGGAGTGCGTTGTTTCGAGTCTCCGTGCATGAAACATCAAATACTAGAAAACAAATTTTTTTTACTAGCTGTCACCCCTCGGGGGCAGGCAATGGCAAACCTCCGAGTGTATTTCTGCGATGGAAAAGCTACTCAGGATGATATCTTCTGAAGTAATCACAGAAAAATTCCCAATATCATTTCGTTGATTGAATATTTAAAACGGTAGCTCATAACGTAAATTATTGCTGGTATTTTTGAAATGCTCAAATTCCTGTTCTGCGCAAAACGAAATAATTAGAAGATCAAAAATGTTTGCTTTTAATGTAAATGTTTTCAATGTAAGTTATTACGTTAAAATTTTATATTAAAAGTGAAAAAAAATGTATATTAAAAGTGAAAAATTTTATATAAAAAGCGCTTTATCGCCTTCTCAAATGTATGTGGTTTTTCTGATTGAGAAAAAAAAATATGCCGCTCGGAAAAGCTTTGACTGAATTTGAGCAGGAACAAATTTAAGCATGGGGAGAGAAGCCCTAGAAGGTGGGAGATTTCATCAAAAATAAAAAGAAACAAAATTGTGCCTTTGTATTTCCTTTATTTGAAAGAAATGTGCGGATGTACCAGGAGAAAAAAAATAACGCTAGAGATAATAAAAAAACCAATACTTAGCGCTTGAGATGTTCGGAAAATCAAACGTTTAGCTATAAATAAATCAAATAGCCCTGCTTTAATTCAACACATTCTTAATTTGGAAGTTACTACCCGTCGTGTGCAGCAAATTTTGCTAGCGAATTCTAGTCTAGAATATCTACCACGAGTACCTAAACCTAAGTTAACCACACAACCCAAAGAGGACCGATTGAGATTTGCAGCAGAAAAGTACAAATTGTGGGAAGATGAATGGGAAAGCGATATTTTTTTCGATGAGAAAAGTTCAGATCGCCCAATTGATTCCCAAATTTAATTGCATGATAAATGAAAGAAAAAGTATGAGCGAAGGGCTCGTAATTTCGGAGGAGGTTCTGTCATAGTTTAGATTAGATTAGATTTGTGGGGGGCTGGACAAGTCCAAGCACTCAGTCAGTAGACCATTGCACTACACCCGGATAGATTTCAGTAGAAAGAATTAAGGCAGGAAAGATAAAAAGTGGATGGTAAGACGGATAAATTAGTTTGAGGTCACTCTTTCACAAATCTCTTGGACTTGATGAATTTTAAGAGATCCGGAAGAGGAAGAGTATGAACTTTCTCCATACTCAGTGTATCGCAACCCAATATCCTAAGTCTGATTCTGGAAAATGCAGGACAGCTAAAGAGAAAATGTTCTGCAGTGTCGTCATTCTCAAGACAGGATAGGCATATCGGGCTGTCTACGACCCCCATGGTAGCCATATGCTGACCACAGACATTGTGCCCTGTGATTACACCCACCAGTACTCTCAGGTCCTTTCAGCTGGTTTGGGCAGTCCTTAGTGTCAAAGGCAGAACTCCTCTATGTTTCATATCCACTAAAATGCATAGTGTCAAGTCAAGACATTTATATTTTAATCTTCCAAATGTTGGCGACAACTGCGTATTCCGCAAACACGAATTTTGAATGACTCGTTGGAGGGCTTCGGTCGGTATCTTCTAAATATCTTTAGTAATGTTGGCTAAAAAAGAAGAATTTCAAGTGTCTAAAACTTCTAGACGAAGTACTTATTACTCTTTTTGACTATAATTTTGATGAGGCCAATATCAATAGCCTACGGACAGGTGGATTCACATCATTTTCATGAGGGTTATTTCTTTTCAAGTGGTGGGTGTTTTATGGGCTAGCATGACAACGCAGCCGTTCATGCTTCCAAAGCAACAAAAGAGTTGATGGCAGTGAAAAAAATACCAATTTTAGAATGACCTGCCCGCAGTCCTGACCTCAACCCCAGCGAAAATGTATGGGCAATACTTTCTCAATCGGTTTTCAAAAAAAGGCGGACAGTTTGATCGCGCTAAAAGCCTTAGAAGTGCGATTAATCTCGAGTGGTCAAAAATTGATCAAATTACACAAAATTTAACTTTAAAGAAAAACTTAATCAAATCGATACCACAAAGAAATTATACTCAAAGGAGGATCCAATACAAATTGCAAAGCTTAAAATGACAAACCCACCCCAAGATTTAAATTTTTTTATTTGCAATATAATATCATTGCTACTATTTTCTTTTCATAAAAACACTAGCTGTACCCGGCGCGCGTTGCTACGCCAAGAAAAATAACTTTAAATTTAATTGCATCTGGAGGCGAGTGGGAGCAATGAGCATATTCTACAAACCTTCTCTGTGGAAAAATACATATATATACCCATTTTTATAATAATCGGTCCAGTAGTTTATGAGTTCATCGATTACATACAGACAAACATTCATTTTTATATACATATAAAGATAAATTGTTAGCCCTAAACTGGTCTTATACCTTTTTCGTTCTATAGATTGTACTTTTAGATTCTGATTGTCTGGAAACTGCTTTGATTTCCACATCAAGTACTCCCCTTCATTAAATAACGGACTAACAATTTTTTTTTTCTCATTTAGTAAAAAAGTTATTCAACATTGATTAATTGCTTATTTTGCATTACTTCCTTTATTGGGGTCGAAATTAATTATATTCCAAACGATAGATGGGCCATTTCTCTTATTATTGAGTGAAAACTTTGGTCAAATAATTTATACTGGCTATAATTTTTTTATATTTTTTTCAATATTTTTCGAGTTAAACTTTTCTGATAAAAGAAGTGCAGAAATTAAAACTGGCCTTGATTTGTCTAAAACTTGTTGAAACTTGTCATTTGTTTTGAAATCTGGCGCATTTTCTTCCACAAGAAATTCACGTCTATATGGGATGAAGCGCAAAACCCCATGAGAAATGAAAAAAAACATCATATTAATATAATATTAATATAATATAATATTATATATTAAAAATCAATGCCAGTTTTTAGCCGCTTAAAATAAATTGTTGAATTTACCGAAATTTTGTATAAAATTTTAAAGTTGGATTTAACATACATATAAGAAAAATATATTAAAAAAAATAAAAAAATATATTAAAAATAAATAAATAAAAAATAAATAAACTATCAATAAAACTTAACACGAAAAACATTGTAAATATTAAAAAAATGTCCATGCCTCAGTTATTTATTTATGTATTTATTTTTAATTTTTTTTTTCTTTCTTTAAATATTTTTTTAAATTTTATTTCTTAATTAATTTATTTATTTTCATTTTTCTTTTCTTTCTTTAATTTTTTTTATATATTTGAAAAAAAAATTGTTTGAGTTTATTTATTTATTTTTAATTTTTTTAATTTTTTTTGCATTCTTTTTTTCTTAATTTATTTATTTATTGATTTACTTATTCATTCATTCAGTAATGTCTAACAAAATTCAGAACAGACATTTAAGATATTAATTCAAAACTAGCATACAAATTTTACAATATTTAAAATTAAAAAGACTGTACAATCAACCTAAAAAACCATGAAATCGCTAAAAGTATATGCGCACCACCCTGTGTATTGAGTAATAAATGCATTTCTTTTGAGCTTTCTTGCATTACAGCGCTTTCTTGCCTCTTTTCCTCTTTTCAGCCCTTTCACGTTATAGCCCAGTGTTCACATTATCGTGAGTGCGCTGTATAACAACTTGCACATTTAAGTGGGCACAAACATACATATCTACGCGCACTTGTATATGCATATATGTAAATATGCGCGTATCTACGTCAACCCCTTGTATGAGGTTTTTTTCGTGTTTTGTTTTTGTTTTTATAAATGGTTTATTTACTATTCATTTAAGTTACGATACGCTCACTGGTGGGTTCTTGAAGTTTGATTTGATTGGCGCTCACTTGCGCTCTTTCTCGCTCTTTGGCGCTCGCGCCTACTCTACACCGCATTGCACTAGTTTTGTTGGAGACCCTCTGAACTGATACAAAAGCCAACAACAGCAATCGCACTAGCAAGCAAGCAGCTGGTTCTGGCGCTGGTGCTTTTGGGGCTGTTGTCAGTCATTGATTGTAACTGTTGGACGACACCAGTAAACGACGGTATAAAACAGCTACGGCGCGTACTCAACACTAACAAAAACAAAATCGCTCAGCACAATTCGGTCGTTTCATCACACTTGCTCGCTACGACAACAAATACACGCATACGTATAAATATTTTATGCATACATGCACACACATACTTGTACTTGTAGGCAAGTGTAGTCGTATGTAAACATCAACCAGCCACCTAGTCAGTCAGCCAGCCAGCCAGCCAAGCAGTCAACTAGTCAACCTAACATTGAGGCATTCAGTTAGTCGGTCGCTCGGTCAGCTGTTTTGTGTTTGTTGTCTTTGCTCTGTGCGCTTCATTTTTGCGCCACCTCTGCGACTACATTTATTCGAGCATTTCAAGCGCAAAGTGTTGTGTGTGTCGCGCGTTTGTCGTTATCGGTGCCGCAGTGTTTTAACATTTAGTCGGATATAATAATTTATATTTAATTAATTTATTTCATAGTAAAATAACGCATAAATTGATACTAACATCAAGAGGCGTTTGTGCGTGTGTGTGTCAGTTTGCAATGTGAATTGAAATAAATAGTCATATTTAGTGGAAAAGTGTTGAAAAAAAAGCGGATGAGCTAAAAACAAAAACAAAAAATAGCTACAAGTACATACAGAGCAAAGGCGCAACGGAAGTTTCAAAAGGCAAGTTTTATGGGTTCTATGGTAAATATGAATAGATAAAATTAAGTGTTTAAATAGTAAAACAGGGGCGATGCTGCAACTTCAATTGAAAATAGTTGAGAAGCGAGAAATCAGATTGTCTGCTAGCGCACATGAAAATTTCGGTAGTTTAATGCAGTAGTTGGTTTGCTAAATTAATTTATTTATTTTTTAAATAAATAGTACCAACAAAAAGGTGTTTTTTCTTACTTAATTCTTTTTTTTTTTTTTGTATATTTGCATGCACTTTAGGAAATAAAATTTTTTTTCGCATGCATTAACTATTTCGCAAAATGTGATAATTGAAGGACCAATAAATTAAAAAGTGCGGTGAAAAGTGTGGCTTAGTGTTGAAATATTTTTATGAAATATGTTTCACAACAAATTCGCTCACATGAGCAGTGCAATTTTCTTCGAAATTTCTGCTGTGTTGAGCTGGCGTTATGCAACTGTGTGTGCGAGATGAATATAGTGAAAAGCGACATTGAACTTTGACATTTAAAGTTGATGAGCGCAGTATAACCTTGAAAAGGAGGGAGTTGGCTGCCAGCTATTTTTAAGTGATTTTTAAGTGACTTTTTTTAATGTTAAGCAACTTTAGAGCAAGCAGGCGGCTGCTTCATGTAAATTAAAGTACATCACAGATGAATAGAAATTAATATGTGGATTTTAATAAATAAAATAAAGTAAAATAAAATAAAATTAAATAAAATAAAATAAAATAAAATAAAATAAAATAAAATAAAATAAAATAAAATAAAATAAAATAAAATAAAATAAAATAAAATAAAATAAAATAAAATAAAATAAAATAAAATAAAATAAAATAAAATAGAATAAAATTAAAAAATGAATAAAATAAAGTGAAATAAAATAAAATAAAATAAAGTCAAATAAAAAAAATGATAAAATTAAATTAAATTAAAATAAAAAAAAATTAAATAAAATTAAAAAAATTAAAATAAAATAAAATAAAATAAAATAAAATAAAATAAAATAAAATAAAATAAAATGAAGTAAAATAACATAAGGGAATAAATTAAAAAAAAAACAAGTTTTGGTGCAATGGAATTAAAAAAAAAAATCGTGCTAAAAAAAATGTGTAAATGAGCCAAACGAGTGAGTGAAGCTAATACTTTTTTTTAATAAAACGATGTATTTAATTTAAATAATAAAATTAAATTAAATGTAATAAAATTAATGTAATAAAATTGAATTAAAATTAATTAAATTAAAAGTAAGCATCCATTTAATTAAAAAAATAAATTTTTATGTGCCTGCAGGACTGATCTTTTTCACGCACAAGTATGCGTAAAACTTTTTGTGTGAATTTTTGATAAGTCGTTTGGCTCAAATTATTGTAAAACAGAACACGTTCGAAAATTTAAATATTCCGCATTACTTTTAGCTAAAAAAAAATGTGTACAATTTTTCAATTTTATTGGTATTTTTTTAATTTTTTTTTATTTGGCCAAATTTTTGTCAGCTGAATGGCTGAATGTATGAGGCCAAAATCAAGAAGAAGAACGTGAAATTGCGAAACAAGAGCAGAGCGAAATAATTTTAAACACAAATATATTTACTATGCGCAAATTTTAAAATTTTTCTGAATATTTTTTGAAATGTTTTTGAATATTTTTTTTTTTTTATTTTAATCTCTTTTCTGGCGCCTAAGAATAGAAAAGAATTAAATTTTTTTGCATTTTTGTGCTACAGCAGGCATAATAAAAACCACGCATTACGATAATTAACCCGCCGTTGAGCACCCGGGTCTGATCAGACTGGCTTTTTCGACTTTGGACGTGAATTTAGCATTTTTCTATTATCGCTAACGAATTGAACAACCAGGTAGCTGCCTAAAACTTAATTTTCTATCGACTTATGAATGTAAACTTTTAGAAAGGATCCTCGAAGAGTCGAAGAGGACGAAAAAAACACCATTCGGCAATTCTGCTTACTTTCTTAACCCCACCTGCTATTAATTCATGCCCCTACGATTTCGTCTCACATACACCCCGTTGCAAAATTATAAGTGCACTACTATTTTCTTTATAAAAATATAGCTCATACTGCAACAAAAACCATATAATGCAACATTTAAAATTTTGCAAACAATTTTTCCAATTTCCTCAAAACTTTCAATTTTTTAACCAGAATATTTAGAATTTTTCTTGGTATGCAGTTTTATGGCTCATTAAATTTTAGTATATGTACAAGTTTGAAGTCCGTTGATTTTTAGATTTTTTTTTTATTGACGTTACTAGGCTTTTTCCTTCATTAAAAAAAAAATCGAGTAAGAACTTTGCGTGGAAAAAATGCGTGGCAGCTCGGCGCACAAAAAATGAAAAAAATCAACGGTAATTCTAGTCACTTCAAACTTACCAAAAATTGAATGAGATAAAGAGCACAACCGAAAAATTTTGTTTAGAAAACAAAATGTTTTGATGAAAGTTCGAAACATTTTTTAAAAATTTTAAAACTTTTTGTTATGTGGTTTTTGTTGTAGTATGAGCTATATATTTATCAGAAGATTGTAGTGTGTTTATAATTTAGCAACCGGATGTAAAATAAAATAAAATTATTAGCAGTTAGGGTAAGTACAGGGTGACGCAAATTTTGTTTTACAATAACTTTTTAGCAAATACAAAAAAAAAAACAATTTATTTTGATTTGTCTAGCTTCCTGGTGTCGTAAAGGACTGGTGTACAACGCCCTTCGCAAAAATTATAAACTTTCCGTTAGGGTGATTAATTTTGCGCCACCCTGTATATGCTTCATTTTCACAGAAACTTTTGCCCAGTTTCTTAAACTTTGTATATAAAAAGAAATTATTAGCAGTTAGGGCAATTACAAGGTGGCGTAAATTTGGTGTTTGAATAACTTACTTAATATTTAGAAAAAAAAATTGATTTGTCTAGTTCAGAAGTTTCAAATATGACTGACGTAGGCTACCATTTGCAAAAATTATAAATCTTGCGATAAGGTGGCGCAAATATTGTTTTTGAATAACTTTTTTAGTAAATAAAAAAAAAATTATTTTGTGTGGAAATCTTTTTTTTTACCATAACGCGCTCCATTGCTTGTCGATCTGCTTACTGCAACTCTCTAGTTCACAAGTGCCAAATATGACTGGTGTACGACGCTCATCGCAAAATTATAAAACTTCCGATGGGGTAATTACTTTTGCGCCACCTTGTATATGCTTCATTTTCCCAGAAACTTTGTGCCAACTTTATACTTTAATATAAAACTTTATACATAAAAAGAAAAAACAGTTAGGGCAAGTACAAGGTGGCGCAAATTTTTTTTAATAACTTTTTTAGTAAATACAAAAACCAAAACAAAATTATTTTTATTTGTCCCGTTCACAAGTGCCAAATATTACTGATATACGACGCCCATTCGCAAAAATTATTAATTTTCCAATAGGGTGATTAATTTTGCGCCACCTTGTATATGCTTCACTTCACTAGAAACTTTGTGCCCGGTTTCTTAAACCTTGCACACTTAGGCCAAAAGAAAGTACAAGCAAATTTTTTCACACTCAGATGCAAAAAACTGATAATTTTCTAGTGAAATTTTGACTTTCCGCTTAACTTTTTTAAATACACATACCAACACATGTAATTGAAATTCACGAAAGCTAGCACTTACACATACATAGATTTTCCATCTAGATAAAGAATCTGAAAGTATCAAAGAGCAAAATGTGCAAATTTAATGTTTAGATGAAATCGAAAGCAAAAATTCACCAGAACCAACCACAACCGTTTTTCTCAAGCAGAACCAATGCATTAAAATGCAAATCACATATATTTAATACGAAAAACATACAAACAGTTTATCATTTAATCGTAAGCATTCATACACTCCATTTAGATGTGAAATTCTTTGCAACTCTTTTCGACAATTTCCCCGTTTGCATAGTCGCGCACGTTTTTATCGGCAATTACAGAAATTCGATTTTTTTTTTCGCATGTTTACCAACACAGAAAAACAACTGCTAAACATACAAACGCATACGCATATGTATGTACGCACATACAGACATACGTTTTACATTGAATGCTTATTCATGGAATTCAAATCGACTCGCATTATCAGCAACGACTCGTGCAATGAATAGACGTATCTACGTACGAAAATCTGTAGCAAACGTTGACGGGGAAACCACCATAAAGTATATTAGCGATTACGCGCCAGTCCGTCCATTCTATAGTCCACTAAATAACATCAGTCGCATACAGCAAATCAACGTCATCGCTTGATGAAATTCACGTTTTTTACTTCAATGTTTCAGATTTGCTTTCTGGCGCGTAACGCCACCAATGCAATTAAAACTAAAATAATTGCGAGTATCTCTATTCTAAATATTCCACCGGTTTATCGCGCAATTCGAACGTTTTCGCAAACTTCAAAAAACAAAAATTAATGGAAAATCAAAAATCACAAATTTTTCCCGCTGTGAAGGCAGTTAAAAACGAAAGCGAATTCAATTTCAAAGCGTATTTTGCTTTCATCATTCGCTGTCCACCTTTATGTGATTTTTTTTTTATTTTTTTCATTAAAATGCACTGTCGTGATTGCGTGCAGTATTCAAAAATAAAAGTGTGTTTACGATTAAGAGTTAATTAGATTAACTCAGCAAGTACTCACAAGAGTCCTTTCAATTTCCTGTTACTGCAATCGATAGTTTGCTAGTAGAAGCAAAACAAACAAAACAAATACAGTGGGGTGCCATGCAAGCCGCAATTTGCGGAAAATTAATTATTTTTATCTGCTATGAAGAAATTTATGAGGTCATTTTCACTCACTTACGAGCTCAGGATTTTGATATACGACTCTTGGTATGCTCGCCCTAACTACGAGTATTCCTTACTCTACGAAAGCAGCTTGCAACCGTCAATAAAAAAAGGTACCAAAAATCAACGTGATTTTATAGTGGCGTTAAACTGGTACTTTGTTATATGAAAGTTCAATGCGCTATAAAACTGCATACCCAGAAAAATGCTAGAAATTCTGGTTGAAAAGTTGAAGGTTTTAATGTTGAAGGTTTAAAAAAAAAAAATTTAATTTTAATTTTTTCTTAATACTCTGAAAAATTCTAGAAACTCTGGTTGAAAAGTTGAAAGTTTTAATGGAATTTAAAAAAAAATTCATTTTTTCTGCATAATCAGAAAAATACGAGAAATTCTGGTTGAAAAGTTGAAAGTTTTAATGGAATTAAAAAAAAATTTTTAAGTTGAAAAGTTGTAGGTTTTAATGAAATTCTGTAAAAAAAAAATTTCAACAATTTTAATTTTTTCTTAATACTCTGAAAAATTCCCGTAGTTCTGGTAAAAAAGTTGAAATTTTTATGAAAAATGAAATGAAAAGTTGAAAGTTTTAATGAAATTTTGAAAAAAAAATTTAAAATTTTAAGTTAAAAAATAATTTTTTAAATTTTAATTTTTTCTGAATACTCTGAAAAATTCTAGAAATTGTGATTAAAAAGTTGAAAAATTTAATGGAATTTGAAAAAAAAAATTATTTTTTCTGCCTACTCAGAAAAATAGTAGAAATTCTGGTAAAAAAGTTGAAAGTTTTAATGGAATTTAAAAAAATATAATTTTTTTAATTTTTTCTTAATACTCTGAAAAATTCTAGAAACTCTGGTTGAAAAGTTGAAAGATTTAATGGAATTTAAAAAAAAATTCATTTTTTCTGCATAATCAGAAAAATACGAGAAATTCTGGTTGAAAAGTTGAAAGTTTTAATGGAATTAAAAAAAAATTTTTAAGTTGAAAAGTTGTAGGTTTTAATGAAATTCTGTAAAAAAAAAATTTCAACAATTTTAATTTTTTCTTAATACTCTGAAAAATTCCCGTAGTTCTGGTAAAAAAGTTGAAATTTTTATGAAAAATGAAATGAAAAGTTGAAAGTTTTAATGAAATTTTGAAAAAAAAATTTAAAATTTTAAATTAAAAAATAATTTTTTAAATTTTAATTTTTTCTGAATACTCTGAAAAATTCTAGAAATTGTGATTAAAAAGTTGAAAAATTTAATGGAATTTGAAAAAAAAAATTATTTTTTCTGCCTACTCAGAAAAATAGTAGAAATTCTGGTAAAAAAGTTGAAAGTTTTAATGGAATTTAAAAAAATATAATTTTTTTAATTTTTTCTTAATACTCTGAAAAATTCTAGAAACTCTGGTTGAAAAGTTGAAAGATTTAATGGAATTTAAAAAACAATTCATTTTTTCTGCATAATCAGAAAAATGCTAGAAATTCTGGTTGAAAAGTTGAAGGTTTTAATGAAATTAAAAAAAAATTTCAACAATTTTAATTTTTTCTTAATACTCAGAAAAATTCTAGAAATTCTGATGGAAAGGTGAAAGTTTTAATGATTTTTTTTTTTTTTTAATTAAAAAATTAAAAATTAAAAAAAAATTGTACAAAGTTTGAAGCTAAGCAATGGTTTGCATGGTTTTTGTTTTAGTACATATCTTTAGCATCGGGTGTTTCTCTGACAGCTGTGAATGTCAAACGGTGTTGGCATTTCTGTTCAGTAAGGCTTGGCAAGTCATCATGAATCGTTTAACGCCAGCACAACGCCTCCAAATTGTGGAAATTTACTTTGAAAGAAAAAATAAATAAAACTGTTCGCGAACTGTCTAGTTCACGGGTGTCCAAAATGATTAATGCATGACGTCAATTGCAAAACTTATAAATCTTCCGATGGGGTGATAAATTTTGCGCCGCCCTTTTCTTCCTTGTTCACTCCTCTCGGGAACATAGGGCCTCGGCAAGGCTCTTCTATCGTTCTATGCTGTTGCCTTTGTACCGTCCCATGAGATGTCGGGACCGCGAGCTCTGCTCTCTTGCGGGTTCTATCTTTTATATAGTAGCATAAATTGTGCAAAAGAGAAGGTGAAAATATTAAGTGTTTGCCGAGATGGAGGCTTTCAAAATGTTGATGCTTTTTATGCAAGTATTTTCAGGTCATAATCAATTGGCTGCAGAAGCGTACAAGATAGGGACTGCAAACACGGGCAAATGCAGGAAATGCAGAGAGGATGTTGCGGAAACTTTAGAACACCTTCTGTGAGTTTGTCTAGCATTATTAAAAACGCGTTTAAAATGCCTGGGAGCCCCACTGTTTGAGGGTCTAGAGGACCCTGCTCTGCTTAGATTCGCCAAAAGCGCATGATGTCTACTTTCAGTATTCATAGAGGTCGGCCCCCATCTGGTATCGTTAGGAAGCAAAAGGTCTATGCGTGGCTTTATGCCAACCAGGCTAACCAACCTAACCTATGCAAGTATTTTCTTCTGCAAGTCAAATAATTGTCGATATAATGGGTATAATGCCCAGTTTAACCAATCAATTAAAATTTATCAGGCTGGTGAAACTTAAAGTTGTCCAATTTCAATAAGAAACTTTGCTATAAGAAAAACAAAGTAGGTATTTTCTATAGAATTTTTTCTAACTTTGCGATACAAAATTATGCAAGAAGCTATGAAAATTACTTTTCGATTTTTTTTTTTTATTTCAAAATTTTAAATTTTTTTTTTTTTTTTTAATTTCGAAATTTTAAATTTTTTGTGAATTATGCTCGAATGGAAGTTTAGAACTTTTCTTTCAAAATGATACCTAACTTTTTGGGGAGTGAAAAAATTTTATTATTAAATTTTCACCTCAAACACATTTTTCCACCATGGCGCTGTGCTTCGATGATTTATTTCAATTTTTTTTTAATTTCGACATTTTAGATTTTTTTGTTTGTTTATTCATTTATGCTCCAATGGAAGCTTGGAGTTTTTCTTGCAAACTGGTATCTAACTTTTTAGGGAGAGAAGAAAACGCAATTGTTAAATTTTAGTCTCGAAATTGTACGAGCTATCAAACTGCGTGTTGGGTTTTTTTCTAGAAGTTCTGATTAAAAATTTTCCATTTTTGATGAATTTTTTTTTATATACAGTAGGTTCTGTTTTTATGCGGCTTTTTTTTATGCGGTTTTGAAATAGTGCGGTTTTTTTTTAAATTACAAAATGCATGTCGACCTATCGGGAATTGTACATATAAACAAGATTCTAAACCAGCTAAGCAAAAACTCATCACGGATTACATCAGAAATGCTAACCCTACAAGTATGGAAGATATATAAATATATAATTTTCAAAGATAAAATATTTTGTTTATGCGATTTTATTTAATTATTTCAGATTCATGCGGTCTATGGAACGTATCTATGGTAATAATATGGGACTAGTGCCCTTTTTTATGCGATTATTTCAGATTTATGCGGTTTTAGCATTTGAAATGTATCTATAGTTTTACTATAGAACTAGTAGCTTTTTTTATGCTGTTTTTTTTTATGCTGTTTCTTGCGGAACGTATCTACCGCATAAAAACAGAACCTACTGTATTTCTTTTTTTTTAATTTGGACAAAGTTTGAAACTTAGATTTATATGGTTTTTGTAGGAGAATAAACTACAGTAGATTCTGTTTTTATGCGGTATAAACGTTCCGCAAGAAACAGCATAAAAAAAGCTACCAGTTCTATAGTAAAACTATAGATACATTTCAAAAGTGCTAAGAACCGCATAAATCTGAAATAATGTAATAAACTCGCATAAAAAAAAGGGTACTAGTCCCATATTATAAATATAGATACGTTCCATAGACCGCATGAATCTGAAATAATTAAATAAAATCGCATAAACAAAAAATTGTATTTTTGAAAATTATATTGTATCTTTATTTAAGAAACGTCAGAATCGAAAAATAAATTTACATCGTCAGAAATAGAATCAGACAATAACCCACATGTTGCGCATTCGTTTAGGATTTGGCGTAAAATCACTTCCGTCACTTGAGGAAATGTACACGTCTTATCTGGATGGTAATGCAGGCGGTTCCATACTTGTAGGGTTAGCATTTTTGATATAATCTGTGATGAGTTTTTGCTTAGCTGGTTTAGAATCTTGTTTATATGTACAATTACCGATAGGTCGACATGCATTTTTTAATTTAAAAAAAACCGCACTATTTCAAAACCGCATAAAAACAGAATCTACTGTATACTTTCATGAAAAAATTAATATATTAAAATTGAAAGGGGAAATAAATAAATTATCAAAAAACCGCAAGTCCTTGTATATTCCAAATTTTTCTAGAAATTCTGATTAAAAAGTTTACATATTTGATGAACATTTTTTTCTTTTTAACTTGCACAAAGATTAGATTATATGAATTTTGTACGAGATCAGCTATATTTTTCATGAAAAAAGTATTAAAATTAAATGGGGAAAAAAATAAATTGTCAAAATTTGTCCAAAAGTCCCTGTGCTAGAGCTATTAAACGCACTGCATATGGCTGATACACAGAAAAACAAGAAAAAGCCTTTTTTAGAGAGCTTCAAAATTGTATAAATTTCATAAAAATGTTTGGCAGCCTACAAAGTGCGCACATGTCTGCATGTTCATATGTAGATATGTATGTTTGTATTTCTGTTTCCCCACTTACTTCCAGCTGACTTAATTATCACGCACGCGTTCTGAATTGAAATTAATTTCATGCGTAACGCCGCTTGCTTGCGCCGCGAATTAAAATGCGAGCAAAATATTAAGCAGGCAGACCTTCAGTTGACACTAAATGCCTTTGAAAGCAAAACTGTTTAAGCGTAGACAAATATTTGTTTGTCATTTTATGCGCTGCTTTAATGGCAAAATTTATTACTTTCTTATCACTGCTACTTTGTTGTTGTTCATGATGAATATGCTTGAAAATCCTATACTATAAGGCCATTTTTTCATTCATTACTTTGCTTTAAACTTTTTGGCAATTTTGTCAATAAAGCTTTCAGCCTGCAACCTCTATAAGCTGCACTACGAACACCAGCAAAATTAACACACAAATTTTTGATTTAGCGACAATCAGTATTTGCTTGGAATCGATGAAATCACTGCCACGTGATAGCCAACTATTTCCGTTGATATTCTTTTATCTTCGGCTGTAGCGGCGTCCGTTTGCACTGAAAACTGTTTAGCGCCTGGAAGAGTTGGGAAAAATGTGAGCACCAAACCTGCAACCCGTCGAAATAGCATATTGATGTGTGTGTGTGAGAGAGTGTGACTGATATTTATATTTTTTTTTTAGTTATCTCAAAGATAATTAGCATGCTTTGTTATTGGTCGCCATAATTCTCGCTGCCCTTGTATTGGCATTTTCAGCCAAATCAGTTTGTGTGTCTGTACGTTGCACTTGGCTGCCGCTGAAAGGAAATGCCATTTTGAAATGCCAAAAAATTAAAAGCAAAAATGACGACAGCAGTCGCACAGCCATGCGGCAACTTAAGCAGCGCCAAGGTATGCATATGTATGTGTGCGTGTGTGTGTGTGGTATGTAGGTACTTGCGTGCTTACCTACATACGCTGGTATATACAAGCACACACACATTTTCTGTTTTGAGCTAAAAATATACTCACGTGAGCGAGAGGAAGATATATGGCACTAAGTTTTTAGGCAAATACAACACATTTTTTTTTTGCTTTACTTTTTTTTATTGTTGCCCAGCAACAATGAGACCAACAACAGCAAATTGCCTAGCTACAACTTTTCGGAAATACGTGTACATGCTTAGCTATCTAACTACATACGCAAATGTCGTGGCATATACGTACATACAGTGAGTCAAAAAAGTTTTGGCACAGTGAATTTTCTTACAATATTCGCGATGTTTTTTAGGGAATTTTTTTTTGTTAATTTTTTGTGTTTTTGCTAATTTTTAAAGCTTCAAACCTTATGCAATATTAAAAAATTTTCCTAAAATTTCCCAAAAAAAACATTTTATTAAAAAAAAAAAATTTAAATTTTTATTTAAAATTTAAAAAAATTAAACAAAAAAATTTTTTTTATGAATTGAATTTTTTTTTAATTCGAATTTTTTCTAAAATTTTTCTTTCCGGTGTATATTCCTATATAATAGGCACTTACTTTTTTTTAAGAATTGAAATTAAAAAAAAAATTTTTTTTTATGAATTGAATTTTTTTTTAATTTTCTAAAATTTTTCTTTCCGGTGAATATTCCTAATTTTTAAAGCTTCAAACCTTATGCAATATTAAAAAATTTTCATAAAATTTCCCAAAAAAAACATTTTATTAAATTAAATTTTCTTTAATTTTTTTTTTATGAATTGAATTTTTTTTTTAATTCTAATTTTTTCTAAAATTTTTCTTTCCGGTGTATATTCCTATATAATAGGCACTTACTTTTTTTTAAGAATTGAATTTTTTTTTTATTCTAATTTTTTCTAAAATTTTTCTTTCCGGTGTATATTCCTATATAATTGGCACTTACTTTTTTTTTTGAAGAATTGAATTTTTTTTTAAATTTTTTTTTATTTTTTCTAAAATTTTTCTTTCCGGTGTATATACATATATAATTGGCACTTATTTTTTTTTATGAATTGAATTTTTTTTTTAATTCTAATTTTTTCTAAAATTTTTCTTTCCGGTTGGATGTTACACCGAGCCCCTCCTCCTATTTGTGGTGTGCGTCTTCATGTTGTTACACAAATGGAGGGATCTACAGTTTTAAGCCGACTCCGAATGCCAATTAATTTTTTTTAGAAGCTTTTTCATAGCAGAAATACACTCGGAGGTTTGTCATTGCCTGCCGAGGGGCGACCGCTATTAAAAAAAACTTTTTATTCGCTTTAGTATTTCACGGCGTTTCGGACCTACGTCTTCCGAATGAGAGTCACGCAGTAACCCATTCGGCTATAGCGTCGCAAATGTAATTTTATAGCTCATTTAATTTTAGTGCACTAAACTGTTGGTATGAAATTTCTGAAAATTTTGGTTGATTTTTAATATTATTTTTTTCGCTTGAACGCTCGAAAGAATTTGCGCCGACTATCAGCAGAAAAATTATTAAAAAACAACGAGAACTTGAATTTAATAAATTATAAAATTAGGTAAGGTTAGATTAGCCAGGTTGCTTGTCTAACACAAGGCACTCGTTGGCACTAAGGCCCATTGTGACACCTGCTTTTGATTTGCATCCCCTAACTAAGTTGCTTAAATCACTTCGATCTTTCTAAGAAGGCCACTAGACATGCCAGTCCCAAGTCTGCAAAGAAATAAACGCCAAAATATTTGGCATGGCTTCATTGAAGTGCAGGACATACACAGAGGACACAATCGGCTGTGTACCCACTCGATTTCTTCTTCAACTGCACAGCTCCTATAAAAGTCATTGTGAAGTACACCCATTCCACTGGCCCGGGTGCCAAAAGTGCAGTAACCCATTACAAACCTGCGAGGACGCTGGTGGTTGATCTGTTGAACTCAAGCAGACATTTTGTCCTTTTAAGCTTCAATTTTCTCCAAAGCGCTTTGGAGACTCTGCAGTTAGTCGCCAGAGACTACCTTCAATTGGTTTCCGCGATTACAGTCAAGTCAAGGGCAAGTTTACACTTCGTTTCGAGGATTTCTTATGTCCTCTACCACTCGCTGTAGGTCAAGCTAAGAGCCTTCCCTTGCACACTCATCAGCTCTTTCATTTCGCTCCGCTCCAGAATGGCCGGAGACCCAAGAAGTGTGTTGCAAAATCTTAACACACTTTTAAAACAGCTTTCACGCGCCGGGCGATGTTGACGGCGCCGCTGTTGCCAGCGAGCTGGGACCGGTTTATAGTGGAAGGGGAAGGTCCAACGATCATTTTCCCCCACCAGATGATTCGGTTGATCGCTTGGCAAACGCTCCGCGCGGGAAGGCTCATTACTTTTCAATCAAACCCTGTAAGTGAGAGCGACCTCCAGCGTACTTTAGCGTAACTTGAATTGATGCGCGCTGAGGCCAGTTCTTTGATCGCTGCTTGACTATCAAGAAAAATGATAAGATTGGCCGGAGATGAGTCCATTAGTCTTATCATCTTTGCTGCCTTGTCCATAGCATAGATCTCTGCTTCAAAGACGTTGCACCGGACTAGACTGGGAGTCTAAGGGCGCAATTTTCAGGGTAATTGTTCGGAGTACACGCCTAATCTAGAGCTATTTTCCATCTTTGAGCCATGAAATATACTATAAAATTGCTTAGCAAAAAATTCTTAAATTCCAAGTAAAATTTTCAAGAAAATTTCAAGAAATTTTTTGGATATTTGGAACTTTTGACTTGGTGTTTTTAATTTTTTTCCGCTATACAGTTTTATAGTTTATTTTACATGCAAAATGCATGATGAAAAATGCAAGAATTTTTTTTGAAATCTTGAAAAAAAAATTTTAAATATTGCTTTTATTATACTAACAACTATATTTCAATCAAAATTTCAAAAAATAGCGTAAAAAACATTGTGAATATCAAAAAAAATCACTGTGCCAAAACTTTTCCCCCCAACTGTATGTGCAAATGTATAAATGCCATGCGGAGCCAGCCATGGCGCATAGCTCTAATACTCAACAAAAGAAAATATATTTCGGTATTTGTTTAAAAATATGTCTTCCCTCTTAGTAATCGATTCTATTTCGGCGGCCGGCAGTTGATGAAGTTAGCAGATACAAAATCAAAATTTGACTTAAATGTTGACAGGCGATAACAAATGAATGAATGAGTACGTAAATGATGAAGAAAAAAATTTGTTGTTTTCAAGTTGTGTGCAAAGTTGGCGTCAATGTACAGCATTGAGCAGCAGCAGCAGAGGAAGGGTGAAAGTATGCGGAAAACGTGTCACTTTGGAATTATTCATTTGCATTCGGTGGTTATGTAATTTGAAAAGAAAAATATTCTATTGTTAGGCACAAGTGGCACACCAGCTGTTCTAAACATTTCAAAACATGTGTAATAAATGTTTAAAGAAAATTAAGTTACTGCATTATTTCAAAGGGGGCGTCCCTTTGCAATAAGCAAATGGAGGAGGAATAAATATTCATAAACCTGTACGTTCACCTGTAATACAGATGGCATACGTTGAAATAGGTGGCACATTTTATTTCACATTTTCCATGCAAACTGATTGATCAGCTGGGGCAAACGAAACGTTAGTTTTTGCGGCAAAATTTAAAAAAATTTTTTAAATATTATAAAATTTTACATTTTTTATAATTTCGAAATATAATTTTCGTTAAGGTAGGTAAGTAAAATGGTTGAAGTCTAGCACTCGCCAAGTAGCACTGAAGCACCCTTTTGGTACCGCTTTTATACCATTAAGAGACTTACCCAGTGAGAGCAGAGTAGCTGAGTAGAAGGTGCTGAGATTATTTCACCTCATCCTACAGACAGCTTCTACAGAACGAGATTGAAGCAAGTCCAAGTCTCACCACGTGGACAGATAACGAACAATGCCTGGTAAGGATACCTACAAAATTGGAGAGCTGCCACTTTGTTATCCTTAAAAGTTCGCTCAAGCGTTCTCGATCTGCCCGTGACCAGGAGGTTCTCGCGACTTTACACGTTTGCGCACTAGCCCAGCGCTTGCTGAGTTGACGCGAGGCCCATCTTTCCACGTGTAAACCACAGGTTCTCAAGCGCATACCAATCCTCTCGTTTTGTGATGAAACCATCTCCAGGGTCCCCTGTCTAGCCAGCTCATCAGCTTAGCAATTTCCCTCTACTCTGCTGTGATCGGAAACCTAAATGAGTCTCATGTCGAAGTGTTCGGCTGCAATCGAATCGAGAAAGAAGTCAGGCATTTACCGACTAATTATGTTTTAGAAATGAAAGAAACCAAATAAACGAAACTAGAACCGAAGGCCCTAATTGCCGCTTAGCTGTTGAAGTAGATATTTAAGTCCTTTACAGTCAGTTCAGAAGTATGCAACCCATTCATTGCTTAATTAATTGCGGCTATCTCTGCTT
Organism: Anastrepha fraterculus; assembly: GCA_037575425.1. Lineage (NCBI taxonomy): Eukaryota > Metazoa > Arthropoda > Insecta > Diptera > Tephritidae > Anastrepha > Anastrepha fraterculus. The sequence goes on along the minus strand of JAYXIM010020158.1, from coordinate 278,868 downwards.
GGAAAATACTAAAATTATTCGAAGGTAAAAATTTGAGATAGGTGTGGAGCTCCTATAGCTCCAGAAAACTCCGCCACCAACTCTTCCGTGCAACTTCGAGCCATCCGTGTACATTTTTTCCAAGCTCTGTCTTCAAATGTTGCACACCGCAGACTCCTACCTTGAGGGAATATGATTGGAAAAATTACAGCTCGGACCCAGTGTGGATGTACGATCCGGCACCATGGAGATGAACTCAAAGTGTTTTTAAGAATACTAAAGTGACCGTAGCTCAAATCCAACTTATGGCCCGAACACCTCAATCTGATGGCTGCGCGTGCAATGGCTATTTTCCCTACAATGTTCACGGGCCGGTGGATGGTTGTTGTTGTTGTAGCAGCATAAACATTCCCCATATTTACATACGGGGAATGCTGCTGGGTTGACAATCCTTGGCCGAATATAAATCCGGGTCGTTTCGGTTACGTAGAACCGACTGTCGTGGAAACGACTGTGGTGTGGTCCGATGTGGCATATACGCCATTACCTTTCATTTGCTTAATGCTTTTCTGAGTTTATTTACATATTTAATTCGCTGAAGTTTTAAGCAGTTGGTAGACCTATGCAAAATTTGCATTTTGTTTACCTAAAGTAGTGAAACTAGCTTTCAAAAAAGCATTTCAGTCTTTAAAATTGGTGCAATTTTAAGGGAGTCATGGCATGGTCACACAAAAACTCCTTAAAGAAATACAATACAGTTGCATCTAAATGTATGTATACATACATATATGTAGTAGTCCTTATTTTGTAAGTTTCGTAGGCCCAACGAGCTGAAAAATCATCTGTTGTAGTTATATAAATAAAAAACTTCATTTGTATGCACATTCAACGCACAACCAGTCTCGATTTCTCACACACACATAAACAGGCGACTATATTTAAATACAAAGCAGAACAACTTGACAGAATGGAAATTGAAAAGAAAGCTTGAAATTCAACTTTCGCTCCCCCGACTACCTATTATGAGCTGTGTATGCATTTTAGGCAAGGAGCCGAGCCTTTCACTATTCTTATGGCCACCACAACCCAACCATACACGTGCCAACAATTACAAGCATTTACTCTATTCAATCTATTCAATGCTCACGCAATGCTTTCGCTGCTTACAGGACCGAAGAGAAGAAGAGAAGAACAATAAAAAAGCCGACCACGTACTTAGACATGTATATACTTGTTTGTATGCACATATATTGTATGTATACATGTATGTATGTATGTATGTATGTATATACACGCAGGTAGCAAGAGGATCATGCTTAAAGTGAATGCGTTACAAATATATATATACTCATATATATGTATGTATGTATGCTACACACTATATTTGTAAGTAAGTGTATGTGTGTGTAAAAAGTGTATGTGAAAAATCAATAAAATCTGGGGCAACAGCTTTTAGGTTTACGTACAACCACTCGAACAGCCCACACCACCGAAAAAAGCAGCTTTAAGCGAAACCAGATGTATTGAAAGAGAAAGGATAACACTTCACATAGCGTAAAAACACGAAGAACTTGTGAAAAAGGACGAACGAAGAAGCGACCGTAAAAATATACACTCGTACATTTACATGGCATTCATGAATTTTTTTGTTTTTTAACGTCGGTGATTGAGTATTACTCGTTTTTCGCTCTCTGACTCACTCTCTCCATCTTTCTCTGCCATATTTCAAATTGCGTTTATATTTCATAATATTTAATACTCGCACTACTAGCACTCTCGTTACTCTCTCTCTCTCGCTCGCTCGCGTTTCTGATTTTCCATGTTGCGCAGCACAACCGTTGAATGTTACGTATACGCAATGGTCGTACTGCCGTACTGGAGCAGCTGAGTTGGCTGCGATGGATGGTTAGTGTGCTAGAGTATTGGTGCTGGGACGTGTTCGTGCATGTTAGCTGCCTATTAACACACTGACCCACAACACACACTTCAGCTTGGGCTTGGGCGTAAGGCATACAAAAGTATGTGGCACAAAAACGATGCATACATACGTGATGCTTGCTGTATGTATGGGTATGATTGTAGTAGTATAGTTGAGTCGTGGTAGTTGTGCAAGTCCTGCGACTGCCACTGCACTTATATCGCACACTCTCTCGCTCTGTTGCTTCTTCTTGCTCTTCAAATACATACGAGTACACTTCTATATATCTGAACTCTTCTGCCCCCATTCGCTTGGCGTAAATTTTCATTGCCATATTTGGCGTAAAAATAACTTAAATTGCATTGGCATGCAAACTACTGAGTAGTTAGAGTGCAAGCTGTTCCCCGTTTTCGTGCTTTTGTTCTTGTTTTTTTTGTTTGTTTGTGTTTTGTTGTTGATTGCCCCTGCATCTGTAATGCCGTCGCGACAGTCGAAGCATTCGTGCATATGACGAATTTGTTTTTGCGTAACCTAATTTTATCTTTGCATTCGCTATTTATAGCATTCCCTTACAGCTTCGTGCCTACAACCGCCACCACTTAACAAGAAGTTTTAGGAATACTACTTTTCCCCCATCGTCTCACCCCTTCGCGTTGGCTCCTTTCTTCAATTTACTCTCAGCGCCGATTGAATTTACATTTAGCGTTTGCCGAAGTAACATCAGTAGTGTTTTAAATATTCTACTCGCGATTGCTGTGTCAAGAGGGCGAAGAGTAGAAGCAGCGGTTCTTATAATTGTATCAGTCGTTGAAGTATAGCCTCTTCTTTTTGCTCTGAAATGTTTGATTATTTATAAAAACAGCTGATATTTTAGGTATGTATTTGTGTGAGGATTTGAATGTCTGTACATACATATATACGTATGCGCTCTCTTGTGATGCGTTAGCCAATGTAGCATACATTTTGAAGATAACTAAGGAGTGAGACTTTCTCGAGAGAACTCAACGCAGTGCAAATTGAAGTGAATGGGTGGAAGTGGGGAAAAATTATTTATTATTCGTACTAAAGCATGTTTAATAATAGATATTTTGCAAGTAAGATTTTATATTTAAATTTTATTGTGTTAAATAAAGTGTCGGCAATAGACAAGAAGTGTCAAGAAGTGAAATTAGATTTGAAATAAATTGGTAAACAAATTGGCTACGCCCACAGGTGTAGTAGCAGATTTGTCCTTAAAACGAGCCGCAGAAGAGAGCGACTCCAGCGCTTGACACTTAAGATTTAACACATCGCCAAAAGGCCTTAGAATTTCACTTAATATTCTCCTCAATTCTGAGAATATGCAAATAGTTCCTGTACAAAAAATTATCCCAGTAGTTGCAGTTTTTGAAGCATTGCTGGTAATTTATAAGGGTGAACTAGATTCATATAAGTAAGGATAAGATTGATTCTTAGATTCTAAAAATTTTTTATAAAGTTTATTCCGCTTGCTTATAAGTTTTTTAAATTGATAAGTGTACCTTGGAAGTTGAAGAGGTTGTTTTTTAATTTGTGCTGCATATTTCATGAAAATTTCGAGCAACTGAGCTTTTAAGACAGAATGGCATTCAACAACATTTAACCCAGAAAGCAAGACTTTCCAGTTGATGTCAAGTAAAATGCTGTTTAGGAATCGTGGAAGACTCTAGGGATGTAAATCGTCCAGTATTCTGTAAAGAGAAGATGCGGATATACGTATGGTTTGTAAATGGCGTGCAGACTACGATTACCTGAAAAACGCAGGATTGGATCAGGTCGGCAGCCGTTATTTTTTGAGTTAGGAGATTGCATCTGGGAATGGATTGCAGGCAGCAAAGCAATAGCTTTGGTTGTGTGCAGGGTGGATATTCAAAAATGTGCCCTTCAAACAGGAATTGAATTTGATATATCCACAGAAGAATTTAAAGCATCGTCATACTGGTTGGGCAACTTCCTTAAACGATATGAACTGTCTCTAAGAAGATCAACAACATTGTTTAAGCTGGAACACAATTTGTAAACGTGCACTTGCGTTTAAGCTTTTTGTTGATGGCATCGATTTTTTGAAATACCAACTCTCCAACATGATTGATATGGATGATACCGCGGTTTTTTTAGACCAAGCAGCTCAAACGACAGTTCACCACAAGACTTCTTCGTCAATTTCTTCTACCGGTTACGATAGTGCACGTGTTACCTGTATTTTGGCGATTCGTCTAGATGGCAAGAAAGTATCGTCACTTTTAATCACTAAAGGTAAAAAATAACAGATTCAACGTGTTTCAGGAATTTATGTCATTGAAAGTGAAAAAGCCTGGTGCACCCAAGCAGTTATAAGAAAGTGAGTTGATTTTATGCTGCCACCACTGTTCAAGGGTCAGAGTAGAGGTTTAATAGTTTGGGACTCAGTCAGTACTCACCGCGCTAAAGACATGAAAAAAGGAAGAAGATTGAGAGGAAAATTGATTCCGGTAGGAATGACTGGTTACCTCCAGACACTTGACATTACAATAAACAAGCCATTCAAGACTCATTTGCGAATGGAAATCAATGAATATATTGAAAACAAAATGGTGAGAAATCATCGAGGTAATTTTGTAAAACGAGGCTTACACGAAGTTGTGAATTGGATAAAAAAATCAATGGACAAAATAACAGATAGTGATGTTTCCAATGCACTATGATCAGGTTACTTAGACAAGAAGTATTCATTTAACGACAGCTATATCGCAAGACATGAGGTATTCGAGCCAATGATTCAACAGGAAATGGATTTGGAAGAAAATCAGAATTTTATTCAGAATTTTATTTATGACGATGATCCAGGGGAAGATGACATGACTGTAATTGAATAAATTTAAATTTCAGTATTCTGTGTAAAACAAATATTAAATAAAAATATATAAAAACAATTTCATTCTTGCCCTCCCCCGAAAATAAGCCCTAACGCATATTTTGGACCAAAAAAGAAAGTAAGACAGTGATTTATTTTTGGACTCAATAGAAGCATTACTAATATTCAAACTGCCTTTAATGAATGGCATTAACTCTGGCATTGCCATCATTACTCAGGGATCAACTATAGATGTATAAATGTATGTGTGTGCGTATATGTACTGACGTAAGTGACACTTGGACAGCAAGTACTGAAATGCTAAATCTACTTATAGCTTATCGATCTGAGGATCTGGATGGATATTTCTGAAAATACCTCCGTTATTTGATAACATTTACTGGTCTCACCACACTAATTTTCTGATGGCTATGCTTTCCACTTATACATAGAAAATATATATATCCACATATACGAGGGCATATATATAAAAAAAGTATGCATTGTCATAGGTCTGCATGTATGTTTGAGTAAATGTTAAAAAGTATGTGGGCGTTCACGCAATTATGAAACATACGCACACACGTATAATTATGTATGTATGTATGTATGTGCGCAATGTCCAATATGTATAAATACACAAAATGTAGCACTGCAAATATGTAGAGGCGTCTTTGTGGGCGTTTATCTGGCTTACTTTTGTACATTTATGCCTACATATGCACAGACTTTTGTGTTTATAGAATTTTACAAGCAGTCATACATATGTACACATGCATGTGCGTTTGTATAGACCCCCTTAAATTTTGATGGAAACATGCCGGCCACATGTCAATTTGCTTCTATCTGCGCCACTTTGATCAGCGATGCGTAAAATGCGATGAAATTATTATCCCATTTCCACTTTCGTAGTAAAATAGATTTAAATGTAGTTATAATTAAACAAGGAGGAACAAGTTTTATATAGAACCCAAAGCATTTGCTTAGGGGCGAAACTCAAAGGAGATACTAAAATGAAAGAAATTTGCAGTGTAGCGTAAACTTTTGCTTGCTGTGCGCCAATTCACTCATACTTTCGAATTATCTTTACTTGTGATAATAATTTTGTATAAAAAATTAAAAATCAAGAATAGAGATAAAGACTAAATTGCAAAAGCAAGCAACCACATATTAACAAGTTTTGCCTAAATAGGTATTTATTTTTTAATTTCGATTATTTTCTTAAACAAATGTAATTCATTCTATAATACAGTCCATATTTAACCAAGTTTCAGACCTTGTGAAAGATTTATAAAAACACGAGAAACTTTCATCAACATTTTTTTTAACAAAATAAAGAGAAAAAATTTGAGTATGCAGTTTTGTAGTGCATTAAAAATAAAATAAAATAAATAAATAATAAATACACTTCCGTTTTATGGTTGGACGAGCTTTTTCTCCAATTTGTGGCGGGCGTCTTGATGTTGTTCTATAAATGAAGGGACACACACTTTTAAGCCGACTCTGAATGGTGGTTTTGTAGCCAACTAAATTTTAGTCTTAAAAACGCAAGTGAGAAGTGGCTCAAAATTCTTATTGATTTTTGGTGATATTTTCCCCTTGATGGTGTTGAGCATTTTTCTCCATTTTTTGCATTCGTTATGTGGAGAAACTGCATAACAACTTTAAAACAATAGAATTAAATAGGCTATGCTCAAAAATTTCATGAAAGTTAAGTGGCAACCCTCTTTAATAAAGTACTAAAATTAAAGCTGCTTTAAACTTTCTCTAAATTATAAAGGTTTGCTAAAACTTTTAATCAGCTCGCATGTTAATTAAAAGTAGGTGGCAACCCTTTTTAATAAAGAACTTAAATTAATGCTGCTTTAAACTCGTTCTGAAATAATCTTCATTTAATATCCATATTATAAAATTTTCACATCCACACTATTATTAAAAGTAGGTGGCAACCCTATTTAGTAAAGCACTTAAGTTAAAGCTACTTTAAACTCACTCTCAACAGCCCTCATTTCGTACTCATATTAGGAAATTGTATTTAAATTTTCAATCAATTCACATGTTAATTAAAATTAGGTGGCAACCCTATTTAGTGAAGCACTAAAGTTAAGGCGGCTTTACACTCGCTGCAAAGAATCCCTCATTTAATACTCATATTATGAAATGTTACTTAATTTTTTATCAATTCACATGTTAATTAAAACTAGGTGGCAACCCAATTTAGTAAAGCACTTAAGTTAAACCTTTTTTAAACTTATTCTAAAGTAGCCCTCAATTAGTATTCATATTACAAAATTTTAATTAAATTTCCAAACAATTTACACGTTAATTAAAAGTAGATGGTAACCCTTTTTAATAAAGTACTTAAGTTAAAATTACTTTAAACTCTATTTAGTACATAAATTATGAGATTTTACTTAAATTTTTGATCACTTCACATTTTAATTAAAAGTAAGTGGCAACCCTCTTTGGTTAATCACTTAAGTTAAAGCTGATTTAAACTCACTCTAAAGGGACCTTCATTTAGTGCCCACATTATGAAATTCGACTTCAAATTTTAAGCAATTTACATGTTAGTTAAAAGTAGGTGGCAACGCTTTTTTAAGAAAGCATTTAAATCAAACAGTTTTAAACTTGTTAAGTTTTTTGCACACACCCATTTTGTAGTATACATACATAGTAGACTATAACCTGTTCAGAAAATTCTTCTTTATATCAATGAAAGACCCGTCAAATTCAGACTATCCGCGCCCGAGATAAGCCTGCTCAAATAACAAGCGGAAAAACAACACATTTTTCTTTGAATTATTATAACCATATATTCTGTTATGTTCCCAACAACACTTTTTTTAGCATTTTCACAGTGCAGGCACGAAGAGCCTACTGTTGTATCATCATAAAGATAAAGAAGTCTTCGAAAATCTTGGTGCTTTGCGTGCTTTTGACGTTTAAGTGGATAATTTTCTTAGGTCACCCGTTCGTGGAGCGCGAACCTAAAGTACACTTGAATAAAAAAACGAAAATGCGAATACGATGAAAGCGAAATGTCAAAAAGCACCCTCGATTTCGTTGACCGTGCGTGCCTGTCCGCTTGACTTCTCTACACTTTTTGCCACCAAGCTCGACATGCATGATTTTCCATCCAGGGTGAATATTCATCGTGTAAATTGGCCCTGAGACTTTCACTAATTATAAGTAGAACCAACATTTATTATTAAAATTTGTGAAATTTTACCGATATATAATACAGGGTGGGCCAAATAAGACCTACTAATGCTACTACTACTACTACTACTACTACTAGCAGTATGCGCAGTTGCTCCATCTTGTTGAAACCACAAATTAGGATACTGCTCCGCCATTGGCCGCAAAAAGTTTTCAATCAATGTTCTGTAAGAAGCTCCTGAAATCGATTCCGGTGTTTCATCCTCATTTTCGAAGAAATATGGACCCACCATAATACCGCACCAAACAGTACATTTAGATGGATGCAACTGATGATGGTGTGCTGCCCTTGGATTTTCAGAGCCCCACAAGCTACAGTTTTGTTTGCCGACATAACCATTTAAATGGAAATTCGCTTCATCCGACATCAAAATATTATTTAAAAAATCAATTTGTGTGGCTAATCTTGTGAAACGAATAGCGTATTGTAGTCGTTGTTGGTGGTCTTGCGGTAGGGTTCCATAAAAAATTTCCAACAATTCAATTATAACCTACAAAAAGAGAAAAATAAATATGTCAAAATATAAAAAAGTTATTTGTGCTTAACATTAGTAGGTCTTATTTGGCCCACCCCGTATTTTACTAAAATTTAAGCTTATTTAAGAATCTTCTTCTTCTTAGCATTACAGTCCTTGATGAACCATTGCTTCATTCACAACCTTGCGCCATCTGTCTCTATCTAAGGCTACCTCCCTCCACCGCCGCACGTTTTGCTTTTCAAGTTCAACTTCCACGTCTTCTAGCCATCTCTTTCTGGTGCGTCCTCTTCTTCGGCTCCCAACAGCGCGTAACTCAACTGCCTTTCGAGTTGCTCTCTGTTTGGGCATTCTAAACACGTATCCGAGCCAGACGAGCTTATCCTCTGAGATTTTATAAATCTTATCACAGTTTCGGTTTTTGCTATTAGTTCCAGTTCATGATTATATCCAATTCGATAGGTAAAATCTTGCCGTCTTACAGGCCCTTTAAGCAACTATGGGTGCTATAATGTTTTCTTTTATTGCAGCTATTTGGCAAATGACAACAATTTAATAAACAAAAAAACTTTATTTTTTAATATTTCTTTGGAAAGTTTATTTGCAAGTATTTATCTATAAAAGACCTTTTGTTTGAAAAAATTGTGCTTGGCATTGGTTTGTTTTTTTTTCAAAAGAAGCTGCAAATTTCAGTGCCTTTCGAGCAAAAATTTGGTATCCATATCACGCTAGCTGCCATCCATATTACGCCTGCACCTCTGCCGTATTTATATTTTTTTATGATAATACGATCTCAGTCGGAGGGTAGCCTCGAAGCCCATTAGTATTAATTAATCAAACAAGCATTTTTATTATTATATGCAGAGTATCAAACTCACAGAGTCTCCATTGCAGAAGCTGTGGGAATGCTGCATAGAAGAAGACTTTATTTGCAAATATCCGGGTCCGACGGCTAGGCGCTTGAGCTTCCTTAGTGTGCCTTTTGCGGATAGTCTGAGGCAGTTCTCCAGCCTATATCACGTTGCTCTCCTCCACTACATCAACAGCATGGCTGTAACCACCTTTCTCCTTTAAGTTTTCAAATCTTTCGCAAGTAGTAATTTTCATTAGTGTACTCGTGGTACTCTTGCCATCTAACCTACCTGCCTACCATCAAACTGACAGGTTCGATATTTCATGTGTACGATAAACCAATCAGGATATAAAATTTCAAAGCAAATTTCTCATTTCTTTGTATGTCAAAAGCATCAAATCCACAAATCGAAAAAAACTCAAATTTTTCAAAATAATAAAATTTTGAATATCTGCATAAGTACCGCATAATGTAAATATAATATAAAATACTAGTACCGTAGTTTGCCAAGAAATTTACTCTAATGATTTACATGCAGTATTTTTCTAAACAAATCATGTCTGACAAAGATTTTCACGAAAATATTTTATTTACGATACGACCATTACAAATCCTCTGGCTTTTCATGCATTATTTGTTGGCATTTAATTTAATGAATGTTTTCATTTTTACTTGCTACATAATGCATGTATGTGTGTGTGTGTATATGTGTGTGCATGTATATTAGATATACTAATAAACGCGAGTGTTAAATTGAAAATTCACTCTTAAAACTAATGAATGCGAAAAAAATCGACAAGTTGATTTGTATCTTGAATCCAACTTGCCAACGAGCGTTTGCCAAAAATTACAGCATACAAAGCAGCTATGTAAGAGCAACTACAAAATACAAAGCACAAAAAAAAAACAAAAACAAAAGCAAAAACATAACTAAAAATAGATGTAAAAAATACAATTACGATTGTCACCATTTAGCCATTTTGGCTAGAATCATTGCGCAAAAATTTAGCGGCACCGTCCGCAGCTAAAAATACACCAAAAAAAAAAGACACAAAATGATGAGAGAAAAATGCACATAAATCAGAAAAAAAACAAAATTGCATATACTAAATCAGATTGAAAAGGCGGGCCATTAAAAGCACAAAAGCCCTAAAAATCATCGACTAAATGTAAATAAACAAATGTTGAGATGATTTTTGTAAATGAGCTGTGCTCGATGCGGTGCGTTTGGAGGCAGACGAAGAGGCAGCAGCAGAACTGCGCCTATTTTTCATGCACTATAAATTTTGCGCTTCGCTGTGAAAATTGTGAAGCTACAAATGCCAGGGTTAGCGACGTCGTCCAAATGGAATAATCACTTAAGCTATGTTGGATACGAGTAACGGGTGGTTGAGTGGTTCTATGATTGCTACTACAGGGTGTGAAAAAAAACTGTCGAGTGTTTATTAGGCGATTTATAAGTTTTTTCGCACATAAATTTTTTGTGCCGATTGGGTTAACAAATTATTTGATAAAAATCTGTGATCAGCAGTAATAACCGGCTAAGTAGATTTAAGAAACTGTTAGATTAAAAAAAAACCGAGAATTTAATAGGCGCATTTTATTATTTTTGAAATTAAATGAAGGCACCTACAGTTTCAAGCCAATTCGGAGCGGTAGATATTTCTTAGGAGTTGCTTTTTCGTGGCAGAAATACACACGGAGGGTTGTCATTGCCTGCCGAGAAGCGACCGCTATTAGAAAACACTTTTTCTTCATTTTGGTGCTCCACCGAGATTCGAACCAACGTTCTCTCTCTGAATTCCGAATACTAGTCACGCACCAACCCATTCGGCTACGGCGGCCGCCGCGTAAATGGATTTAAGAAAATGCTGCCTCTTACATTCGATTCTATGCTTTCACTAATTTCTTTAACTGAAATCCTGCATTCGTAAGTTTTTTTTTGTTTTAATTTTTCTGTGTTTTGGTCTTTTAAGTTATGGCTTAACAAATAAATATCTACAGAAGTGCTTCGTCTCAGAAGCCTCATTTTCGACTTTTGCTGTTATTTCTAGCTGATGCTAATGAAGGCTTGTAAGTACAGTGACCTTAGGTGACCTTAATTCTGCGCGGATTTTCTGCTTTATAGAGCATAGTTCTTTGGGTTATTTATTTTTACTGTTTTTATTATTTTTTATTTTTTTATTATTTATTTATTTGTAAGAGTAAAGTTATAAATAACCAATACACTAAAATTTAACAAAAATACTGGCTACTACTAAGGCCTTCGGCCACTCCCTTCTGCAGCCATCAAAGCCACGGTTAGCAAATGGGTTACTACCACCCACAAGCGAGGTTGGAAGGCTGAGAGAGGCTGCAGATGGACTAAACTGATGTTACCTGTCCTGTCCGATCGACTGTCGCAAATCCTGCTCCCATGAAGCAGAAGGGAGTGCAGACAGCTGGTTGGACTGATGACGGGCCACTTTCTGCGGGCGAAGCACGTGGAAAAGGTAGGCATCTCAGACAGTGTACTACTCTGCGCAGCTTGTAAAGAGGAGGATGAGACGGCGGACCACTTCATGTGTGTCTGCTCCGCCTTCGCTCGAATCAGGTTTGAGGTCTTTGGCACTGATGTGTTAAGAAGCGACCACATTGGCCCCTTGACACCACAAGATCTAGTCAGATTTCTTCGGAGATCGGGTAGATTTAAAGAAAATTAAAAGAGAATCCAAGTGTAGCACAATGAGCTTAATTAATGTCTGAGTGTTGCACTTGCTAGTTGTCCCGACAAAAAAAAGCCTTCGGCTCGCGTTCGTAGTTTAGATTCGATGAGGTAGGTTGCTAGCCAGTTTATGCTAAGTGGTACTTTATTTCCCACCTACCATGTATATCTGCCGAGCGTTCCCCTATCCGCCCCCTGGAGACAGGCAACTCCACACGGCCTTTGGGTCATTAGTTCATTATTATTACTCGGATAAAAACTAACCAGGGCTTAGCAGTCGACTCACCTCATAAGGCCGGCGTCAAATCAGGGACTTCAATTATTTATTTATTTATTAATTTTTTATTAGTAAAAAAAAATAATAAAATTATTATTCTACTTAAAAATCTATAGCTACCAAGGCTTTCAGCTGTGGGGCTTGGCGATAATCGGGCTTGATTGGAATGCAATACTGATTGGTGCATGGACTCCTTCTGAGTAAACAGAGAATTTCAACTTATTATTCAGTTTGGACACAAACGGTTTCACTTTTTTAACCATCAAGCGGGAACAAATATATTAAAATTTTTGAAACTAGCAATAAAAACTATTATTCCTCAACGATCTTCTTCCATTTAAATCGGCCAAGTTGCTGTTTGCAGTTTTTTACTTATACTTACTTCAGGTCTTCGGTGATGTTTTGTAGCCATGTCAATATCAGGTTTTATAGAGCAGTCTGTTTCTTATGTCCTTCCTTTATTAGTAATTTGAGAAAATAAGTGCATTTCTTTAACTCAAATTGGGGAGGCTGAGAATGAGAGTCAAATTGATTTCTAATAGAACTTTTGCTACCCATAGGTAGGTAACTTAAAGAGTTTGTAAGCCGTTAATCTTCCCATTTTGTACACTTTAACACTTTTATAAGCATTTTTTAGCTCCAGAGCTGTTTAGTCAAAGTTCTCATTGGGACATTGAAAAGCTTAGCCTCTACTTAATCCAATGCATACTTCAAATTCTTTCTTCGCGCAACTCTTTTTGGACACCCTGTGTACAAATGTGTATTATATATGCGAATGCACGTATACGGCGCCAGGCATCCGATTCGTCCTTGTCCCTCGTCTTCGTGTCTTCTCATTGCACAGGTGCTGTACCTGCGCGCTCTGCATCAGCATCATTTCATTGTATGCGTCACTTTGTATGCGAACTGTTATTATTCTGATTTTCTGTGTCACCATAAAAATAGCCAAAAATGCAGAGGCTCACATGCATATACTCATGCAATATGATGTATTAAATAGATGCTAAGGCTGAGCGTGTATGTGGTTCGAGTAACTACCACGCAGGGAAAAATCAAACTCGTATTTAATGTGGATGGGCGTACTAGTTTAATAGTAATCAGAAGTATACCAGTTGCAAAATGATGGATTGAATACGCAGACACTGAAATTGCAAGCAAAGAAAATTAAACGAATATATCAATTGCAAGATGAGACATAATAAGCTGAAAAAGTATCATAAAGATGAAAAAGTATTTCAATAAAAGTTATAAAGGGTGGTTAAGTTTCAAGAGCCGGTATTGATTTTGAATAAAGTACAATTTTTTTAGGAAATTATTGTCATTTCTCTTTATAATGATAATATTAGTATGGCTCAATTACGTATAGAAAAAAAAACTTCGGCCAAGTGGCCGCCGCGGCCTTGGCGGCACACCTCGTCAATTTTCGATGACGCTGAGGCATAATTGAGGTTCTATGCCGTTAATGCACCGAATTATCTCATCCTCTTTAGCTCTTAAATTGTTGCTGGCTTATCGACGTACACCTTTTCTTTCAAATAACCCCAAAGAAAGAAGTCCTACGGTGTCGTGACGTTTAGGTGTGGTTCACATTCAACATCGACCCTTGAAATTTAACCACCCTTTATATAAATAGTCAAACTTGTATATGGAATCTGCAAAGCCACATTTTCTTATATAATTTACTAACAAATTACATGCAAATCTTCTATGTATTTATGCAGGGTCACGCACAAAAATTCATATGATAACTGTGCTAGCTGACACATACTATAGCCCAAGCATGCACTCACACATACACAGCACACACACACATGTATTATAAATCACATGGCAAATTGTATTTTGTGCGACGCCTCAACGCATTAGATTTGATTAGAATATTTGTAGAGATGGCTCATAAAATTCTCTGCCTGCAATTTGTCATTTTCTCTAAATGTTGAGAAGCAAGCAAGGAGAGGGAGCGCATACGACCGTTATTTAGATCCATGGCAATTATTTCATCATCTTTGCCTCCTCTCAACGTGACAAGCGTCTCAATTATAACAAATTATTTCAACATTTTATAGCAAATTCAATTAAAAAAAAAATCAGCATCATAAATTTTCATGGGTCATAAAGTTTGTAAATCTCAACACTGCTACAAATTTTATTGCACAATCAACTACCTCTGCGATGTGTGGATTCAAGCAATTCACGTGATTATTTCTGTGCTATTATTGCAATTTTGTGTTTTTTTTTTCTTCATTACAAAAGGCTTTTGTTTAGCTATACACTTCACACTCGATTTGTCGATTATTGGCGTCAATATGATTTATGGCGCATATACAACTTGTATATATTATATGTAAATACATACATATGCACGTGTGCTATATGCTTTTCGTACCTTTAATGACTCATAAATCAAAATATATGGTTCATATTTATGGATTTAATTTGAAAATCAATTAAAAATAAGCCGCAATATAAAGACGTTTACTGTGTGTAAACAGAGTATTAGTATCAGAAGCGTAATTGCGCAGAAAGAATCAAAATACCGTTTTCACAAGTGGGATATACCCAAAGCGAATCTGTACAAGGTGATGGCATTCGAGCAACAACAACATTTTTTAAATTAAAAATGTTAAGGGAAAGAGAGTAGAAAAGTGAAATAAATGACAAATAAATAAAATTACTTTGACGCGCATTCACAATACAAGAACAATTTTCCGTCAACTTGCCGTTGTACTGGCATTTCTAAATTAAAGGCGAATTGAAGAAGAAGAAATCAACTACTCTAATCACACCACCTTTCTATAGATACGCCTTGGATATACCCATATAAGTTAAACTTAGTGAAAATGTGTATTTTTTTATAGATTGAGTTCAAGAGCGCTGAGAGAGCAAAGCATGGAGAAAAAATTGAACATGCAGGTATTTTAGGCAGGACATAGAAATTTTGTGTAGACAAATTCATAATTCGAACTGTCTTTAGCATTTATTAGTATGCTTATTTTAAAGAATTTAATTTTTTAAGAGGTGGCCACCCTATACAAAAATGTGTTAAAAAAACATTTTTGCGTGCGCCTTTCGTTTGATACCCGTTTCAGTTAACTGCTGGAAGCCTCCGACCATTTTTTGAATTTGAAATAAAAATGTTTTGGTTGGAATAGATTGAAAACATGAAAACTGTATATTATTGTATTGTATTTTTTCCCACTCCACTCTCAAACCTTTGACTTTAAATTGTATAAGTTGAGAACCCTACCTCTGGATAATTAATTTCGCTTTAGTATGCTCATTTTATAGATTTTAGTTTATTAACAGCTGGCAACCCTGATAAAAAAAATGTTCAAAAAACAGTTTGCTGGTATGCCTTTCGTTTGACACCCATATTGTAGTATTTCACTTAACTTATTTCTAACATTAAATAGTGTTCATTCAAATGGGTGGCAACCATCTCCAAAAATATTTGCTAAAATAAAGTTGAATATCTTTCAATTAGCAAACATACTGTATATTTACTTTAGTTGTTTATTATTAATGATTTAATTTATTGAATTACATTTTTTTAGATATGGCAACTCTATTTAAAAACAAATCAAAATAAGACGTGTCAAACCTTTTTGCATATTTTATATTTTTATATTTTATTCATTTTATTTGAACTAACTTTTTCAAATAGGTGGCGATCCTCTTAAAAATATTATGGAAATTAAGTTCTTAGTTGATATTTGATCAAACTTTTTTATTTAATTTATCATTTTGTGGACAGTCACATAGTAGTTTTTCACTTAAATTATTTCTATATTTGAATAGCGTTAATTCAAATAGGTGGCAACTATCCCCAAACATATTTGCCGAAATCAGCTGCCTCGAATTTCTTTTAATTGGCATACATACTGTATTACTTTCGTTGTTTATTGTTAATTACTTAATTTAATATAATATTTCACATATGTGGTAACTCTATTGAAAAATATATTCGCAATTAAAACTTGACAAACCTTCTTCCATATTTGGTATTTTTATATTTTATTCATTTAACTTGAACTTAATTTTTTAAACAGGTGGCAACCCTCTTCAAAATATTGTGCAAATTAAGTATTATGTACGCCTTCCGTTTGGCACCCACAAAGTAGTATTTCAGTTAATTCATTTATTAAATTGCATAGCGTTAATTAAAATATGTGGCAACCATCTTCAAAAATATTTGCCAAAAATAAGCTGCCTCAAATTTCTTTCAATAGACACACATACTGTATTACTTTCGTTGTTTATTATAAATTAGTTAATTATTGAATTTATTTTTTTAGATATGGCAACTCTATACGAAAACGTAGTCGCAATTAAAACTTGTCAAACCTTTTTCTATATTTTTATATTTTACTCATTTTACTTGAACTTAATTTTTCAAACAGGTGGCAACCCTATTCGAAATATTGTGGAAATTAAGTTCTTAATTGATACTTGATCAAACTTTTTAATATAATTTAATTTAAAAGTTTTACCAGGTGGCAACTCTTTTAAAAAGGTAGTCTGTCCTTCAATCCAGATCATACATAAACTAACTATGTGTACCACCAGGGCTGTCCCCTCTCCTCACTCTGCATTGTTCTCATTGAACCAACCTGTGGCTTTAATATATCTAAAAAGGCTTGTTTTTTTTATATTGGCTACTTCTACAAAGTTATTCAGGGAACTTTTTCCTAAAGTATAGAACTTTCTTCTATCCAGAAAGTGTTCTATTATCTCCTCTTCTTCAATGTCGTTACAGCTTCTGCAATAGTCGTGATAGTGTGCTCCCAGTCTACAGGCATGCCTGCCAATCAGACAACGCCCTGTTAGGAGTCCGAAAAGATTTCTCATGTTTGTCCTGTTTAGTTTCAACAGTCGGTTTGTGCGGCCCATATTCCATTCCGGCCACATCATTCTACTTGTTGCACAGGTTAGGGACTGAGTCCATAGCCTGTTGGCAGCTCTGATAGTTCGTTCTTCTACAAGCATCTTGCAAGTTGCTAAAGGTAGAGGTGTGCTCGCTTTGTCTGGTTGGATCGGTAAGTACCACATTCTCACCAATCTCGCTAGTTCATCTGCTTTACAGTTCCCTTCTATGTCTCTGTGACCCGGCACTCAGAGCAGGTTTATTACAAAGTACTGTGATAGTTCGGTCAAAACGTCGATACATTCTTTTACTGTCTTCGACTTGATACAAGGCGATTTTAAAGCTTTCAGGGCCGATTGGCTATCTGAATATATGTTTATATCTCTTGTGGTGAGGACACTTTTATTTAGGGCTAGCAGGTCTTCGCTGATAGCCAGAATTTCAGCTTGAAATACACTGCAGTGATCCGGCAACCGGAATGAAATGTTCTCATTCATTCACTCAGAGTGAAGGCCTCCCACTACTTGAGCATTTAGCTTGGAACCATCAGTATAGATGCTGACTCCGCTTCTATTGTCCATTAACCCATTGTCCCAATCCTCTCTCGCTGGGAAAATTGTGGTAAAGGATATGTTTAAATGCAAGGAGTAGTTAGCGAAAAACGTTTCTCTAACTCTTTCAAAGGCAACAAATTTACGCTTTCAAATTGCATGCGTCACTTCTAATAATACCTGTTCAATTTCAACATAAATTTAACGTAAATTTAACAACAACAACAAATTCACGCTTTCTATTTACAAAAGTAAATATTTAGATGTGCAATCAAATTTATTAAAGCATCGTTGACATTGAACGTGAACTCGAAACGGTTGGTTGTTTAGTTCATTGTTTTCTTCTTATTTCTCTATTCTGAAATTTCTGAAATTATTCCAAAATAAATTAAAATTACAAAATTAAACGCGCGCTAGAAAAACAAAAAAAAACGCACAAAGAAAATAAAACAAAAGCAAACAAACAAAGCGAATGAGCAGCAGGTAATAATTTCACATCCCAACAACAAACAGCTGTTCAAGGCCAGAGGATGTAGTCAATGTACTCGTAGACACAAAACTCAAAATGCTACAAAACAGATACAACAACAATCATTAAATATATATATTGTAACGAATTGTAAGCTGTATAGATGAGCGTGATGAAACTAGCCAAAACAACAAATGCCACAAAATGAAATGTAAATAATTTTCTTCAATTTATTTCTAATCGACTCACCCGCTACCTCCCCCGCCATATGCGCGAGAACACACAAAGAATGCTTTAATGAGCAATAAAAATACGAGCACAGCGTGAGTTACAAATAACAAAACACATTTCACCCGCCCGCCCGCTTTGCTATTTAGTCGCCTTCGCTAGGGCGACTGTCGAAAATATGTATGTAAAATAAAACAAACAAATCAATAGAAAAATTTACCGACAGGTAAATGAACAGACGTTGATATTTTTACAGAATTTACAAATTGCTAATGTCGACTACTGTTGGCGCGTTGTTACTGACAGTAGCGCTAAAAGCGACTCAATAATTCAGGCAGTAAGCAATTATTTCAAAATCTCCATCAAAAGCGGCACGTCTGCTGTCCCGACGCGTCCCGCGCGAATATGCAAAACAAATAAACCGAACTGAATGAACGCCCACTCAGCGGCAATGAATATAAACAGGCGGACAAAGAATAATTCATTGTTTTGTAAACCGCCCACCGTCATCCTCCCCCACCGCCAACAATTTCTAGTAGGTTCCGATTTTTTTTCTGCTTTTTGCTATTGTCGTTTGTCCGAGTTGATTTGGTCAATTACCGGGCGCTGCCTATTAGACGCGTGATTGAATGGAAAGCATTGCAGCAGATTTTCATTTTCATCTGAATTCTCATTGAGAACTAAATGCACACATACATACATGCGCATACACACACTTATGGCAAGCGACTGCGATTTGAATTGCCGCTATGCCCACCGCCTGCGTCGCTGCCTTGTGGTGAAAATATTGCATGATTCAAGTGCAGAACGCAGCAGTACAGTTTCGTCTAGGCGCTGTTTCTAACACTGATCAGCAGCCACCTCTGCCTTCGCCGCTGCCTCTGCCTCCGCCTCTATCTCTACGCCTATCTCGCGCACACGGTTACGTATACGACGCGGTGTATGCTTTATGTTGTGGGAAAAGTTACTACTTACATAACTTCAAAGCGTAGCTCACGCGATTTGTCAGTGTATGGTGAGACAATGATGCGTGTGTGTGTGGGTGTGTGCGCACTTTGAATTTTGTGAAATTGAATGCGTCCTCTGTCAATTAAACGTTTTATCGCTTGAGCGCGTCGCTCATACGCCCCCGCCGGATGTCTGCAAGTTGAATATAGTTAGTAGTTATGTATTTATTAATGTAGATATGTATACGTCAAAGTTTTCGTGTATTTACATTTGCCTACGAACTCTTTGCCTTCCCTTCTTACATACATTTATATACAAATATTTATTTATTCGAGTGTGTATTTGATGACCGATCACATGTGAGCTCGTAAAAGCGTATGAATGAAGGAATTCATTGTAAATGCGGAAATAAATTTGAAAAACAGAATTTAATTACATTAGTTAAGGTGTTTACTTCCAATTTAAATTTCATTTGATTGCGAAAATTTGTGTGCATTTGTACGGCAACCTGGTTGTATTTGTGATTCTCACAAGGTTAGATGGGAAATTAAGATATATGAAAAACAAAAACGTGATTCATGGCTAGTGATGCGAATTTAGAACTACTGGATATAGAAATTTTTTTTCGGATATTATAAGGTAGTAAAGGCGGGTGGTAAAGGGTGGTTAAGTTTCAAGGGCCGGTGTTGATTTTGAATAAAATACAATTTTTTTTAGGAAATTATTGTCATTTCTCTTTATTCTTATAATATTGGTATAGCTCAATTACGCACGGAACAAAATATCGGCCAAATAGTCGCCGCGGCCTCGGCGGCACACCTCCATCCGATGGTCCAAATTTTCGATGACGCTGAGGCATAATTGAGGTTCTATGCTGTTAATGTACCGAACTATCTCATCCTTTAGCTCTTGAATTGTTGTTGACTTATCGTCGTACACCTTTTCTTTCAAATAACCCCAAAGAAAGAAGTCCAGCGGTGTCAAATCACAAGATCTTGGCGGCCAATTGACATCGTCGCGACGAGAGATTACTCGGCCGTCAAATTTTTTGCGCAAGAGAGCCATTGTTTCGTTAGCTGTGTGACAAGTGGCACCGTCCTGTTGAAACCACATATCGTCCACATCCATATCTTCCAATTCGGCCCATAAAAAGTTCGTTATCATCTCACGATAGCGAACAATATTCACAGTACTTGTGTACTAATTTTTCTGGAAAGTTATTTTTCTTAAATTTATTTCAGTTGTTGGCGTAGCAACGCGCGCCGGGTACAGCTAGTTTTTAATAAAGAAAAAATGAATTTTCCCTGCCAAAACTCGACCATGTGAAACTTTATGATAATTCCTCCTCTGTTATTGGTATAACTACGCTGTAACTGTTATGAGCTCTGTATGCAACTGAATGTGTGCCACTGTTTACATTTAAATGTTAAAATTGCTTACATTTGTAATAGCAGAGAATGTTAATGTAATGAGAAGCAGATAGGGCACTAATTGTTAACATACTGACAGTAACATAACATTTTCCGCTTTACATAACATTTCCTGTTTTGCATAACATTTGCAAAGGAATTTGAAATCGAAATGTGCTGTCAATCTACATACAATTATTGGAATTCCTAGTAAACTGCAATTAAGATTAAGTGGAAATGTGCTATAATTAAATTATAGCAATAAATGTTTAATGATAATTTTGCGGTACTTCAGAGTCCCACTGCTCAAAATATTTATTTTAAGGCGTGCGGAAAATTTTCAAAGTAATTAAATACCAGTCAAAATAATTAAATATTGAGCACAATTTTCAGACTCTTTTTGAAAATATGTAAAATAAAAACCAAATTGCGTCAAAATAAGCAAGAACTGCAGAAAAGTCAACAAAATTATACGCCAATAAACTGGGAATAATATTCTTTATAAGAAAAATTGTAGCATTTTGAGCTGTTAGTTTTTTTTTACATTACAAACTCAGATAAATTTTAACGTATCCAATTTTTTTTCTGTGTTTATTTTGATTTTTTTTTTTCTCAAAAAGTTCAATATTCCCATCGAAATATTTTAAAAAGGTTACAAACTGAAATCAAAATATAATTTAGCAGCACTCAATTCTACAAAAATGCGTGCATACACACATACATATGCATCTAGATTAGCTTAGTACAATTAACAAACTTTGACTCAGCGAAAAACAAGTTTTTTGCACAAAGTTCAAACTGCTAAGTAAAACGCAATTAAACAACTTTTTAGGGAATTTTTTTGTAGTGCAACTGCTATGCAAAATCTTCTTCTTCTTTTTGTAGAATTTCAATTAAAGCCCATTAAAAATTTGCATACAAAGGAAATATTAACGCAACATTCATAGGAGTGCATTGAATTAATTAATTTCTCATGAAAGCGAGGTGAGTTTTAAACCGAAAGCAGCCGGTAAAAACGATGTTCTAAGTAGTGCCAATGAACTTTCAGGAATTGAGAGTTAAAATGAATCTAGTTCCAGAAGTGCAGGTGAAGCTTTTAATACTCGTTTAACTGCAAAAGCATTTGTCAATAGCGATATTTTTATAGAGTATTTAATGAATTAATCGCACTGACGATACCATAAATCTGGCTCGCTTGGGGACTTCTTTTTATCAATTTAGCAAAAAAATTGCTATGCTCTCTTTATTATGTTATTTGTGCTTATGTAGAGTGACTAATAGAATAAAAGAAGTTTTAATGCAGTCATTTATTTTGTAAAAAAACATTATTTTGCGGCAAAAACTACGATATACAAGGGGGCTCAAAATTAATCACCCTATCGGAAGATGTATAATTCTGGCAAATGGCGTCAATCATATTTGACACTCATAAACTAGACTAATAAGTACTTTTTTTTAACTTGGTTTTAGATCCTCTTTATTTGCAACAGAAAATGCATTTTTTCTACTTTCTTTTTTCATTCTCATAACTTCTCTAAATTTTCATATTAATTAGAGATATCTTCTTAAATAAGTTCGTAGCGTTCTTAGACTTTTATTAAAACAAAAAACAATAATTATATCAAAAAGTCAATCAAATATATAATCGCCTTTGCTGTCTACAACCTCTTCCCACCTCTCGACAAATTTGTTGATGCCATTCCGCCAAAAATCGTCAGCTCTGGTGTCAAAGAAGTTGTTGAGCCACTTTTTAAGGACCTCTTTGTTACCGAAGGTAACGCTCTTCATACGGTTTGACAGAGAGCGGAACAGATAGTAATTGGCCGATACAAGGCCCGGAGAATACGACGAATGCTGAAGAGCCTCCCATTCGAGCTCCTGGAGTGCGACTTTGAGGACTTGGTCAACATGGGGCCTGGCGCTGTCGTGAAGGAGTATGTCTTGACCTTGTCGATCAGGCTTTTCAGTCGAACAGCCTTTTTCATGCGATGTAGCTGGGCAATGTAGAGCTTCTTGTTGAACGTGGTATTCTTTTCGAGCATTTCCAAGTGCACCATGACCTCCGAAACCCACCAAACACATACCATGATCATCTTTGTATGAAGATCCGGATTGACGCTCGACTTCGGCGTCCCTCATGGAGCCACCCACTACTTTCTTTGCTTCAAATTGATGTATAGCCACCATTTCTCATTTTCTGTGATGATTTGGTATAAAAAGCGCTTTTTATGACAGAGCATTGCTCAATGGCGGGCGAGATGCTGAGTAGCAATTTGAAAGCGATGTTTTTATATTGTATTTTTTTCGTTGCGATCCTGAGGCACCCAGGTTCCCAATTTTTCGATAGATCCCACTGAATGAAGGTGACAGTTCATGTTTTCTGTCAATTTACAACTGGTTTGGTGACCGTTTTCCTTCAAAAGTGATTTGAAACGTTCTTTATCGAACGCTGCGGGACGTGTCATCGACATCAAAGTCGCCATTTTTGAACTTTGCAAACCATTTCCGTGCTATAGACTCACCTATGAGCCATACACTTCGCAAGTGTCCGGGCTGCTTCGTCAGCTTTTTGTCCTCGATGAAAAGCAAAGAAGAGCAGCTGTCGAAAATGTTGATTTCTGCCTCCTGAGTATTCCATTTCTAAGCCTCAAAACTAATAAAAAATTAAATAACTCACAAATTCAAATAACATAGTTTTGTGGAGCAAAAAGAGTTCTATCGAATGAGTACTTAGATACCCTTTGCCAAACAGCAAACAAATCGTTGTAAAATAAAAGAAAATATAAAAACGCTATGAACTTATTCCCCAAACCAATATACAGTGACTCACAGCTTATTTGATGCAGGTAATACTTTTTTAGATAAAAGAAAATGAATCGATGTTTCTTGAATTCAATAAAAAAAAATGTATACGACTTGTAATGAGATATGTATGTACAGTTTACCACTGCAGAAAGAACAATAACAAAAACAAAGATTGCTAAATAAATATAGAAACAAATATAATAGTCTTCTCATTAACATATCGCACCCTAAATACAAAAGGGGCACAATTCAAAATTTTCCACACTCGAGCTTGACTTGTTTACAGTAGCACAGAAAACAAACTATGTGACATATCACGCTGAAATTTGCCATGTAAGCTTATAACAGTCCTACCAAAAAACAAAAAATTTATTTTTGCCATATGTCATCCGCGGACTGTTTTATTGATAACGTCTCGTTCATATTTGAGCTTCTGCTCATTTTGAGTTGTGACCCTTTTGTATTTAGGGTGCGATATGCTCACAGCTTAAATGATGCAGGTAATTTCATATTTTCTCTGAGAATGCAATAACGGTGAAATGTATTTTTTTCTGTTCAGCTTAGCGTCTTAAGTCATTCGCAAAAAAATTTTGTTAAGAAAAGTTGAAAAAATTAAAATTTTTTAAAATGGCAAAACGAACCTCACTGGAAAAAAAGGAAGACATTATTCGTCATTATAAAGAGGGCAAAGCCAAGGAAAAATTACAGAAATCATTGATATTTAGTTCCTCAACTGTTCAGCACATCTTAGAAAGGTTTCGCCCCGAAAACAGGATAGATAAAAACAGATCTGCGCCAAATAAAACAGTTAATGATGCAGATAAGAGGTGGATTGTTCGCAAAGTTAAAGAAAACCCCGATTTAAGCGCTCCAAAATTAACGAACGAAGTCGAAAAATACTTAGGCAAGATCTGTAAGCCTGAAACTGCTCGTAGAGTTCTGGGCGAAGAAAATTTTCATGGAAGGACTGTCCGAAACGAAATCAGCCGTTGATTAATGCGCGTAATAGAAAACAAAGACTAGAGTTTTGAAGACAACATTCGAACAAAGACAATTCGTTCTGGAAGTCCGTTGATTTTGCGGATGAAAGCAAATTTAACCTTTTCAGGTCTGATGGCAAGTCCTGCGTTTGGAGAAGACCAAACACTGCGCTTCAACCATGTAATTTGCGCTCTACAGTTAAACACGGCGGGGGCCGCGTGATGGTATGGGGTTGCATGTCCTATTCAGGCATCAGAAATTTCACATTTATCGAAGGAAGCATGAATAGAGAGATGTATCTGGATCTGCTAAAAGATAATTTAGTAGAAAGTGCGGATAAAATGGGCAATTAGGGATTCGTTTAGGTTCCACCAAGACAACGATCCCAAGCATGCGTCGGATATTGTAAAAACTTGGCTTATCTGGAACTGTCCACATGCAGTACAGACACCTGCACAGAGTGCAGATCTCAACGTTATTGAGAATTTATGGGCAGTGCTGGGAAATAAAATAAGAAACCACAATAGTTCTAAGGCTTCTGATCTGAAGCGGGCACTGCAGGAAGAATCAAATTAGTTCCGATTATACTGCAAAACTTGTAGAATCTATGAATTCCCGATTAAAAGCTGTTCTGAATCAAAAGGGATACCCCACTAAGTATTAGCCGTAAATCATGGAATCGAAATATTAATGTGTTTATGTTTTTTCGATACTTTTAATTTAGTGCATCATTTAAGCTGTGACCTCAAAACTGTAACTGAATTATTTTAATTTGCCATATCTTTTTTATAAAAAAACATTTTTTGTTATTTTTTGTTTTTAAATAAAACATGGTATTTAACAATAAAAAAATATAAGAATTTTTTCTGTCATGGAAATACCATAAAATATATTTATTATTTTAATAATTTTTTTTTTGGCTGCATCAAATAAGCTGTGAGTCACTGTATACGTCTGTATATAATATTTGGTTTATTTATATTTTTATTTATGCACTAAATATTTTCGGATTAGTCCACAACCCTTTAGAGGCACTTTTTTTCGCCAGCAACTTGGCGTTCTTGAATTGAGTTGCCAATTCGCAGCGTTTACTCCTTTAGACTGTCAAAACATACATTAAAACTTAAAAAAAAAGTAAATAAATGTTAAATAATAAATAAATAATTGCTAATTTCATAAAAACATGCGCACTTTTGTGCCTATTTTCATAAATTCGTGGATTTGTTGAACAGAAGCTTGTGGCAAATACCTACAAACAAAAAAACTATCAGTAAAACTAATATCGGCAGTATTGAAAATCACCCATGGCTATGTAATAGTCAAAAACCACCGGGAGTCACGAAAGTGCGATCGATCATTTCTGAACTCTATTTACCCACATTTGAGTATTTAAAGCACAAATTTCTTTGTTCTTATC
Organism: Anastrepha fraterculus; assembly: GCA_037575425.1. Taxonomy (NCBI): domain Eukaryota; kingdom Metazoa; phylum Arthropoda; class Insecta; order Diptera; family Tephritidae; genus Anastrepha; species Anastrepha fraterculus. Next base: position 252,916 of record JAYXIM010020158.1, on the reverse strand, counting down.
TTTTGTGTGTGCAGGGAAATGTAGTAAAATGTATTCAACTGCACATCGCCCGCTGTTTTAGTGCAAATATTTGCATTTCAATCGATTTGTGTGCCATTTCTGTGTTAGCATTAAATATTCGATTCGTACTCCTTCCGTCTATTCAACTCATTGTTTGTTCGACGATTTTTTTTTTTGTTTTTTGCCATTTCCCGCTGATTGCTTTACATGTTTTTTTTGCGTTTTTTTTTCGCTTTGAATAAATGCTAGTGTGTCAGTGCGTCTAGAAATAAAAATTGGCACTTAACGTAACGAGAACATGGCGTGCCATGTGAGTCGGAAACAGCAGACGGTGGCTGGGGTCACAACCACCCAGAAGTAGTGCTAGCAATGGCAATAAGAATAATAGCAACAACAATAGCAACAACAATAGCAACGCAATAGCAATAGCAACAACAATAGCAACACAATAACAACAACAAAAGCAACAACAATAGCAACACAATAGCAACAACAATTGCTACTGCTTGAAGCTTTCAACAAGGAAGCCAATGCAGTGGTGCATTTTTTGATGACATTAAGTACCTACTTAGAAAAAAAGTGTCTTTTTTACGCTCGCACACATCTACATATGCACATTTACGTAAGCATGCATTTGTTTACATGTGTCACGTGACATTTGGTTAGCAGCAATGCGCATTCCACTTGGCCGAACGATACTTAGTTCAAGTCACAACGACAATACTTAGTTGCGGCAGCAGAAGAGGCAAGAAAAAAGGGCAATAACAATTCCTAATTGCATTAAATATCTACTCAGCAGAAACTGACAATCGCAATGCATTCCGCAAGCTAATTTGTTGGCGCTTCTTGCGCTATTTCTATGTTTTTTTTCTGTTTTTGTTTTTGTTTTTTTCATATTTATTTATTTATTTTTTGACATTCAGTGTTTTTCGTTGTCACATTGCTGGGTATTTCATTTGTTCTGTTGTTATTGTTGTGGTGGTTCTTATTATTGCTGACACTTTGCTGGCTTGGCATTGAAAATGCAAATGCACGTACATACACATGCACACATATATACATACATTTATGCATATTTGCCTTGCTTTACGCTTGCGGTTGTTTGGTTAGTTGTGATTTCTGCGGCATTGCCTTTGGTCGTTGTTGTCATTGCAATTAGCTGGTAGCGCTTCTTTATGCATATATTTATGATTCTGTCAATACATACATATGTACATACATATACTCATGTGCGTATGTAAGTGCATACACGGCATGGCCAATACTGCTCGCGCCTAGCACGCGAGCAATAAGAAAAACGAAAAAATTGAAAAATTAAAAATAAAAAATAAAAAATAAGAAATAAATAATTGGCGCGTACATTTCTGTTAGGTGTTTGGCCGAACGTACGTCTTGATGTTTTTCGCCAAATCGGGGTACCTGCAGTTTTAAGCCGACTCCGAACGGGAAATGTTTTTTTATATTTTTATGAGGAGCTTTTTTCATGGCAGAAATACACTTGGAGGTTTAGAAAAAACTTTTTCTATTATTTTGCTGTTTCATGCACGGAGATTCGAACCTACATACTGCCGAATGATAGTTACACATTAACCATTCCGCTACGATGGCCGCCTCTAATAAGGAAAAGCAGCAGTAATTTCCGTGGCAAAGTTGCTGACCCACCAGTACAATTACATTTGGAATTAAAATTTTTGCAAAAAATGTTTGCACCAAAAACTATAAAATAAATAAGACATTAACTGCTCACTCGTAGGTAGGTGAAGGTAGGTGAAATGGTGAATTGACAGTTTGGCACTCCTCAAGTAGCACTGGAGTGCCGTTTTGATACCATTTCACGACTTCCAGTGGGCAGATATCTACAGCCAACCATAGTAGTCGATATAACGGAGAAAACTGATGGGATTTATGTTGGCGTTCTGGCCCAGGCTGGCGAAGAAAGGAGTTCCCAGTGATCTTAATCGTCTAGCTGCCAAACCGGGACATTTACAGAGAAAGTGCTCAACAGTCTCCTTCTCTGAAAGGGCCCAACAGCTTCTGCAATGGTTGGTTAAATGGTAACCCTAACTTTTCCGTGTGTGAGCCGATCATCCAGTGACCGGAAAACACAGCTACAAGTTTGGAAATTGAATGACGAGGAGTCCAAAGAACTTTCTGAGTCCTTCGTGTATTGTACTGGGGCCAAAGGGTTTTTGTAATAGCACATAAAGAAATGGAGCTCCATCTTCTCTGCGCTTTCCTAAAAAATATTTTGTGCAGTTCCACTTTAACTACTGTCAGGTGGATGCCGATGACCGGGTGGGAGGTCTCTGAGGCCAATTCAGTCCCCTTCCTGGCAAGCTCATTAGCAATTTCATTTCCCTCTATGTTCCTATGTCCTGGAACCCAGATCGGAGAAATGTTACCTGCACACCCAAGAGAGTTGAACTCCTCCTTACAGGAGTTTACTAATTTCGTCCTGCACCATGGCGTCGTCAGAGCCTTGGTTGCGGCTTGACTATCGGAAAAATGTACCTCGCTCCCGCGTTCCTTAAGCATTTTGCATGACTGCAGGATCGCAAGGACTTCTGCTTAAGAAAAACTGGCAGTATTCGGCAGTTTAAAGGAGATAGATAAATTGGCTGATTTAGAGAAAACCTCAAGCTCTAGTAAACAGCGAATGAAAAAATCATGTAGATATGTATGTATACTTAGTCTTGCCATAAATTCTGTGACAAATTTTACAATGCATACGGCGAAAACATATTCGCGGAAAAAAGTTCCGTTATGTTTGCTTTTGTTCATCTGCGTTGGCTACTCATAAATTATATTCAGTTCCGTGTCAAATTTCGCTTGCTAACAATGGAGTGGAGAGCTAAAGAAAGCCGCATTGCAGTCTGAGGGTAAAAGTGAAGGTGAGACTTACGAATTGCTGGAAAAACTCAATACTTCGAGAACGTTTGCTTACCGCACGATGAATCGTTTTTGGCAAACGTTTGAAGTGACAGATCGCAGAAGAAGCGGTTGTTCTCGCGTGGCTCGGATCAGTGCAGCCATAAAAGCCGTTTGAAAAAGAATTCGCGGAAATCTCCTTAGGAAGCAGAAAATTATGTCCGAGTCCCGAGCCTTCCGTGGCTCAACTGGTCATCTATTCACAACGCGCTTGAAGAAAATTAGACTCTATAGATGCAATCCGCTTCTGCGGTGGCACGCGGTCAAAGGCCATGAAAATATTCCTTTCACAGATGCGATAATTTTCAGTGCTGAAGAAGTTTTTAATAAGCAAACAGACAAAATCTATGCTTAAGCTGCTAAAGACGCAAAAAATTTTATTACAAGGTTCCAACATAGCCACCATCCAGCCTGTGTAATGGTTTGGTGGGGGTGTCTTGGCGTTACATCTCTTAATTTCTGCAAAAACGGGGTTAAGAAGGCGTGGTGAAGCAGTTGAGCAGTACTCTCTTCAATGGAGAGCGTTGCATCTTCCAGCAAGATTCCGCGCCATCCCAAAACCAGCAAAAACCCACCAACAGTGGCTAAAAAACAGCATTCCAGGGCTCATAGCCGCAGAAGATTGACCGTCTGGAAGTCCAGATCTGAATTCATTGGACTACAGTTTGTGGTCAGATCTGGAGAACATGGCCTGTCGAAGACCTGGCAGAAATTTGCAGAGTCTCAAACAATCTTTGGTTCGAGCAGCGACGTCAACAGCCATGGAAACCGTGCGTGCTGCAATACCTGAATGGCCTAATCGTAGAAGGCTTGCGTGAAAGCCAATGGGGACCATTTCGAATGAAAATTTAAACTTTTTTTTTTTAATATTTACATGATTAAATAAAACTAGTTTCATTAAGAAAAGTATTATAATTTCATATCTATAACGAACTTAACTTGTAACAGAACTTATGGCAGTATTAAGTATACTTGCATATAAAAAGAAAAAATGCTGAAAACACCGACTTTAAAGCTTTACTGTTGTTCTATAGAAAAAAAATTAAGCAATTTTTCTTACTTTCATATTAACTGCTTTATTAATTAAGGATAGCTTCTTTACAAATTTGGCTGCTCGAAATTAATTTGAGAGCAAAACTCTGGTAGACTTTTTTGCTTAGAATTCTATGAAAGATCTTTAAAACCAATTTCCAGTGCTAACATGCATATACAAGGTGGCGCAAAATTAATCACCCTTTTTATAACTTCTTTACTAAATAAAAAAAAACGATAATTTCAAGTGCTGAAACCTTCACGCGATCGCTTGTCTGTTTTATATACTGCAACTGTCTGGCTACTAAGCGTCAAAGATGATTGATGTACAACATCATTTGAAAAAAGCATAAAACTTCCGATAGGATGATTAATATTGCGCCACCTTGTATTTCATTGATTCAGCCTTGTTTTCATGCCCCTTTTTACGGAAAGAGAAACACGGCGACTGCCGTTGTTGTTGTTGCAATTGAGTGCGCTTGTATGTGACACACAGCCTGTGACTCCAAAGTAGGTGGATCCGAATTCAAACTCTTCTACATGAAATATGAAAATGAATATTAAAAAATATTAAAAAAAAATATTAAAAAAATTCTGCCTAATAACTGTCGCCACTGATCAGTCGATTGTTGCCAACTGCCGCATGAATTTTCTGCAGCGAAAAATCTTCTTGTGAAGCATTTACGTATTTTCCGGCTGTTAATTTTTTCTAGAAAGTTAATGACGTACGTATACACAGCAAATTAGAGTCGATATAAAATTAAAAAAAAATAGTATCGCTATTATTGAAGCATTGAATTGAAAGTTGAAAATATTTTTATCAGACGCACCCTGTTTTATACGTCTAGAAAGATATATTACAGTGCAATCAAGGAGAAAACAAAGAATGAATGCGCCTTGCTTCATTCTGGGCTGACAGCCACATGGCCACGGCGAAAGAAAAAAAACAAATCAGCTGATTTACCGATACCATCTTTAATATATTTACCTCGAGTGCAATCGTACATATGTATGTGTATGTGTAAATGATTTTTTTTTAATAAACATGCAAATCTTACACAAACATTTAATAACTTCAATTTGCACTTAAACGAAATATGCGTCTGATGCCTTGTGGAAATTTTGCAAGCATTTTAGTAATTGGCCCAACTCAAAAGTCTAATAAAAAGCAAATAATTCTCTTATAAGCCATTTTATGCAAATTACTTCACACTATAACGCAAGGAAATTTAACATTTCCTATGAACATAAATATTTTGCTGAAGCAATTTTGTCTAGAACCATTGGCACTCACGCAGGATTTAAGATTTACGAAAATGTTTTATATGTTGGCACAATAATCCCTTTTTGCTCGTTGTAATGAAATTAAGACTTGGTATCAACAAAGTTATAGCGCGAATGGGTCGCATACATTTGTAGCTTTCTTGCCTACGCACCAGTTCACACACAACCACACACACACACATTCATTCATTTATATGCATACTTGCGTTTGTGTGTATGCGGTTGAAAATTTTGACTCCGCAACAGACATTGTGGGGACAATCTTTTACGTTGTTAAATCGTTTTTCCTCCAACTTTTCGTCGCTGTTAACTTGCTTTCCATGCCATTGAATCTGCTTTTGGTGGCTTTCAAGTGAAAAATGTTGTAGTGTTACGAATTTATTGGTATTTACTCTAAGTAAAAGCAAGTCAAGTGAATGGAAGAGCGAATGCTTTGAAAGGAGTGGCATATACCGAAAATGAGTACCAACATTCTCCAAGAGGAGAGGAGAAAATGCCCAAAAACAGCAACACAGCGAGTGTGGCTGTTATACTTAGTCATACAACAATGTAAATATGCAAGTATGCTTATGTACATAGATAAATATATCTGCCCACGCAGACATTTATTATATGTGTCGCCTATCAGCTTAGACAAATCTAAATGGGAATAAACGCATTTTTATTTAATATATGCAAGTATGTACACAAATTTACATATCTATAAGCAAATATGAATATCAGCCAAAACTAAAGCACCATGAAAAACTTGGAAGCCTTGCTGGCATGCATTCTGATATACCTATGTCAGCAAATGTGTATGTATGTATGTATGTGCATACTTATACATAGATGTGTGTAACAGCATATGTAGAGATAATTTATAAATTCTCCTTCTGACCTTTCAGTGCTGTTTGTTGCAATGAGAAATGTAAAAATGATTTCATTACATTTTATGAGTGTTACTCGTATATAAATAAGTACATTTGTTGTTTTTGTTGTTGCATTCCGCAACATTTGCAAAATGTCGAATAAAAGTGAAATTGGAGTAAATGTATCGAAAAATTAAGTGGTTGACATAGCTTTTACGTGTACATACATGCATGCATACGAGTACGTACATACATAGGTACATACACAGATGCTATGGCATACTGTCATTGCGGTTATGGAATGAGGGGAATGAATAGCAAATACAGCAAATATACTGCTGTTTCATAACATTTATTTTGTAAAAGTTAGCACTTTTCTACGCATATCTACATATACGCGCACATAACTGTATTTATCGGTATTTTTGAAATTATATCTGGTTGTTTGCAGGGCAAGGATTTTTTTGCGGGATTTAAAAGCAAATATATAGGCAAACTAACCCTATTTATTTTGCTGATGATGGGGATTTTGAAATATTATTTCATGTGTGGCAAATTTCCTACAAATTAACTGCTTATATTTTGCAGTTTCATTCAATTAATTGAGCTCTTCAGCCAATTCGAGTAATAATTACATGATTTGATGACTATTTCCTCGGTATTAATCGCACAATACCAGCAAAGTGAAAAAATTCAAAAATCTTTTTTAATTTAAAATTATGACACATTCAAAATTCTTGGGAATCACAGCAGAAAGCTCAATTTAGTTGATTGAATTTTGCTTGGGACACAGACATACAATAACGGTTATCGTAATAAAAATAAGCAGACATTTCATATGGCAACTCTGCTCTTTAAAAGGTGTATGGCAAAAACTTAAGGTCGAGAATCACTTTAAGAAGTAGTTATAGATAAGGATAAAAAGAGGAAAATAAATAAAGATAAAGAAAGCGAAAAATAAAAATACAAATAAAAGGAACAAAATAGATAAATAAAAAAAACTGGCAAATAAGAAAAAATAACTAAATAACTAAAGAAATGAAATTAGTTAAGAAACAACTCAAGCTATTTTTTATATTTTTAGATAAATAAAAAACAGGACAAATAACAAAAAACTAGTTAAGGGGACAAATACTTGTAAACGGCCATATTTTTCCTGATTTTCATTATAATTATAAAAATGAAGAAGTCAATATATTTTTTTCAAAATTGGCATACAGTTTATTTACACATTAAAATAATATAATTTTTTTTTTATTATTTTAATCATTTAAAATGGCGGGTGTACACTCAATTCTTTCAGGATTGTCGCAGCGGGGCTTCTCAATCGGCGGGCATTGTAGCATCGGCGTCAGTGACCTGAATACAAAAAACCAAAAAATTTTTTGTATATTTCTATATGAATTAAGCCAAAATATGGAAAAAAAATTTGCTTAAAAAAAATTAATTTTGGTGAGAATTTTCCTACTATTTTTGCTTCGAAAAAATAATTTTTTCGAAAAATTTTCAAATTGATAATTCACAAGAAAGTAATATCATAAAAAATATGTGTGCAAAATTTCCGGGAGATCGGTCAATAACTTTTCAAGTTATCGTGTACGCCAATTCGAAAAACATAGTTTTGAGAAAAACACGTCTAAAGTTTGAATACAACGTAACTATACCTCTCCCAGCGCTCGAACGCAATGAATAGAGTCGTCACGGTTGACAATCTATAATATAAGAAATACTTCAATTTACGTTCTAAAAATTTCTTAACACATTCTTAAAGGATTATATTAACATTTTATGAAAAAACAAAATCTTTTTTCGAAATTTTACTGGTATTTGTCCCCTTAAAGAAATGTTTAACAACTCAAATTAAATTTTACATCAAAAAAATTAATGATCAACCCTCACAATAACAGATTCAAATTTAGATATATTTTTCACTAATCGATCCACTGTTCTTTCAGTATTTTTAATATTTATTTGAGTTTTTTTTTAAATAATTTTTTAAATCTTTATTTGTTTTTCTGCAGTTTAACTTTTTTGTTAAAATTATAACAAAATATTTTAAACATTTTCAATAAAAATCGCATGGTAAACTATCCATAACGAAATTTATCTTTTAAATTTATTTAAATTATATCTTCATGGCTAAAATTATAATAAAATTATGGCAACCCTGTTAAAAAAAAATCGAATGATAAACTAAGCATAACAAAATTTATTTTTAAATTGAGTTATATTATATTTTTTGGCTAAAATGATAATAAAATTATGGCAACTCTGTTCAATCAAAATCTAGTGATAAACTAAGCATAACAAAATTTGTCTTTTAAATTTAAATTAATTATATTTTTATGGCTAAAATTATAATAAAATTATGACAGCCCTGTTCAATAAAAATCGAGTGGTAAACTTAACAAACTGCTATTGAAAAACTAACCTTCTATTAACACAAACAACAATTTGCTCCTCACTTTACCAGCGCAAACTTTAAATTTCAGTGAAATGGTGGCAACCCTTCTATGAAATTTTAAAACTAATTCACTTTTTAACATTTATTTAATATTTAATGATATTTGATGAAATAACATTTGCATGTGTCTTGATTTTTCGATAAATGGCCGTCCTACAGTGTTATGCCAACTCCGAATGGCAGTTGGTTGTTTATGAGGAGCTTTTCCATGGCAGAAATACACTCGTAGTTTTGCCATTGTCAGCCGAGGGGCGTCTCCTATTACCAAAAAACTTTTTCAATTTGCTGTTTCATGCACAGAGATTCGAACCTGTGCACTACCGAATGGTAATCACGTACCAAACCACTCGGTTACTACTACGGCCGAATTAATACTTTTGTTAATATCGTAAGCTGCCACATTTGGTCTTTTTTTTTTTTGAGTTTGATGACTTTATTTTACATCAATTTTCCATTTCATAAGGTTTGAGATAATTTACGGGCTCCGGTATTATCTTTTTCTATACCAAACATCAGTAGCGAGGCCACTCGGGAAATCCAAAAATGTTGAACAAATTTTTTTAATGATCCGTAAACACAAAAAACACTTCAAATAAATGATTTTTATTCCCTGAAAATATATAGCACAGGCTTCTTTTAAAATTTTTAAATTTTAGTGACATTTGGCAACCATATCAAGCAAATCTAAAATGTTGGTCTGAAATTAGCCAGCTAAACTAAATTACTGCAACTTTACAAAAGGCTGTAAAAGTTAAGAATATGTCAACTGTTTCTTGAATAGCTGGCAACAATATTTGAAAAACTCAAAATTGTCAACAAAATTTTTTTCTTATATTTTTATGGCAACTTGGAAAAACGCGTAAAAAAATTAACCACCTTTAAATTACAATACTATTTTTAAACTTTTAATTTTAATAATATAAAATAAATTAAACATAAATGATGGCAACCCTATTCGGGAAAATTATCCAGTTTACACCTAACATAGAAAATTCATATCCAGGAATATAAAAAATTTAAAAATCAGTATAGATTAAATTATTCCTATACTCGCACATTATTTCTACATATGAAAAGCAAAAAAAGCCTCGAATGAGAACTGCTTATTCAGATGACGACGCCTGCATGGAAATGTACATATACGTATGTATATTTCAACACTTTTGCGAAATTTTTATTACTTTCTTACAAAAAATTATTTTTAAATTCAGTCTTGTGCTATTTTATTCCCAATATTTCCTCTTGGGTTTGCTAATCAAACTGATCGCGTTCGAAAATAAATGAGAGTCTAACAAATTCAAGATAAAGTAACATATAATTTTCATGCACACACATACATACATATATTATATTTAAAATTTAATGTTATGATTATAATTTGTAAAGAAAGTCACAAAAATTTCCATAAAAAAGTGTCAAAGGAAAAATTCCGTTGAAGGTTACTAGCCCATTAATTATTTTTGATTCTCTTTTGCTGCTAGCAAAAATTGAGTCAAGAGCATGGCGGCCATAAATAAAATCATAACAATAAATAAAAGCGAAAATTTACACCTTCAAAAAGTGTCTGACACTGCAGTATGAGAAATTGCAATAAAAAATGTGGACTACATACATACATATATACAGTTGAGTTGTTGGTGGTGCTCTTGTCACTCTCGCTGCTGCAACAGACAATCAAAACAGCGACAGCAAGATTTACGACAGCTACTTGATGCGCTGTCACTGACATTCATGCTAGCAACAGCAGCAGCAGCAATAACAACAACTACCAATGCTTTGCGGCTGGCCTTAGCGCTGCGGAAGCACTCAATGCTGTTAATGAAGAGAGGCGGAGGAGCGTACAATGTGCAAGCAATCACGTGCAGAGTTGATATTTTTTTAATTTTTATTTTTGTTGGTAGAAAAGTTGAAGGAATGAGGGGAGCTAAAAGATATGCAAATGTTTAGTAGATATTTAATATCTGCTATTTCTGAAATCTACTTTTAAGTGGTTGTTTTTGCAAAGAGCACAAAATAAAAAAACAACAACAATGTCATTAACATTGCAGCCACAACTTTCAAACGACTTTCAAATGATCTTTGCGCAAAAACACAAAACAAAAAAACAAAGCAATAATAATATTTAATTCATATGTAATAAATCTCTCAAAGACATTTCAATTAATTTTGTACATTTTTCGAATTAAATTTAAATTTATTTAATTTGTTTCAAATTTTTTTATTGCAGGTCGCTGACACAATTTGTAATATTTTCCAAAACAAAAACAAACACAAAAGTACCAGTAAACTGCAAGCAAAATAATTCCCCTCAAAAAAGAAACAACGATAAAATCCCAAAATATTTCAATGAGTAACAACAACAGCAAGAAAAACAACAGCTGAAATAAGAACATCATAACGTGACAAGGCATTCTCACCCAATAAGTAAATGTGAAATAAACCACTACAATAAAAATTACAACAACTGCAACCAATAACAGCAACAACAACAAGAATACGCTTAAAATTAAAACAAAACACAAACGAATTGAATTGAAGCCACAACCGAAAAACCACACACAAAATCATTTCGCAATAAAACGTCAAAATTTAAGGTAAAATCCAAAAGCAACAAATGCATAGAGTTGAAAACGTGCAGCCACAAATAACGAGCGAATAATTAAATTTGCATTAACAACAAACCGAACAACAACAGCAGTTGTAAAAGCAAATAGAACCAACTTGCAGCGCAAAAGGGGCAAAAAGGCAAAGGATCAGTAAACAACCAGATCAGCAACAGTGGCTGTAGCAGCAATAACAACAATAACAACAACAACAACAAGTAATACGATCATTATCATTAACTTATCACGACGCGACAGTGTTTGACAGCAACAACAACAACAAGAACAACAACAGCAAATCAAAATATCAACGTCCTTATAATCACGGTAATAACAGCAACAATAACAAGCAGCGTAAATTTAAAACGGTGACAACGGCACATAAATATACATACATACATACAAACATAGTACATAAAAGCGTCTGCAGCAACAGTCATTACAAATAAATTTACAATACTTACCTGCAAAAAAATAAAACAAAAACAACTACATACCAAAAATCAGCAGCAACAAAACAATAAGAACAACAACAAACAGCAACAAAATGCATATAGAAATTCAGGTGGCATTAAATTTCGTGATTTCGTATCTGTACAATAAACTGCCAAGGCGACGAGTAAATATTTTTGGAGAGGAGCTCGAAAAGGCATTGAAGGATAAGTTCCAAGGTCACTGGTATCCGGAGAAGCCATTCAAGGTGAGTTGAGTTGACATGCCGGCAGTTGAGTGAAAATTAATTAATTAAAAAAATTAATATTTTCAATTAGACCAAAAATCTAAGAGTAGTATAGTACACCTGTGTTTAAAGCAAGAGCAGCGCAACGAGATACCAAATTTTGAATATTTTTTTTTTTGTTTTGTATTAATGTTTATTTTTTATGTTTTCATAAAAGTATTTTGCGTATGACTCAAAGCTCCAAACTTGGTACAAAACGCAAAAAAATTTAACAAAATTTAAAAAAATTTAAAAAAATTAAAAAAAAAATTTTTAAAATTTCCCTCAAAATTCTCAACTTTTTCAGCAGAATTGAAAAAAAAGTTAAAAAAAAATAAATTGGCGTGTTCACTTCTGTTAGGTGTTTGGTCGAGCTTCTCCTCTTATTTGCGGCGTGCATTTTGATGTTGTTCCACAAATGGAGGGACCTACAGTTTCAAACCGACTCCGAATGGCCGATGGGCTTTTATGAGTAGCTTTTTCATGGCAGAAATACACGCGGCGGCTTGCCATAGCCGGCCGAGAGGCGACCGCTATTAGAATAAACTTTTTCTTGCATTACACTTTATCTGGCATTACAAGGAAACTCATACCCTCTTCATTCCCTCTCCAAGATAGATAGTATTATTTTCCATGTTAGCTTTCAATCAGTGATCAAGCCTGGTCTAAAAGCATGAGGGGAGCACCCCGAATGTGATTAGTTGGCGACTAGTAAGCAAACAAATAAAAAAACGTAGTAAAAAACACGTTTGTGCCAACCTTTCAACTACTACATAACGACTATTCGGGAGTAGTTAATTTAGGACCAGTTGGGCATTCATTTCACACATTTCTGTTTTCCAGTCAAAACTGGTTTGAAATTCATTAGGGTTATTATTTGTTCAACAATAAGTAAATAGAATATTTTATTTGTATTTTTTTCATGAAATATTTTCTCGTTCAATTTCAGGGTTCGGCATTCCGTTGCTTGAAAACTGGTGACCCCATTGACTCGGTATTGGAACGTGCGGCACGCGAGAGTAGTGTACCTATTGCTGATATTCTAGAAAATTTACCTGCTGAGCTCTCCGTTTGGGTGGATCCCGGCGAGGTGTCGTATCGCATAGGCGAGAAGGGTGCTGTGAAGGTAAATTAGCTTATATAGATTTTAATTATTTTTAACTTAGTATTTCCAGTCTATCCACTTATTTTTAGTTAAAAATCCTCATACTTTTATTTAATTGCCTTTAATTGCTTCTTCAGATTCTCTACTCGGAAAATAGCGACAATCATGAAGACAACACATCGGCCGACCGCGAGGTCAACAAGACCTTCAATCCGGAAGCGCAAAGCTTCCGACCTATCGATGCGGTTAACACGAGCATGAATAGCTTAAATCTGAGTCCGAAAACTTCACCGCATGCAGGCTCCTCACCGCATTCAGCTTCCTCCAATTCGCCCACCTACAAGGGCAGTCCCAATCCCGCTGCATCGGCCAATGGCTCATTTATGCAGCGCACACAGGCGCCTCTAACATTCACAACAGCCACCTTTGCTCAGACGAAATTCGGCAGCACCAAATTGAAAACCAGTTCCAAACGTACCAACAGGTTGGTATAAAATTCGTGCGATTGCCGGAACTCAGCAGCTACTAACAAATATTTTAATTGATTTCTCTCATTACTTCGCAGCAGCAGTTCGTATCGTATGTCGCCCACAGAGTTCTCTAACTATATTAAACAACGTGCCATGCAACAACAACAACAACTCCATCACGGCGCTCATGGTGCACCGAATGTAGGGCAGCCGCCAAATCATTTCGGTCCCATAGGACCCGTCTCCCCAGCACGCTCACTCTCACCGAATCCACTGTCACTCGGCCTTGGACAGAATGGCGCCACAGCGGATCCCTTTTACTTCCCCAACATGGCCTCAATGGGTATGTATCCTCAATTCAATGGACATCGAAATGTATTCGACGCGCAATTCTACGCTGCCGAAAATAACGGAATGTATGGCGGTGGCGCACCAAACAATGCGGCCAACGGCAGTCATGGCAAATTCAACAACTACTTAGATCCACATGGCTTCTATGGACTGGGCGGCAATCAACATTTGCAACAATCTGCGGCTGCCGCCGCCGCTGCTGCTGCTGCTGCAGCTGCTGCCCATCAACAACAACAACATCAGCAACAATCGCAAATGGCACCACCACCACCACCAGGCGTCGTTGGCTCACCAATGCCAACGCAGCAGCAACAGCAACAACAAGCAAATGGTAATGGCAAAAATGCCATTGATAAGAGTGCAGTTGATAACAATACCACAGGCAACAACAACACGAATAACGGTATTACATTAACTGTTTCGAAAGGCAGCAATGTCACAGAAACAACAAACACAGCCAACAATGCAGTCAACAGCACTGCCAATGCAGCTGCAGCAACACCCACTGCAGTCAGTCCATCGCCATTGGCTGCAGCAGCTGCTGCCGCAGTAGCAGCAAGCGCTGCCGCCGCCGCTGCTGCTAACAGCACCAATCAACAACAACAGCAAGACTCAAACAACTCAAAACTGATCGATGGTCTCAATTCGTTCTATTCCAATGCAACTGGACCCTACCAGCAGTTGTTGGTGGCCAATTAAAGTGGTTTTTTGTTGGGGTGAGCGCGTGGGAGAGAGAGCGAATGTAAGGGAGTAACGAATGTAACGTACACAGCGCCGTAGAGAAAGGAGAAGAAATTGAATATTGAAGCTGTAGAAAGGAAGAATAGAATATTTTTTTAAATGCTTATTTTTTAGAATTATTGCAAAAGCAAAAAAGAAATATTAAAATATATGTATGTATAGAAAACATTAGCAGAATGAGGGAAGTTAGGCGAAAGAACAGGCAAGTGTAATTTTTTAAAAGGAAAATATGATAAGCAACTAAAACATACAAAGCAAATGTATACAAATGTAAAACCTGTAATAAACACATGCAAACAATTACGCAAAACATTACATAGCAAGTAAATACAAATACTATTACATATATTACTGCAATGCTAGAATATATGAAAACGGAATTTAAGAGAAGGAACCAATTGCAAAGAGACGTGGAAGCAGCAATAAAGATAAATAAATAACCTGCGCTTTGCTAACGAAGAACGCCAATATGTCCAGAGGCAGTGCCAGAGGAGGGGAGTTTTGTAATAGAAATACACGCAGATGTATGTGTGACAACAGGATGGCAATGGAAATGCTAAAATGCGCTGTTTTTTAGAAATAAATTAGCAAATTAAATACAAAGAAAACCTAACTTAAAAAACAAACAACAAAAAAAAAACACTATCAAATTAGTATAAATTTCAAGTCGTTTTATTAACTAGTTGTAATCGATTAAACAAGAAAAGAAGAAAGATAGTGAAAAAGCAGAAGAACATGAAAAAATCGGAGAAACAATTAAGTATATAACAAAAGCAAAGAAGATACGATATAAATAAAGTCTTATTATAATAAGTTTTAAAATTAGTCAAAAGTGAAAATCGTTTTGCTGTTTTTTATACCCACACATTTTTCTAATATTCAAATGTTGTATTATATAAGAAAATGAAAATGTTAAATGTTTTATATATATTATTGTATAACTACTTATTACTATTACCTTATATTATTATTGCTATTACTATTATTGTAACTAAACAAAAGCAAATCTAGTGAAAAATGTTAAGAAAATCAACCGCAGTACTTTAGTCAACACTTAAGTAACTACATACAACAAACACACACATACATATGTACACTCAAGCACTCACCAAAAGCCACACACGCCTAACACACGCTGGCCACAGACAGACAGGCAAGCGCCAAGCATGGAAGGCGCGCAGCATGCGGGAGTAAAGACATCTGGAAGTATAACAACTTGGATTGACGCCGATTTGTAACCAAGTAACCGAGTAAGAACTTCCACGACAACCACAACAACAACAGCAACATTAATAACAAAATATGCAACTATTCGCCGTATATCTTCGGGCCGACAAGCGATCGGTGAGTACGAGTACGAGAAGAAATTGTGCTGCAAAAGCGGACTAGTCTAACAGAGAGGGGTAATAAACCCCTTAAATGGCAGAACTCAACCGCTCGTGCTTTGTCGCCTAGCGCCGCATGCTTACTTTCTGTGCGCCAGCAGTGTACATTTGAATTGTATGTACCAATAAGTACCTTTAACACTTTGACCTTGTGACCTTGTGCGGTGCATGCATGCGTGCGACGACATCTCAGTCTTTAACAATTAAGTGTGCAATAAATTACATGATGTATCTCCTAAACTACCTTTATTTGTCATCAAGTTTGTAGAAAATACTTTTTTGTTTTAGTTCAATTTACAATTAAAGCGTAATTTTTTATTAATTATTCTAACCTTAAATACATATATGTATATGCATATATTTTGTAATGCCTACCTACATACATACATACATATATACATATATATGTATATATATATAAATATAATTTTACATATTTTTCTAATTCAATCAAATTTGTTACTGTGAAAAGTAGTGTTTTTTATTATTATTATTACTATTACATGCATAAATGTTATTTTAACACATACGTACATACATACTTATGATGAGGAAAGAACTATACCAATATATGATAAAATGTATAAGAAAAAAACGCAAAGCAAAGCAAAACAAACAAAAAAAACAAAAAAACCAAAAAACAACAACTAAAATTATTACCTAAATGAGCTGTTTATTTTGTACAGAGTTTTTTGCTAGTACATTGCAACATACATACATACAATATTCGTTTTTATTTTTAACATTAATGATTTTTTTATACTTTTTATACAAAAAAAATACAATGTTTGTAGTGATTATAAATTTTGAAACTTTTTTATTGAGAATATAATAAAAACTTTTCCACGTTACATTAATTAAACAAAAAATATACAAATGGAGGACTTTTTCATTTCTATTATTTTCCTGTTGTTGGAGTGTGAACGAAGAAGGTTTCCTGGAGTTCAGTGAACGAAATGAGCTGAATGAAATGAGGTGCAGTGCCGAAGCAGTGACGTTTTGGGTAGAGATTTTTGCAATAACCATTTAAAAGGGTCAGAGCGACAAATAAGCAATTTTCCATTTTTAATTTGCAATTATTTATGATTTACAAAAAAATAACAGCCACTTTCCTTTTGTGTGCGCATTTATTCGCCGTTTGCTAGCCTGTATATTCTGAATAACATTAAAGCGAAGCAAAGTAAAATTAACCACAATTAAATTAACCTAACCTAAAAAATGTTGACTTCAAAAACGCAAGAAAAAAATATAAATTCAAGCAATTCAAAGCTGGAAAAAAAGTATATGGAAAAATCATATGAAAAAACTTTCCCCTATATTAAAATGAATTTTTTTTTTTTTTGTTTTTTTTAACCTAACCTAAAAAATGTTGACTTGAAAAGAGCAAAAAAAAACACATAAATTCAAGCAATTCAAATCTGGAAAAAAAAGTATTTGGAAAAAATATTTGAAAAACTTCCCAGTTTCAAAACCCTATATTAAAATGAGATTAGCACTGATTTTTTTTTTAACCAAACCTCAAAAATGTTGACTTGAAAAAAGCAAGAAAAAAACATATATTCAAGCAATTTAAATCTGGAAAAAAGTATATGGTAAAAAGTATGAAAAAAACTTCCCAGTTTCAGACACTCTATATGAAAATGAGATTAGCATTGAATTTTTTTTTAACCTAACCTAAAAAATGTTGACTTGAAGAGAGCAAAAACAAAACATAAATTCAAGCAATTCAAATCTGGAAAAAAGTATATGGTAAAAAGTATATAAAAAAACTTCCCAGTTACAGAAATCCTATATGACAATGAGATTAGTACTGAATTTTTTTTTTTTTTTTGTTTACTTAAAACCCCATAAGCGGCGCTTCGCCGGCCCTGAAAGGTAAAAGAAGCACCAAAAAAATATTTTTTTTTTATATAAACTGAAGATCAATCACGCATTTGTTTGCTTACAACCAACCCAGCTACTCATTCGAACCATGCACACTTTAAGCAAGCAATATTCCACCTCTTCAATTTCATAATAGTCATAAAAACTTTACAAAACTTCGTCTAAAAGTGTATACTGAGAACTTAATTTGAAATTCTAAACCTAACCTAAAGCAAACCTGATCCAACTGCAACATAAAAACACCAAAGAAATATCAAAAGCGGACTATAATAAGATCTCTTAGAATATCCAATTGAAATGCCAAAATCCTGTAGGCAATTCTCAAACGTTTGTTCCACAACTTTTAATATATTTACATATATTATAAATATTTAAAACTTAATACTAAAAAATCTGACATAACCTTGAAAATTTTCTGAGATACCCAAAAAATAAAAAAAACGTTTAAGTGGTTATGGTAACTTTGGTTTTTAACAAAATCTAAAATAACAGCTTACCTCGGCGTTCTGACTTAACCTCAATTTATCTAAAAACTCACAAGTTAACCTCACTTAACGAAATTTCAAAAAACCCTTAAACTAAATCTAATTGTGGCCAGTGTTGCTCGCATTCTGCTCTTTTAAGCGTTACTCAAAGCAAACACAACCAAGCAAACTTAAAATAGTTCTATGTAATGGAAAATTAAGCCAAATTTTTATATAAATGTCTAACCATAACCGTTGAATCCGTATGCGTTTTTTGCTAAATCAAAATCTAAAAAGTTACCTTAACAAATTTCGTGTTGTAACTTAACCGCAATTTAATTTACTTAGATCTCCGCTAAGCCCCTAAAAACGAATTCAGAAAATTTAATAATAAATAATTAAAAAATGTGTCACAGCAATTAAAAAAAAAAATTTATATAATTGTTGTGTTCTCAAAAAATCTACGTTCGCCCAATTTAAAGTCAAATTAACCTAACCTCAAAAATGAGTATCAAACTTTTCTTGCTAGCAGAAGCAAGCACTTTTTGTCACCGTCAGTTACTATTTGGAATATCCTATTTGCTATAATCGAGATTTTCAAAATATTACCTTAACAAGTTTACCACCTTAAAAAAGTGTCTTTCAAAAAATTTCTACTAAGAAAAAGTGAAAATGTCTACATTTTCGAACGAGAATATCTATGTATGTAAATAATAGAACAGGAACTTTTACAAGCAAAAAAGTCCATTAAATGTGTACAACGTGGTTAGTACTAGAACTCATCAATAGTTACGTATGTATTTGGGGTATTCACAACGAACTCCACAGTCAGCAAATTTGCTTGAACGCTTTAATTTTTATTTTTTTTTAGTTCTTTAATAATTTTTTTTTTTTGTAATTTTAAACTAATGAGCGGAAAAATATTAAGCATACATACTCAATACCTTTATAGTCACACCATAATTGAGCTCATAATAAAAATTGTTTAAACGCTTTAAAATTTTTATTTTTTATTTTTTTACTTTTTTTATTGTTTTTTTTTTAATTTAAAAAAAATAAGCTTAATATTTTTAAGCATGCATTTTTAACATAGTTGAGCTCATAATAATTATCGCTTTTTCATCGAATCTTTGAATTTTATCGTCCCTCTGCTTTTTACCGGTCAAAGCCCTTTTTTATTAATTAATTTTTATTTTCAATTTATATTTCTAATTGAGAGCTTTTTGCGCTTCACGAGACTACGCAAATTTTCATGTGAAAGTTTTGATACTTTATTTTCACACTTCTTTTGTAAGGCTTTCACTTGGCGAATTTGCATAGTGAAAGTTTGCAAACTCATTCAAAAGCTTTGACATTGATTTGAATAAGAAGCTTTTCTATAAGGTTTTTATAGCTTTTCCTTCTTTTCACTTGAACAAATATTTAAATTTGAGAATTTTTAGTGCTTCACGAGGTTATGCAAATTTTTGTATGAAAGTTTTGTTTATTTTCACACTTCTTTTCTTAAGCTTTCACAGAATATATCTGCGCAATGAAAGTTTTCAAACTTATTCAAAAGATTTGGCATCAATTTCAATGAGAAGCTTTTTATACGCTTTTATTAGATTTTCATTCTGCTTACTTATTACACTCATTCAAAGGCTTTGGCACTAATTTCAATATGAAACTTTTCTTATAAGCTTTCAGTAGTTTGTTTCTTCTTGTATGCAATTTTTTATTCCTCAATTTCCAATTTATTTTCTTGAGCTTTCACTTGGCGAATTCGAATAATAAAAGTTTTTAAACTTGTTCAAAAGATTTGGCATTAATTTCAATAAGAAAACTTACTTGTGGTTAAAAGTACGAATTAAAGAACTTCTTGTGCTTCACCAACTTGCCCAAATGATTGTATGAAAGTTTTGATACTTTCTTTTCCTACTTCTTTTCGAGAGCTTTCACTTGGTGGACTCGTATAATGAAAGTTTTCAATTTATGCAATGATTAAAAAGTTTTGGCATTCATTTCAATGAGAAGTCAAAGCAATTTTCAAAAGCTTTCAAAAGTTTCAAACAAACTTTCGAAAATGTCCCTTTAATGCAAATATTTGCTTCTTTTCTTAAGCTTTCACTTGGTGCATTTGAATTAATGAAAGCTTTCAAATTTATGCACTGATTAAAAGCTTTGACATTAATTTCAATGAGAAGTCAAAGCAATTTTCAGAAGCTTTTGAGAGTTTCAAATAAGCTTTTCAAACGAGCTTTTTCCTTGAATCAAATATTTGCTTCATTTCTTAAGCTTTCACTTGGCGGATTTGCATAATGAAAGTTTTCGAATTTATGCACTGATTGAAAAGCTTTAGCGCCAATTTCAATGCGGAGATTTTTTCATAAGCTTTCGTGAGTTTCAAATAAGCTTTCGAAACTTTTTCCATTAATCAAATATTTACTTCTTTTCCGAAGCTTTCACTTGGCGGATTTGCATACTGAAAGCTTTCAAAATTATACACTAATTGAAAAGCTTTAGCGTCAATTTCAATGCGGAGATTTCTTCTTAAGCTTTCGGGAATTTCAAATAAGCTTTCGTGCGCTTCCCTTGAATCAAATATTCGCTTCTTTTCTTAAGCTTTCACTTGGCGGATTTGCATAATGAAAGTTTCCCAATTTATGCACTGATTCACACAAATTTTCCATAATTTCAATGAAAAGCTTTTATCTTAAGCTTGCGGGAGTTTCCCTTGAATATTTAAGCTTCAACTCAACACCGCTCAGTGTTAATTTTGGTTATCAGATTTTTCTTAATTTTTTTCGAGATTTGTGAATCATTTTCATTCAATTTTTGAACGGGTTTCCTAACGGATGTTCTCCTTTTTTTTTATTTGTAATTTTTTTTATACTACTTCTTTGTTTAGAAAAACTTTTGTACTAAAAAACATTTATAAAAATATGTAAATTCCGAAAAGTAAAAATTATAATATATAAATATCGATGTGAATAGCAAACAAAATGAATGAATCGAATGTGCTAGCGTTGTTGTTGTACAAATCGACAACGACACCATTTTTTATAGAAAATTAAAAAAATAAAAATTATTATAGAAAATATATTGAATTTCAAAAATAAGTTGAAAACGATTATATAGCATTCCAATTTAAATAAAAAATAAACTTATTTAAAAATTTGAATACGCTTTGAATTTCCAAAACAAAACAAAACCAAAACAAATTGTAAATAAATATAAAAACAAAAAGAGATTTACGTACACCCTACCAATATATTTGTTGAGCTAAAGAGTAAATAAATATTTCAAAGAAAAGTGTAAATTAGTAGTGGAAGTAAGACTGGCGCTAATGAAGTTAACTCTTTTTTTCAATTTCTATAGATTGAGCTTTCCTGCAAACGCCCCACGCAGGCGCAGCCATTTTTTTGCGCCTAACAATCCAATTTACCTGCAGCGTGCATTGCAAATGAAAGCTAACGGCTTTTGCTGAGAGTGAGAAATGGAGTTAAAGAGAGCGCTACTCGTTATGCGTAACTGTGTAAGTGTGTAAAAACAAAGTTACAGCTTTGCCTAGCTTCAATTTTGAACTGATCAGCAGAGCGTTGAGAGCGAACAAAATGCAGTTAAAGAGAGCGGTACTCGCTATGCGTAACTGTGTAAGTGGGTAAAAACAAACTTACAGCTGTGAGTAAGCTTGAATTTGCGAGTGTATGAAATAAAATTTAGAATAGAAAATTAAAAAAAAACAATTAGGAATTTAATTTTAAAATTTAAAAAAATTTTAAATTCTATTTATTTCAAACATTTTTTTTAATTTTAATTTTTTAATACAAAAATAAATAAAATTCAAATGCATTTTCCAACGCTCACGAGTACCTCGAGCACGCGCCCTTCCCTTGTACATACAACGAGTAGTTTTACTCACCTACGCATAATTGAAAGCCTTTTTTCATGTGCGTTCAAATATTAATACACATGGAATTCTCCGAACAAAAACAAAAACAAAAACCTACTTGTATATTGGTGTCTTAGTTGTATTTAACAAAAACAAAATATTTTTTAAACTTAACAAGCAAGTAATAAAAACACTTTATGTACCTTTAAACAAATTTAATAAACATGCATACATACATACATAAATACATAAAAGCAAAAACAAAAAAGAAACTGAAAACTAATTTAAGTGTATAGATTGTAAAATAAGTATAAAAACACGCAAATATCTTAGCAACAACAAAGTGTACATACAAACATACCCTCAAAAAATATCTACAATACAAGCAGACAAAGCTAACTACCGTGAAATGTTAAGAAATGAAGAAAGAAAAAAAGTAAGATAAAATAATAGAAAATTATAAATACATAGAGTGCATACTATAAACATATATATGTATATTGCAGTAGTAAATTTTTTATTCTTGTCATAATTTTTGTACTTTTATAAATAATAAAACTAAATTAGAAAAAAATTTTATTTGAACACAAAAGAAATGACACAAAAAACTAGACGCAAATGTGTAAACTTTCAAATACAAAAGAGTTCACAATCACTTTAAAACTCTGAAATTAATTAAGTTCTCAAGTACGTTGAAAAACGGGGAATTATTATATGTATGTGTAAACTTGGCATTAGGCAAAATGCTAAAAAGCGTTAAAAATAGAAAATAAAAAATAAAACACAGACACAAATGAATTTATTTGAGCAATTTTCGTATTTTTATAAACATAAAAACATGATTTGCCGCTTGTAGTGGGCCTGAAGAGAAATTACTTTTCCACACAATTTGTTACAAATTATCTGCTGCCAAGTTTCGTTCGATGATTGACTACAAAAAAAGCAAGCAAATGAAAACTAGAGACCAAAAAACAAAAACACTAAAAAACAAAAACCAAAAAGTAAAAAACTAAAACACAAAAACCAAAAATGCAACCTAAAGCTATGTTTTTTTTTTTTCTAAAAAAAAAGCGCAAATTAACAAACAAAAAAAACTACTAAGAACCCCACATACACGCTTACACATACATACATACATACGTACATAAGTTCACACAAAAATATAAGGCAAGCGCCAAGAACTGTTGCACGAGTACGAGGAAAAAAAGTCTAGCGAGCAAGCGAACACTGAGAAGCGCTAAAAACTGTTGAAACATGAAAAAAGAAGAAGAAAAAAAGATTTCTAGAAGAAAAACCCAAACACTTACATATAAACATACAAAGCTTGTCTCCGCCAAACGCAGGAAGTGGAAAGCAAAAGTTAGCGCAAAGTAGGCAAAAGTAAGCAGAGCAAAAAGCTAAGCAGCTTAGCATGTAATGGACCTGTAAAGTGAAAAATATTTTTTTAATTTTATAATCGAGTGAATGTCAGTGTACTCAAAAACTCAAAAATTAACAAACTAACTAAAAAGAAACCAAAAGAAAAAGAAACCAAAAAAAAACAAAAACAATTATCTACGCGTAAACTCACTAACTTAAACGGCAAATTGTCTACCAGCAAGTATTACAGAGAGAAGGAGAGAGAGAGAGCGAAAGAGAGAGCAACACACATACACGCATACTTGTGCATTGCGCAGCCGAAAAACAAACAAACTCCAAAATAATTTTTAATGCTAAAGATTACAAACGATTTGTAAAAATTTAATTTTTCTACAAGCATAAGCGCGGAATGTACGCGAAAAACAAACGAAAAAAAAAAACAAAAACAAAAAACAAAATGCAAAATGGAAAATGCAAATAAAACAGGATATTGAAAATGTACGAGTTTGTGAAGCAAATTTGCTAGCGCATGTGATGTGAGTAGGCACACACCCACACACACACACATTGCGTAGCAAAAAGCAGCAGAAAACTATGTAACAATAAGAAATGAAAAATTAAATATAAAACTTGCATATCAGTAAAAACAATAATATTTCATAATATTTGTACTATTCTAAGGTAAGAAGAGAGTGCCGAGTAATGAAAATACATAGACAAAAAACTAAACAGAAAACAAAAAGATAAAACAAAAACAAAAGATAAACAAAAAACCCGAAAACAAAAAACAAAAAAGACAAAAAGACAAAAACCAAAGCAGCGGCAGCAGCAGCAGCAGCAAATATAAAAAGCTAAATTACTCAAAATCCATATATTCAGTTAGGTGCAAGTGTACCTAAGCGAATTTTTTGCATAACTCTATGTATGTAGTTTATAGCGTTAAGCCTAATGTAAATGTATGAAAATGAAGTTTATGATCAAATATTAAATAAACAAAAAATTGAAAATGAATTGGCAAACTTTTGAAATTTTCGTATTTGAAAAATTTTTTCTAAACAATACAAGCATGAGTATTTTTTTAATAACTAAGAAAAATCTAAAAGTAATGCTTTCTCACATACATACATACATACATAAATCTACTGGATGTTCTCAAGCCGTTCGCCTTTTTTATACCTTGGATGTAGTAAATGAAAGTAATACCTACGCTTATATATGTGTGTGTAAATACGTATTATAGTACAATATTGCATGCCCTTCGCACATACATATATATATATTATATATATATATATATTATATATATATATACATACATATGTACCCACATACATGCATAGAATATGAGAAATTCAAAAATTGTTTCCAGTTTTGGTTGTGAGAATTTTGCGCGCTAAATGAGGCAGCTGAGTACCCATTTACACTGGGAAAGATTTGGAAGTGAAACATTTTGGGAGCAGAACGGATGGGGAAAAGAGAGAGAAAGGATTTGGTCTCCCGCACTGGCAACGCGCTTTGAGCTTCTTATTCGCATTGTCAAACTTAAGGGGTTAGGGGTAGTCAGAGGCCTGAAAAATGATGATTTTCAATCATTTTTTTTTTTTGCTAGTCAATTGCTTTATTTTACAAAAATAAAAAACATAGCATTAATGCATCATCTTTCGGCTTGACTTTAGCAAAATTTCAAAAAAAAAAATTAATAATTGTAAAAGTTTTCGCTGTTTGTGTGGAGCCCGTTTCTACAGAAGTCTCTTGCGGTGATCCTCACAAGTTTTTGGAGATTCATCTAAAATCAATCGGACAAGAGAAATTAGTCTTATTAATAGATAATCTTGTGCCTGATCGAAGTTTTTTTTTATATTTTCAAAATTAAATATTTTTCAAATTTTCGAGAAAAAAACCGAGAATTAATTCTTAAAAAAAATCTAAATTTTTGAAAAAACAAATCCTTCGATCATTAATCGAGAGAGAATTAATATCTATTATCATATTTCGACTTGACTTTAGCAAAATTTCAAAAAAAAATAATAATTGTAAAAGTTATCGCTGTTTGTGTGGAGGCCGTTTCTCCAGAAGTCCCTTGCGGTGATCCTCACAAGTCCTTGGAGATCCACTTAAACTCAATCGGACAAGAGAAATTTGTTTTATTAATAGATAATCTTGTGGCTGATCGAAGCTTTTTTTTATTTTTTCAAAATGAAATATTTTTCAAATTTTCGAGAAAAAAACCGAGAATTAATTCTTAAAAAAATCTAAATTTTTGAAAAAACAAATCCTTCGATCAGGCACGAGTTTTTTATGTTTTTCAAAATCAGCATAAATTTTATTGAAGTCTACCAAGCGGGTTTTAAGTTACAGTGATCACCAGTTCAAAAACATAGTTTTGAGAAAAACACATTTAAAGTTTTGCTATCGAGCTCCGGACCGCCCGAGCGCCCTTTGTTAATTGTTGAATAACTCGAAAAGTATTTGCCGGACTCACTTCAAATTTTCACGCAATATTTCAAAGATATTATACTTAAGAAAAAGCAAAAACAAAGTTCTGGAAATTTTTTAATATTCTGACTACCCCTAACCCCTTAAAGAAGTAAACGTCAAAAGCAACGAATGTTGCCGAAAACAACTTTGCCCGTGTGGGACCATGAATGAAACATCAAAAGAGAATTTCCAGTGTCTCCCTTCCAGATGTGTGTAAATCGGGACTAACATAACACCAGCGAATTAATTGGTTCAAGTGAATTTTAAAATTCCATACTTACCTGATTATTCGTTCATAATTTTAGGCTCTTCAATGGCTTTACAATGGCTTTACAATTTGAGTGCATACTTTTTGGCGCCAATACTATCAGATATGACAATTTTTTTTTAAATTTCATTACAGTTTTTTTTTTGCACAATCACCACCTTGAAGCAGCAGCATAGCTTACAAATTGACTGCATTCGGCAACCCTTTAATTTATTATGTGTAGTATTTTTTTGTATTAAGCCAAAGATAGCACTGCAGTTGGCAAGGTGCGATGCACTAGACAGGGCTAGTTTACTGGCGCGCGGCAACCCTGAGTCGGGAAAACCCCGCATCATTCCGGTATTGTAGAACCGACTGCCATGGAAATGGCAAGAGCTTCAGTTACACCGCGAAACTCGCGTAACTTTGGCCCAATTGCGTTTTGGATACTCTAGCAGATTAAATTCCTACCTTCTTTTATTTTATTTTATTTTATTTTATTTTTTGATAAGTAGGTTGAAATCAAAATGTCCGAAACATTATCAAAGGTGAATTAGATGAAGCAGTAGAATCGTGACTATTTCTAGTCATTACTACTGTGGCATCTGCATATGTAGCTGTACAAGTACGAGTATGTGTGCTTAGTGTCAAAGGTAGGTTGGCAGTGAAAAGCGTGTAAAGTACTGGTCCCGAAACACTTCCTTGCGGCACACCTGCATTGATTTCATAGAGATTGGTAACATCTTAATTTATTTTAACTGGAAAATGTATGCTTTGTAAGTATGATTTTAGCAGCATAAAGAAATTATAAGGTTTAATTGAGGTTCTATGCCGTTAATGTGCCGAATTATCTCATCCTTTAGCTCTTGAATTGTTGCTGGCTTAGCGACGTACACCATTTATTTCAAATAACCCCACAGAAAGAAGTCCAACGGTGTCAAATCACATGACCTTGGCGGCCAATTGACATCCCTGCGACGTGAGATTATTCGGCCATCAAATTTTTCGCGCAAAAGAGCCATTGTTTCGTTAGCTGTGTGACAAGTGGCATCGTCCTGTTGAAACCACATATCGTCCACATCCATATCTTCCAATTTGGGCCATAAAAAGTTCGGTATCATCTCACGATAGCGAACACTATTCACAGTAACTGTCTGACCGGCCTCATTTTGGAAAAAAGACGGCCCAATGAGGCCGCCGGCCTATAAACCGCGCCAAATAGTCACTCTTTGTGGGTGCATTGGTTTTTTGGCAATCACTCTTGGATTATCATTCGCCCAAATGCGACAATTCTGCTTATTGACGAATCCACTGAGGGGAAAATGTGCCTCATCACTGAAGATGATTTTCTTCACGAAGTGCGCGATATGCCCGTTTTCATAATATGCCTGAATAACTTTAACGCGTTGGTCGATTGTGTATCTTTCCATGGTTCAAATTGAGTTAGTCTGAAATTGAAAAATGTGAAATGAAATGCAAAAAAAGACTTGACGTTTAAGTGTGGTTTACATTCAACATCGGCCCTTGAAATTTAACCACCATCATAATGGAATGCCCAACGAAAGAATCGAAGGCGTGTTTACTTTGCGTCCAATTGGAGAGAGAAAGAGAGGCCGACCAAGAAAGAGATGGTTTGATAACGTAGAAGCAGACTTAAAAGAGATGAACGTTCGTAATTTGAGAAAGGAGGCAAGAGAGAGACTGAATTGGAGGAGGATTGTTGATGAAGCTATGGTCCACCACAGCTTAGCATAGCATAGCACAGACTATGAACCTAAGAGAGAGAGAGAAAGAGAGAGAGAGAGAGAGAGAGAGGTTAAGGCACATAAATTAATTTTTCATTTTTGTTGAGGTTCTAAATTGTTATTTTTATTTCTAAACATCGAAATTTTCATATTTTTCTCAAAAAAAAATTTAAATTTATTTTACGAAGAAATCTCACAAACTTTTAACGAAAAGTTGATCGAAAAAAATATTGAGACTTCCAGTAAAATCATGATTTTATATTTATATATATGTATATATATATACATATATATATATATATGTACGTCTACATATTCCACAGAGTTATGGGGCTTTGAGAATAGCAATATTGTAGTTGAAACTCAGAAATTGTACAGAAAAAAATTAGTAATAAATAAACAAAAAAAAACGATTTTTAAGGGACTATGTACAAAGAAATAAATGGATTAGTTAGAAAGAAAGCAGCTTCTGTGCCGAGAAATAAAAAACACAATTAACGTCAAGTCAAATATGTATCGTAAGTGTAGTAGTGTGTATGAAGACTTAAGTACAGTGGAGAATTTCGATACATGAAACGTACGAAGTTTTTTAATAACGGCACGTCGAAGCACGAACTGGAGAGCGCGGTCAATGTTTGCTTTGAAGTGGAGAAAAAATAAAATAAAATAAACGAAGAAAAGAAATTTAAGTATTTAATAAAATAAAATACGCTCAATAGAAAAAATAGTTGAATTGACAGGATTATTAGCAAAAACAAAAACAAAAAACATAAAATTATCGTACGACATGCATAGCGGCATTAAAAATAATGGCAAGTACTACATAAATAACCAAAAACATGCGAAAATATGTGCATACCTACATACATACGGCATGCAAGAAGAAGCATTCTTATTGTGAAAAGTTTTTAATTACTTCAGGTACCTTTTTTGTATGTGTATGTTTGTAAAATGCTCTAAAGTACCTGGTTCTCTTACATAAATGTCGCACAATTCATTAAAATTAGAAAGAAAAATATTTATACTTAAAAGATGCTTAATGAAAATACGCTTATATGCTGTAGTAAAAGTTTAAGTAACAACTTAAGATGAAAATTTAATACAGAAAAACATTGAAAAAGACATTAAACATTTTTTTATGTTTTAAAAACATTTTTCAAAATGCCTACACAATTAAAATGTTTGATGTGAAAATTTGGATTTAAACATAAAGCACGAGAAGTATTCACAAAAAGAGTTCAATGATTTAATTAAAGATAACTTTAAAAAAAATTTAAGTTCATAAAATCAGTTTATTCCAAATTTTTTTCATTATATTTTTTTTTGTTTTAGGTTCTTTCCTTTAAGATTATTTTAACTTCAACCCTTAAAAACTCTACAGTAGTCGAGAAGGCGAAAACTGAAGGAGATACCCAGATGCTGGGAGTATACACCTCCTCACACCGTACCCTCGAGCTTTGAGCCATCTGTGCATACATGAATGGACTCGTCCTGTCTTGCAACGTCCCATTCCCACTCTTCTCTTGAGGATACAAGGATCGTGAAAGTTGTAATGACATGTGTAGACGGGAGTACATTGCTCACCAGTCTGGGAAGCCACGAAATTATAAGATTTAATCACTTATGAATCCACCAGCCTGGGAAGCCACGAAATTTAAAGATTTAAATACTTAGGAATCTTACAATTTCGTGGCTTTCCATAATGGTGGATTGTAAGATAAATGAGTATTTAAAAAAAGTGCACGAGGATACTTAGTAAATTGTGTGAAGAAGTACTGTGTCAAATTCCAAAACGATCCAAGCACAGTATAAGCAGGTTTCGAGTTTTGCTGAACACAGACCTCAAAAATAAAAAGTTTCCTAAAAACTCTTTAAAGTCGACCAGGTAACCCAACCTGGAGCTTAAACACTCGTAACTTCGTCAATTTTGCTCGAATCGACTTGAAATTTTTAAGAGACGATGATGGGAAAACAAAGTTTAAATAACTTACCTCGATTTAAGGACACCAACACAAGGTGCCACCGCCTTCAAAAGATGGTGCCCGGAAAAAATATTTCGATTTGTTTAGCGCGTTAACTAACCTATTAGTACGGGCTGCCGCTCGAATACACAGGTGCGTGACTACCATTCGGGAGCGCGTTGGTTCGAATCTCCCTACATGAAACACCAAAATAATGGAAAAAGTTTCCCCCGACAGTCGGTTCTACGTTACCGGAACGACCCGGATTTACTACATATCCGGACAAGGACTGTCACTCCAGCAGCACTCCCCGTACTTCTACAACAACAACAACAACAACAAAAAAAAGTTCTTTCTAATAGCGGTCGCACCTCGGCAGGCAATGGCAAAGCTCCGAATGTATTTCTGACATGAAAAAACTCCTCATAAAAATATCTCCCGTTCGAAGTCGGCTTAAAACTGTAGGTCCCTGCATTTGTAGAACAACAAGAAGACGCACACCACAAATAGAAGGAAGTGCTGGGCCAAGCGCCTACAGAAATTTACGCGCCAATTATTCTTTTATTTATGTATTTTATTTTAGGAGAAAATTTTAAAAATCTGTTAAGACAAATCCCTTAAATTTTTTTTAATTTTTAATTTTTTTAATTTTTTCTAAACTTCTGTTCCAAACAAAATGTAATTGTTTTTAATTTTTATATAAAACAAAAACAATTTTAATATGTAATTAATTATTAAAGAAAATATTTTAATATTTTCTAAATTTTTATATACTTTTCTTTCTTTTTAACGTTTTCAACTTTTATGTAAAAATTTTTTATTTTTTGTTCAACATGTTTTAACTTTTTATATAGTTTTTTTTTTAATATGTTCTAAATTGTCATACAAAAAAATGTATGTTTTTAATTTTTATATAAAACAATTATTTTAATATTTTCTATTTTATAAAAAAATTTTTTTTATAGTTTTTAACTTTTATGTGGATTTTTTTTTCAATATGTTTTACATTTTTATATAAAGAAGCAAATTTATTTTTTAATATGTTTTTAATTTTTATGCAAAACAAAAACAAATTTTTGATTATGTTTTTAATTTTTACAGCCATTTTTTTTTTTAATTTCAATTTTTTTTTTAATTTTCTTACATTTTTTAAAATATTTTTACTAATTCTTATCACATTCTTATACAAAATAATTTTTTTTTAATTTTTTAAGTTTTTATGCCAACGAAAAATTTTTTTGAACCATATTCAATTTTTATACAAACAAAAAAATTTTTTTTATTGGTAAATTTTTTTTTTTTGATTTTTTCAATAATTGTTTTTTAATTTTTATAGAAAAAAAATGTTTTGAATTATTTGAATTTTTATGCAACCAAAAAATTTCTTTCAATGTTAAAGTCTTTAGAGAAACAAAACAATTTTTTTTTTTTAAATATATAATTTTTATTTAATTTTCTTAAAAATTGTTTTAAATTTTTTTTATCCAATTTATTTTCATTTTTGAAGTGTTTTGTGCAAACAAAACATTTGTTTAATACTATTACATATTTTATTTTATACAAACAAACAAAACTTTGTTTTAATATTATTTTCAAAAACTTTTTAAATATTTTAGAAATTTTTATACAGCAAACAAACATTATTTAAGGTGGTATGGTATTTTTTTTTTTCATTTTTTTTTTTTTTTTTTTTAATTATTCTATAACATCTTAAGATTATTGTGTGAAAGTTTGAAGTGCATTAGAGTAAAATTGACAAAGACACAAAGGATTAAGTATCTACCTCTCCAACCGGATTTCACGCTGTAAAAATCTTCACAAATCTTTAAACGCGTTTTTCTCACACTTGCCTTTTTTACGGTCGGTGTCCACTGTAGATTCATATCTACTGCACCGATTCTTTTCAAATTTGGTTTTTTTGTTTCTTTACTTTATTCACGAGGTAATGCACGGTTTGCTTTTTTGGTTTTAAATGGACGAAAATTGTACCTCAAATTTTTCTGTTGATTATAATAAAGTATGAAATTTGATGAATTTTCAGCCCAAAAAAAAAGAAATTCTTAGAGCGCTTTTTGTAAAAAGTGAAAAAAACGAAAGATAATGGAATAGTATAAAATAAGCAAGTAATTAACATGAAATAAATTAAAATGTGTTATTGTAGATATTTTTATTATGAATTTTTACATGAACATAAAATATATTTGATATTTTATTATTTTTTTACGAACTTTTGATCATAACCAATTCAAATATGATGACAATTGTATTCACAAACAGCACGTTGCAAATGCTTAGAATAATTTGGATGACTTTTTAATACCTTATAATTGTTCCAACTTGCACTAAAGTCATGATGCAAAGATTCTACAGCTTGTTCACTGTAAAACCCTAATCCGCATTTGTTTTTCAAACAAAATTGTGGCACATGATGAAACAAAGCGTGAATTTTTGGAGTTACTGAAGTACCAAGATCCAGGAAGCTTTTCTGGAATTCGTCGATATCATTTTGATACGTGTCCTTTAATACTGAAGAAAAGCAACTGTCAACAACTTTCTTTAAATTTTCAAAAGCTTTTACAAATTTAAGGCACTCCAAATTACATATAGCTCTTAGTTTATCGACACTATCCAAAAGTTTTTTGCATTGATTACCTTCAAAGGCAGGAGAACCGTAGGTTAGCGACCTTTCAACGTGACAATTTTTGGCCCACAGTAAACTTACTTCTTCAAATTTTATCATCATGTCATTGAATATAGTGTTTACTGCTCCAATCATCAAATGCAACTCGGGAGGCGGAATAATGTCTAAAATTTCTTTTCGTGAATCAAGCGATGAAAAAACTGGAAGATTAACACAATTTTTGTAATTTTTGGCTTTTTTATAGTTTTTACCTTCGTGAATCCAGCATTCATAATTTCTTACACAGTTTCCAATACTTCTAGAGTTACCACAAAAATTTAATTTACCACTCTGAGCGTCGCACCATGTGCATGGATGTGTACTAGTATGAGTCATTAATCCAGTGATGATGTTTGCTAATTTAAGATCAGTTGCAACGGTGCAGAGAAGATCATTTATGTCCAAAGCTGACCAAATGAGTTTAACATTTGTAAAATTCTCTTGAACGTTAGGTGCAGCACATAGAAGTAAAACTTTTTTGATACCAGAAGATTTAAATTTTTTCGTAGAATTTTGAATTTTCATTGTTTTTGATTCTTCTTTAATCTGTAATGAGACACATATTTTTAAGAATCCACCTCCTCCATCGATGCCAAATTTAAAATGTAGTTCATCTGCGTTTTGCTCACGCTCTCCACATACGAAATTTATGAAACCTTTTGTATCTTTACAAATTATAACTCGCTCTGGTTCCTGAGTTACAGTTTTAGCCTTCTCACGTATAAATGGAAAATCGCGTTCTTCAAAGAATGAATCTAGTTTGTGATTCTTTTCGACAATTTTTTTTTCTCAAATGTGGTTCAATAATTCGATTACTGTTTGATCCTTTACGAACTGCTTTTGCTATCTTATAGATCGTATTATTGCTGCAATTTAAATCACTCTGTAATTTATATAGCTCATCATTAGAAATTTTTGAATTTTTTGTCATTATTGGTTTAACATCCAAATTAACGGCTTACCGCGAGTTTGTGACAATACAACCAGATTTTTATCTTCCGTCTTCTTTTTAGTGCTGGTATTTTTCTCATTTATAACACTCTTCAACAATGAACTAATTAACTGTTCTTTTTCTGTTACATTACAATTATTTTCAATTTTCTCTTTGACATTAGCGATTAAAATACTAGGAGTACACTTATGTCCTGATCGTAAATAACCTAGGCAGTTTTCACATTTTTTGTTATTATTTCTCGATTTTATTGTTTTTAGAGTATTATTTTTGTGAAAATTTGCGACAATTGTTGGCATTCTCACTAATTCACATAAACGACATTCGCATTTTTTTATGACAGAATTTCGAGTATTTCTTTGCAGCGGCATAAATTCACAGTAATCAGGTAACTTCAATTTATATTTTTCTTCGTCACAGTTATTGTTAGATGAACGATACACCATTATAAAATAAAGAATGTCAACTTTTTTAACAAACGAAGAATATTGCAAAACTTAAAGGACATGTATTTTTCACCATAGCAAAAAACAAAATAAAATTTTACTGCTTAAAAGAATAAAATATCTTATGCAAGGAAGGTTCACTCAACAACATTAAAGATACCGACCGGGTGTCAACAGCGCATTGCATTGTTTTGCTTCCACGCGCATCACAATCATATGCAGAATTTTGAAAGTAAACAAAGAGCATGATGTCTTATATATCAACTTTTTAAATCTTTAGGATAAGAATAAGTTATTAGGAAAGTTATTAGGAATAAGTATTAAGTTCTAAATCATAAGCAAGATGTATGAAGTTTTGAAAGATGATCAGTTAAACAATCTTTTAATTATTGTTTTTCGTAGATATATATTTTCTTTTGCATATAATTGTCAATATTTTCAATAGATATTAAAATATTATCAATTATTACATGAAAAAATATAGTCAATATTTTCACAATACCATATTTTTATTTTATGTAACGTTAATTATATGGATATTTTATATTATTCAATTTTTTCGTTTTTTTAACTTTTTTCAAAAAGCGCTCTAAGAATTTCTTTTTTTTTTGGGCTGAAAATTCATCAAATTTCATACTTTATTATAATCAACAAAAAAATTTGAGGTACAATTTTCGTCCATTTAAAACCAAAAAAGCAAACCGTGAATGACGTCGAGTTTTTTTTTTTTTAAATTTTGTCATATTTTAAAACAACAAAGTTTTCAAGTTTTTTTTATGAAAAATCGGTGTTTTGACTTCAAAGCGCTTTAAAAAATTAAAAAAAAAAAAAAAAAAAAAAAATTCGACGTTGTTACCTGCGAAACTTTATTAGCTGATGAAATCAATTTGGTTTTTTGATTTTAGTTGATCCAGTAATGAGTTCTGAGGGACACCGCAATAAAACTTTTTTATGAGACGTCCGCGAAGATTCGCTGCCACCAACTCATTTCTTCATAAAAATCAATGAAAATTTTACACAATATTCTTTAAATATGACTTTATAATGAAGTAATTTTAAAATTTTGAATAAATCAACTGTGTCGACAAAAAAAATTTCTAAAAATATGCTTGTTTTACACCGAATTAACCATACTACCCCCTTAAATCAATTTTTTTTTTAAATTTTATAAAAAAAAATGTTTGAATGTTTTAGTTTTTATACAAACAAAACAAATTGTTGTTTCTTAAAAACTTTTAAAATATTTTTTATCCAAAAAAATTTTTTTTTATTTTTTTAAATGTTTATACAAACAAAAAATTTGTTTCATGTTCTAAATTTTTGTTTACACTTTTTTTTAATTTTCTTAAAAATGTTTAAATAATTTTTTTAATTTTAAGTTTTAATACAAACAAAAAAAAATTTGTTTTTAATTGTAATTTTTTTTTTAATTTTCTTAAAAATTTTGTAAATATTTTTTAACCAAAGAGAAGATATTTTTTCATTTTTGAAGTTTTTATGCAATCAACATTTTTTTTAATAGTATTGCTTTATTTAAATTTTTGAAAATGTTTTATGCAAAGAAAACATTTTTTTAATAATATAGAATTTTTTTAATTTCTTAAATTTTTATGCAAACAAATTTTTTTTTAATATTTTAAATTTTTATTCGCAACTTCTTTTTAATTTTCTTAAAAAGTTCTTTTTTAATTTTCTTAAAAATTTTTAAAAAACTTTCTTTAGTTTTATACAAACTTTTTTTCACTTATTTCAATTTTTATGCAAACAAAAAATTTCTCGCAATGTTTTCAGTCTTTATATACAAAGCAAAATTTGATTTTAATTATAAGTTTTTTTCTTTTAATTTTCTTAAATATTTTTTATCCACAAACAATATTTTTTTAATTATTGCAATTTTTATGCAAATAACATTTTTTTAATAGTACCATATTACTTTTTTAAATTTTTAAAAGTTTCTTATGTAAACAAAACATTTTTTGATTTTCTTAAAAATTGTTTAAATAATTTTTTTTAAATTTGATACAAAAGAAATTTCTTTTAATGTTTTAAGTCTTTATACAAACAAAACAAAATTTGTTTTTAATTATAATTTTTTTTTTTAATTTTCTAAAACTTTTCTTCTTCTATCTTTTCTAATATTGTTTATCCAAAAAAACCTTTTTTTTAATTTTTCAAATTTTTATGCAGCCAAAAATGGTTTTTTTTGCTGTTTTAAAGTTTTATTTATACATTTTTTTTTACTTTTCCTAAAAACTTTTTTAATAATTTTTTTTTAATCTTATACAAAAAAAAATTTTTGAATGTTTAGAATTTTTATACAAACCAAAAAAATTTGTTCTTAAATATAATTTTTTTTTTAATTTTCTTAAAAAAATTTTAAATATTTTTTATGCAAAAAAATACATTTCTTTAATTTTTCACATTTTTATGCAAACAAATTTTTTTTTTTAAATATTACTTTTTTTAATTTTGAAAGAATTTTATGCAAACAAAAAAAAAATTTTTTTTAATATTAAATTTTTTAATTTTTAAAATTTTTATGCAAACATTTTTTTATGTTTAAAAATTTTTTTTTTTTCAAATAAACATTTTTCTATGTGTTTTAAATTTTTGTATAAACAAAAAAATTGTTTTCAATTTAAAATAATTTTTTTAATTTTAAAAACTTCTTAAATATTTTTAAAAAATTTTATAAAATTTTTTTTTTTCATTTATTTCAATTTAATTGCATTTACGTACTTGGTTTTGTTACCTATCTGTATTTCTTTTTTAATATTATGCCACGATATTAAAAGAAATATACATATATATATATATACATTTTATACATTTAAAATCTTAACATACACACATACAGGCATACAAACATACATACACCCAAAATATGATAAATATGATCAATAAAACTAAAACGATCGGTTGTTTAATGAAGAAAATACAAAAACTATCCTATGAAAAAATTCAAAATTTAATAGAAACTTCAAATATGAGATTTTCAACTAATAGACATTAAAATGCGACATTTTTATAAATTTATACGATTGTATATGTGTGTGTTAAAGCCCAAACAAAAAAGTATTCCACTGTATGACTTACCTACGCATCTTATCTGTTTGCGAATTTTACCCAAGCAATCTCAGTGTGATTCTTTTTGTACAATACCAAATAGATGACAAAAAACTAAAGAACAAAAAACTAAACCAAAAATAAAACAGCATTCAAGCAATTAAAATTATTTTGACGATAAATTGCAAAAGAAAAATAAATGATGCAAAAATAAGACATAAAATTAGTGAACCACAAAACTGAAACAAAAAACACAAAATTCATTCGGACACTTGCGAAAAAATCAAATTTAATATAAAGTAAAAGCAAAAATAAAAGAGGAAGTGTTTTTGGTTTTCGTCTCTTTTTTATCTTTCCGAAAGCAAATTAAAGCGTACACACATAAATATAAATGAAAATGTAAGAAAAGAGAACTTTTAAATTTTTACTATTAGCCTGTAACATTTGTAGATTTTTTATTCGCATTTCTATTTGACATACAAACATACATACATACATACATGCATGTAAATTATGAATATATATTTATATTTGTAATGGTACAACTTAACTGAATATATCAAATTAGTAAACAAAAACAAAAATATTGAAAATTAACAAAAATAGTAGCTGTAAAAATAACTTAAAAGTAAATAACTACACACACATGCATACTTATTATACACAAACAAAGAAAACAAAATATTCAATTTGTACTTATGAAGAATAATAACAAAAACAAAAGCATGTAGAAAAAAATGCAAAAAATGCAAAAATATGTAAAGTATATTAAAAATGTTTTTATACTAATTATTTTTGTAATTGGCAAACAAATTTTTTACGTGATTTTTATACTAAAAATACAATTTATTTGAATTTAAAACGAAAAAAACTAAATTCAACAACTGTAGACAACCTAAAATTTACACTTAGTTCATGTAAAAGAAAAATAAAAAAACAAAACTTCTAAAAACAGTTAGAGCAAAGAACAAGCAAAGTGTAAAGAAAAAATTACGAAATATTTGCGCGTAAATTATTTGGATAAACCTACTTAAATTTGGGAGTTATGAAAACAACAAATTCAGCTGAATTGGCAACAAAAAATTATTCAACCAAAATACAGACAAAAAACAACAACAGTGCAGAAAACGCTAGCCCTACAAAGGCATTGAAAAAAACCTATATGTATGTAGATTAAAGATTGGCATTAACCTTGGGGCTAAAATATACGAACAAGGCCAACGTCAAACAATTTCCAACAGATAGCCGTATTTTGCCGAAAATGGCATACAGAGTATAATGCTTCAATTTATTTGATTACTTTTCAGCTGTTAACTCCCTCCTACACCGTTTCGCAAGCCTGACAATTTTGATAATAGTGTGACTAGAGTAAGCAATAGGAATAGAAAAAAAAAGTTATAGCTTCCTCATTTGCCGCAAATTTGGCTTCGCCAGGCTGGCTTTGGAGCTTATTGAAGTAAATATGTAACAGAAAATTGTGCTGGACACGATAAATTTATAAGTGGCTATGAAAAACAACTGCATGACGACAAAAGGCTATATGAAAATAATTGTAGGTTATGAAAAGTGTTACTAAAAAAGGTAACGAAAAAAAAGGAATTCTTAAAAGTCATAAGAAGAACGAGTCCATAGGTTTTGGAAATTATTTTTGTATTACTTTTTATCAACATTTAATTTGAACTTTCAACTATATTTTTTAGCCAATACAGCAAAGCAATTATGAGCAGTAGAAAAAAGGTTTAATAATAAAACATTTTTTATTTTTAAAACATTCGACGGTTACTTCGTGATGACAGAAAACACTGCTAAACATCAATATGCGCGCCCTAGTAGGTGAGGTTAAGTTAGCCTAGTTGGCAACAAGCCACGCATAGACCTTTTGGTCCCTACCGATACCAGATGGAGACCGACCTCTATGAATACCTCAAAAAGAGGCGAATCTAAGCAGCGCTGGGCGATTCGCTTTTGGGACGTCGTCCAGACTCTCAAACAATGGGGCTCCCAGGCATTTTAAACGCGTTTTTAATAATGCCGGACAAACGCGCAGAAGGTGTTCTAAAATTTCCTCAACATCCTCTCTGCATTTCCTGCATTTGTCCGTGTTAGCAATCCCTATCTTGTACGCATATATGTAGATTGTGACCTGTTAGCATACCTATGATAGTTCTGCAGTCCCTTCACGAGAGCGTAAGTACGAATTGAGTCAGTTTTTTGTAGTTAGTTCTACACATGACTTTTGCTGTTTTGCATGTGGTCAGATGAGTTCACCTATCTTTCACTCGCCTTTTCATTTAGTCGTCCATTTCATTATATATTGTATTTAGCGGTTTTTGTATGCCGTTCTCTTGTTCAAAAGGTAGTCTTACATAACTTTTTGCTCTCTCATCTACTATTTCGCTCCCCATAATGCCTTTGTGACCAGGCACCCTATAGATATGCAGCCTACTGCTTGCGGCTAACTTTTCTGTGGCCTCTCTACTCCGTCGAACGTTTTTGGACTTAATATTATTGCTGCTTGACTGTCCACGTATATATTAATTGATGAGTTCTTTCTTGTTCTAGTGTAGGCCAGCTCCACAACAAACACTTCCGCTTGGAAAATACTGCTGTGGTCAGGTAGCTTGATAGGCTGCCTTATCCCTAGTTTTGAGCAGTAAATTCCCGCTCCCACTCCATCTGAAGTTTTTGCGCCGTCTGTATAGATGTGAAAAGTTCTATGGCCAGGCTTCATACCTCTGTGCCATGCCTCCTCTTCAATTGTAGTGCGAAACCTTCTCTCCCAACTAAAGTACGGAGTCATGTAGTCTGTGCAACCTGAGCTCAACTTTCCTATTCAGCTGTGACCGAAGGTTCTGCAGGTGAATACTCCAGCAGCCACCAACCTCCTCGCGGATTTCGCTGGCAGGTTTTCCGCCATAAGGTCAATAGGTGGCATGCTGAGAATCATTTCCAGTGCCACCGTTGGGGTGATTTTCATCGCTCCTGTTATGCACAGAGCAGTAAGTCGTTGAATCCTTTCTAGTGGCATTAAGTATGTCTAGTAACTTCCAAGCGTTTTTAGTCAAAAGTCATTTCACGCATGGCAGTACATAAAAATAAAAATCGACTCTCCTAAGTTGGTGTGCAAAGTGTGTTACCACCTAAATTGGCAGGCGAGCCTCAAAAATCATGATATTTCTTCATTATTTCCACAAAACCCACGCAGAGAACGCAATTTACATGCGCTCCTCTCAGCATATCAACGCTCTCTGCAGTTGCTTTAGGTTGCAGAGGCATCAACAGAATAATGAATAACAGAGTTTATTAAAAGAGATCTAAACAGAGAGTCTCTAAAACAACACTAGCAGAGAGTACGTTCATTAACAGCACAATCTTCATTAACATCTTCTCTGATAGAGCAGTTGCTTCCGTTTACAGAGTCATTAACAGAATAATGAATAATATAGTTTATTAACATTCTCTGCAAATACTTTGAAACCAGAGAGTCTTTGAAACAACAAAAGCAGCAAACGTTCATTAACCCTTTCGGTACATCTTTTTATTGCGCCATCCAAAAAATCCAAATTTTTGTCTGAGTATTTATTTTAGGACCAATAACAATACAAATAATCTTTTTTTTGTTTTTTTTTTTGTTAAGTGATTTTTTTTAATGTTGCCATATGGCAACAAATGTTGTGTATTCGTTTCAATCGCAAATAAACTTCTTCTGCAATCTAATGCAAGTTAACACCTTACGAGAAATTTGTTGCCGTATGGCAACAAGCTTAGTTTTAAAAATTAGCACAGCTTTTAAAGCTGCTAGCAAAAAAATATTTATATGCCAAATGACAGATTGAACATTTTTCTATATACTTTATTCAAAAATTGTTGCAAACATTTGCCCAAAATGCCTTAAAAATCTAAAAATGCAAAATACAAATTTCAGAGTGAAGTGCTATATGCCAGAAGACTTTCTTTAAAAATGTTCTATTACCGATATATAATGGGCGGTTATTATTTATTTTATTTCTGTTTAACCATTAAACTTCAATTTTTGAAAATATGTAACAAAAAGTTGATATTTTTTACAAGAGAGTGTTGACGGCCTTTTAAAGTTTACTGTTGCCATATGGCAACAATATCGCGAAAGGGTTAACAACACAATCTATATTAACATTCTCAGCTCATAGAACAGTGGCTTCTGTTTGCAGAGCTATTAACATAGCAATAAACTGTTCTCTTCTCGTACTCTTTTTGGAAATTCGATTTCTACCTCTTTTTAAAACATAATTTTAACATTTGCAATCTAGCGTCAGCCAAGAAAGTTCAATGTTTAAAAAAAAATAAGAAATAATGTTTAAAGAAGTGGAAAAAGAGGTCGCAAGCAAATTCGGCACAATAAACGATGTTGTTACAATTAACGATACTACAAAATGAGAAACTGGCTGTCAGTTCAAAAAAGTGATAGTTTAAAGCAAAGTGCATCTAGCACACTAACAGCGTTGCGAGAGAAAGCATATGCATTTTGTACTCTGTACGGTCAAGCAAGCAAATACAAGCTCAACTGCTGGACAGCATGCAAAATCTAGCCTAAAATCAGCAAGAAAATAGGTAGCGATATGATTCAGTTAAATCACTCTTTGCTTCGTCAGGTGACTGGAATTATCACCGGCCGCTGCCTACACTGGACGCATGCCCTAAAATGGGCTTTTCAGCAAATGACTCTTAGCGCAGCTGCCGTTACGACGAGAACGGCTACAACAACGAGAAAGTCGAAGGCATCGAAAACTATAACTGTCAATACCCCGCTTTGGCGAGTGCACGCAGGCTTTCATTGCATCATAATTTCTTTGGTTGTCTGGTGAATTAGGGTTGAGCAAGGCATCCATGAATTTTTGAGGTTTAGTAAACTTCGTCGAACTAAACCAGTCTTAAGGACACAACGCAAATTCGCGCAGATTGGCGTGCAAAATTGAGTGTTATCCTACTGTGCCGTGAGTGTAGATGAGATAGGTGAGATAACTAAGAAGAAAATGTCAAAATATTGAAGATTTGCAAGCAAAAAGTTAGTATAGTTTAACACGCATCAGTTCTTGGAAAAAATTTTAATTTGAATCCAGGACGAAAGATTTAAGCAATAAAAAAAACGGAAAAAGAAAAGTCTGTATATTTATTGAAAACAAGTCATAATTCATTGAAAAGATTATACAAGATATACAAAATAAGAAAATATTTATTATTCTTTAAATTTTTCACACAAAAAGCAGCGAAGTTGTGGTCAAATTGACATGAGCGACTGATGTGTGTTAATACAAAAAAAAACTAAGAATGCAAAGCTCATCAACAAGGTAGTAGCAGTTAGATTGTACAGTTAGACAGTAGAGCAGAAGATTCGAACTTTTTTTTTATAATTTTGACTGTCCTCTAAATTGGCATACTTTATTTACTTTTCAGGTTAGGTTAGGTTACTTGTCTAAGACTAAACACTCGGCCATTGAGATGCCTGCATTTGATTTTTATCCTCTAACTAAGTTGCTGAAACCACTCAGGCATTTTTGAAACAGTAACCTCTCCCATCATTGAGACAATTGCAAATTTCCCAGGTCGTTAAAGAAATAACCGCCAACATATTTGACACGGCTTCTTTGAAGTGCAGGACATTCACAGAGGACACAGTCGGTGTTTCACCAACTCAACTTCTGCTTCATTGTTTGTTTGTTTGTTAACAGTAATAGAAGCCCAGTGAGTGTAGGGCATACCACCGGTCGTCTTCGTGTAGCTCATCCAAAGGTAGGCCCAGGAAACATGCTGTTTCAACAGGTTGGGTCCAGTCAGAGAGGGGTGTTAGATGAGTCGGTTGAGTCGGATGAGTCGGACATATGTTTGTTATGTCGGGATCGATTCTGGATAAGTAGGAGTATAACCTGCTACAATATCCAGAACGTAATTGTGCCAGTGTTACACGTGTCTTACGGAGAAGCTGGAGCTCTTCATCTGCTATAGGTGGTGGTTGGACTCCGATTACGGCATTCACAGGACGGGAGCTAAGGAAGGTGGTGACGGTCTCCGGGTGAATGTCATTTATTGACAGTCTAAACACTGCTGCATCTCCACATCTCCTGCAGAGATCATGTGGTTACACCCATTCTTCTGGCTAGGGTGCCAAGAGCACAGTGACGCGTTATAACATACCTTTTGCCTATTTACCTTTTACTTTGAAATTTTCGAGTAGGTTAATTGTCATAGAGCGTTAACAAAAAAATTCAATTTTTTTTATTCTTTCCAAAAAGCTAAAGAGCGAGTCACTTTAATATATTTTACCAACAACAAAATGCACGCCATTTTGACATTTCGAATTTAACACTCTAGAGAATTAAAGTAATAACAAAATACATAGCATTGTTGTTTTTCTCTATTGCTGCTAACTTGTAGTTGTGCCTTGGAGGAGTATGGAAATATAATATGTAGCTGTTTGTAATCACACAAATTTAACAACTAAACGAGCATTTACATTTACATACGTGAGCACAATAGCGGATTCTGTCAAATTCACGAAGAGCCGAATAGCCGAGTAGCCGAGCAGCGATCTGTGAAATTCACAACCTTCTGTATGCTTTGAAACGTGTTCACAACGGTTCTAAATGTGACTCTGTTGTTGCTGTTGCTGAAAGCAGCTTAAACATATTCCTCTTACCAAATTACGGGGAATGCTGCTGCAGTGACAGTCCTTGACGGATATAAATCTGTGTCGTTCCGGTTACCTAAATGAGACTCTTAAAATGAACTGTTTACCTATCTTAATTAGCCTCTCTTTTTTTCTTTTTTCGTTGATAAAAATAAAGAAAATTTGCTTAGTTAGTTTTTTCTATTTTGGAAATATAAAACGACATGTAATGCCTTCAAATAATGTTACAAAAGCGTAATTTCTAGTTTTTGTCTGTAAACCCACTAATTAAATTTACTGTTACCA
The DNA here is from genome assembly GCA_037575425.1 of Anastrepha fraterculus. Lineage (NCBI taxonomy): Eukaryota > Metazoa > Arthropoda > Insecta > Diptera > Tephritidae > Anastrepha > Anastrepha fraterculus. Next base: position 208,882 of record JAYXIM010020158.1, on the reverse strand, counting down.
ATTACCCAACTATTATGATACACACACACACACTCCTTAAAGGCTATAAATATTATGAGTAAAGAAAATTGCGAAAATACAATTATAAGTAATGATAACAAGTAAAACTCTCAGATTACTCCCACCAAATAAATTTTGCATATAAAACAAAAACTAGAACTAAAACAAAAACAAATACTTCAAACTGCAAATGAGTGCAGTACTTCAAAAATATTGCAGATCTCTGTGTGAAAAATACAGGATGACCCAAAATATGAAAACCAAAAAGTTTGTAATATATCTAAGCAAATAATAAAGACGCTATAAAAATTAAGTGAAAACTTAGAAAGTGAGACTTACAAAACAGCAAGAAAACAGCTTATTTTCGAAATTGTACATTGACACAAGTATTCTTCATACCAAATGTAGTTACATTCAGCAGCATTTCAACTGAAAAATTAAATTGGTAAACTAAATTAATTAAACAGTTGGCGAGTTGTAGGAACTTCATGTATGCCTTATTTAATTTTTTAAATTTAAATGAGTTAAAACTACATCTATACATATACATATTTTGCATAAATTTGCTTTTTCAACTATTAGTTGCTCGAAAAAAAAGTAATAAATTAACAACCGTAGCAGTGGCAAAAACAGTAGCTGGAATCCAACAAGAAAATAAAAATAAAATATTAAACTTAAATTTATTGTAAGAAATAAAATGATTAAATCTTACAGGCGCTACAATATGTACATGACTAATTAATGGAAAACCAATTAAGGAAGTATTAAACTTAATTATCAGCAAAAAAAAACGAAGAAAGTAATAAGACCAAAATATATTTGAAATAAACTAATCATTCAGTCAGCCATCATCGAAATTCGCCGAAAAAATAAAACGGAGATGTGCGAAAAAATTCACCCATACTCGTGCTTACAAACCAACATTTACACATACATAGGTACATATATATGTATGTGCATGAATGTACATGTTTGTGCAACATTCGATTTCCATAGTGAGGGAAATTAATCATTCCATTCAAAATCATGATCACACATTCCTAAATAATTTTCAGAATTTGTAAAAACGCATTGTATGAACCTTTGAAAATGCACTAAAAAAACAATTCTTCAAAATTTAGTAACATGTCCACCCCTTCAACTTACAGTCATAATTACCTAAAGCGACAACTAAACAGTGTACAGTGTTTGCCAACAGCATAAGACCGTACAAGTAATTACTAACGGAATTACTGACATATTTAGGCAGCCTTTTCAATTTAGTTGTATATTTTAACTGTTCATTATACATAGGTAACTCCAAACTAGGTTAGCGAATATTTCATATGCATTTTTTTTCTGTACTACACTCGCACATTTTATAGTGTATTTTTTATACGAGATTTTCATAAACAAAGCTGTCAAGCAAAAAAAAAAAACTAAAACGGGTTTTCAACTATAGAAGTTTGTTTAGATATACAGCCAAGAAAAGAAAAGAAAGGAAGAAAGGAAAAGAAGAAAATGAAAGGAAAAGAAGAAAATGAAAGAAAAAGAAGAAAATGAAAGGAAAAAAAAGCATAGCAACAACACCAGCTGTTTTTTGGCACGAATACGCTTTTTGCAGTCAAATTGTCGACAATCTGACAATGTAAATGTAAAAATTAAGGGTTGAAAAAAATATCAACATCAACAGCAACAACTCATATTTATGCATCCTTCTATAGAGTGAAAGCTGGTAAAAAGTTTCATGAATTTGGCAAAAAAAATTAACCAAAATAGACCACAGTAAATATATCTGCATACATACATACATACACGTAAATATAAGAATGTGAAAAACATAAGAAACATGAAACATAGAATGCAACACTTAAGAATTTCATAAATGTAATTGTATTCAGATTTCTCAGCATAAAATAAAAAAGTAAATAAATAAAAACTATATATTATATATGAGCATATAAATACATATATATAAATACATACATATGTATGATCTGATCCATATAAGTAACAAGTAATAAAAATAAAGGATTGAGTTATTTAATTACATACAAAATGCATTTTCAATGATCACAAGAAATGTGGATTGTTGTCTGCGCATAGCGCGAAATTTCTTATAACAAACTGTACAGGTAACTGCTAACGATATATATATATATGTACATAGTATATGTGTGCACAGTGAAACCACTCCTAACGGGCACCTCTAAGATAATGGAAACGTGCAAAAAAACCGGCGACCGAAAAGCCCCGGGCCGGATGGCATACCAAATGTAGCCCTTAAGGCGGCTATCCGCTTGCGTCCCGAAATATTTGTTGCGGTACTACAAAAATGCTTAGACGAAGGTATTTTTCCTACACAGTGGATACCACTTGTATTGATACCAAAAGGAAAAGGAGCAGCCGATGATTCGTCCTCGTACCGGCCGATTTGCCTACTGGGCGTATTATTTGCAATAGACTATTGCCTATACTAGAGGGGAAGGGAGCATTGAGTACCATGCAGTTTGGCTTCCGGAGAAACCGTTCGACGATTGATGCAGTTACTACGGCTGTTCAAACGGCTATTAAGGCAATAGAAGGATAGCGGTGGCGTTGTGGCGTTGTGGCACCAAGGAATACTGTGATGTAACCACATTGGATGTCAAAAACGCCTTTAATTCGGCAACCTGGTCGCACATCTTGAATAGCCTGTATGAAATTGGCATTCCGCCGTATCTTCTCAGGATATTAAGGAGTTACTTCTCTGATAGAGAACTGATGTATGAGAGCAGTGCTGGAACAAAAAGGTACAAAGTTACTGCTGGCATGCCGCAGGGATCGGTCCTAGGTCCTGTAGTCTGGAACATCATGTACGACGAAATCCTTCGCTTACCGGTATCCAGAGAGGTAAGAATAATAGGCTTTGCGGATGATATAGCGATAGTGACGGTGGCTAAGCACATACAGGAAGTGGAACAGATTACAAATGGAGCGATAAAACAAGTAAAAGATTGGCTCGAACGGGCGGGACACAAATTGGCAGAGCAAAAAACCGAGACGGTTCTGATAACAAGTCGGAAAAAGGTCGAGCATATAAGAATCAGAGTGGGAGAGCAAATTGTTCACTCAAAACCGGCTCTGAAATACCTAGGAGTTATGATAGATTGTAGGTTAAATTTTAAGGCCCATATTGACTTCGCGGTAGAGAAAACCGCTAGCATACAAGCGGCACTCTCAAGGATCTTACATAACATAGGTGGTCCTAAGTCAACTAGGAGGAAATTGCTTGCAAATGTGGCCACTTCAGTCCTCCTGTATGCAGCCCAGTTTGGGCAAATGCGGCGAAACTGAAGGATAACTAAAGGAAGCTATTGTCTGTATATAAGCTAAGTGCCCTAAGGGCATGTTGCGGCTACAGAACAATATCGGATGACACGGCGTTTGTCATAGCTGGTATGATACCAGCGGATATTCTCGCGAGTGAAATGAAGCGAGTCTATAACAGATGTGCAGCGGATGCCGAAATAAATAAAAAAAGCGGTGAGAGAAGAAGAGCGGCTTGTGTCACTAACAAGGTGGCAAGACCGATGGAATACTTCCAGTAATGGACCTATAAACTGATTCCCGATTTGCGACCATGGCTAAATCGGAGTTTTGGAGATGTGACACAGTTCCTTTCTGGACATGGAGGTTTTAGGAAATATCTGCATAGGCTCGGGCATGATGACAGCCCCTACTGCCCTGTGTGCATCAATGTAGAAGAAGAAGTGGAACATGCCAGTTCCCACTGCCCACGCTTTATAACAGGAAGAATAATTCCAAATGCAACTGACGTAGTCGAGTTCATGTTGCAATCGGAAGAAAAGTAGGAGGAGATAGCTACTAGAGTTCAAAAAGAACTTAGATACATTGAGCAAATGAGACGCATTAACCGATAGACATCGACGAAACTATATAGCTAACCAGCCCTGCGAAGCAATACGTTGAAGCAGTTCCGAAGGGAGAGTGGTGGAGGAGACGGAGTTCAAGGGATTAGTACGTAGGTGTACTGTTTTAGAAGTCCAGACAGTATGAAAATTACTGACTGTGCGTGGTCCCGAAAAAAAAAACAACGACCACCTCTATTAGACGCATGATGGAAAGAATAATGAGATGGCACCTATCGTGGTACCGTTACTTTGCGCTCAGCGAATTTGTCAATAAGTTACGTTTTTCGTCACCAGATTACCATTTTCGTCACTTTTTTACCTGTTTTTGATTTTTGTTCTGTATGTAAACCTCTACTCTGTACGGCATGAAGCAAACGGTGAAGGGCACAGGAGCATATTTTCTTATTCCCCAAAAGGTACACAATAATCGAAAGAAACTGCGTGTAGCGTACCACACATAACAGAAATGAAACTTTCAAGGTTGTCAAAGAAAGAGGGAGAGACCCGAGAGAGAATGACAAAGTGAGAGAGAGAGAGAGAGAAAGAATATACATCTAAATAAATTTACAACATTTGCAGAGAATACAAATAGACAAAATTTACAAAAAAACGGAGAAGGGTCGACCGGTATAGGTAAACGCTGGACACAAACAACGCGCACTACTCCGAGCGTTTATCACCCGCACAAACGCAGCGATTCCAGGACCGCAGCAATGGCACAAATTACCGCAAGGCAATGCCATTACCAACTTACGTTTCCACGACAGTCGGTTTTACGTTACCGAAACGACCCAGATTTTTATCCGTCCAAGGACTGTCACTCCAGCAGCATTACCCGTATGTAAGTGTGGGGAGTGTTTATGCTGCTACAACAACAACAACCAATAAATCCGACGCCGGAATGGATAGAACTTTATAGTACGCACAAGCACTAGCCAGGAAACGGATATAAGCGCCATAAAGTAGGCACCAAAAACAAAACGCCAAAAAAATTGGGGCCAAAAAATGCCCAAACAGTAGGCACCAAGGAGATATAACGTCAAAAAGTAGGCACCAAAAATATATTTCCTACAAGTTTGCAACAACAAACAAGCGCCAAAAAGTAGGCAGTGTTATTTCTCACTAGAATTTAGCAACCACAAGGAAAAACTCAGGAAAAATAGCCTAAAGTGTATCTAAGATATATGTAAGGTATAGCTCTCTCTCTCATTTTCCACTACGTTATCTCTTTTTTCTCTTCCGCGGAACGAAAATGCCCAAAACGTTGCATAGCCTTGAAATTTTACTCTCCATTCTCGCTCGTCCATCGACGCCTAAGAAGTTGCACTTCAAAAACTGTTGTTGTAGTTTTTTTCGGAATTCATATTTCTTCATATGTTTAAAAAAAATTAAATCATTTTAATTTTTATAGCATGAAAAAATTGCCTTATAACTTAAAAAAAAAATCACAAAACAAATAAAAATCGGTCCTTCACTGAATGTCTGCTCATCCATCAAGTTTATGGATAGATACATATAGGTATATGTATGTGCACATATTTGTATGTAAGTACTGCGCGCCTTTCTTCATTACATCCCAAACGAAAAGTTAGGAATTCTAAACGCAGCTTGCAATGCCCGCATAGTAAAAGCATTTTGAAAATTTGTTCCCTCTGTCTACGCAAAATGGGTGGAGTAAATATGATAAGAAATTAATTGTGGCAAACCTTAAACTTGAATTCCTGAAAACTTTCTTTATTCATGTACAAACACAAGATTTTTTAATGTATGTATTACCATATCCGCTTGCCAGACCTTGAAGTATTTAAATTATTGCCTACCAGGATATGTTTACATAAATTCTTCTGAGCATCAAAGGGTTAAAATTTATTTTCTTATGTTCCCCTATTCTATCAGACAGGGTTGTATTTAATATTAACTATTTTATATTAGTGGCAACATCCATAATCGATGCTGCCAGATTTTTTCTTATTCTAATGAATATTCACTTCATTTACGGAAAAATAATTACAAAGGAAATGAATGTGCCAAATGTTGCATACTATGTGTACAAAAGTTCTAATGTTCTAATCGTTACGTAAGAAAATAATACTGGGAAATAACTAAAAAAGTCAAACAATACATGCCACTGCCAATGCATGGCGTTTTGCTCAAAATGTGAACTCTGATATTTATAAATCCTCATGAGTAAGGCTGCTCTATCCATATAGTCGTTTGCTACTATGCTCTGCCTTGTTCTTCTTCTTCTTCTTGATTAACACGATAACCGCTTACACGAATTTGGCCGAGTTTAACAAAGCGCGCCAGTCGTTTCTTTCTCGTGCTAACTGGCGCCAATTGGACACACCAGGTGAAGCCAATTCCTTTTCCAACGCAGACGAGGCTTTGCTCATCCTCTGCTACCACCAGCCGGTACCGCATCGAATACTTTCAGGCCCGGAACATTTGTATTTATTCGGACGACATAACACAGTCAAAGTAGCTGATGGATCTTTATTCGCTGCACTATGTCTATGTTGCGTACAGCTGATACAACTCAGTCTTCCACTGCCTTGGGCCCAACATGCAAAGGTCTAAAATCTTCCGCAGTATGCTCCTCTCAAAACTTTTTCCTTTATATCAACAGCTCTGCTGGCTGCAGATATCAGCCCGTCGGAGGTCTCATAATGGTATCAAAACGACGCTTTAGTACTATTTGAGGTGTGCCAGACTGGCGCTTCAACCATCTCACCTACCTACCATCTTTCTCTCAAACACTCCAAGGGGCGTCCTTTCGTTATACTTTCATCGAACAAGCTTCTGCATTTATTGGTTAGAGAGAGAAGGAAGAGAAGAAAACAGCGCTAACACTTTCCTTTTGAGAAATACTGAAGCACATAAGGCGAATTCATGCAGTGCGATAGCAATAGTACAAAAGCCAAAAAGCAAATATGCACGTACTTTTTCTTTTTGCAATTTTGTGGTTTGAATGCCAGCTAATTACAGTTAGAGGTAGGAACGCTCCCGAGCGCCCTTTGGTAGTTGTTGAATAACTCAAAAAGTATTATTTAACTAATTATTTAAGTTTTATAATTTTATTTTATTTTTTTGACTAAGGCACTCTTGCCGCAAACGGGCGATATGGCAACCAAACAGTCATTCCCTATGTAAAATCGCTCTTATTGAAGTCATGAGGTTTAGTTAAAACAGTTCATTTTTCTTATTTGAAATTTTAAACTCAATGTTTAACGAAATAAAACTAAATATAAGTTGAAAATATTTCTTTTCCATGAAATTTAATTAAATACTATGGCCATATTCTTTAAATTCATTTCAACTCGACTTATGTTTTCTTTAATCGCATACGTAATAAATTATCAAAATTTCAAACTATCTGGTATTTTGATGTTGCCATATTCGTAGCTTTGTGTAATATAAAGCAGCAACCCCGTTGGCGTCGTTCGCGCGTGTTCGGTGTTTTAACGTCGTTGTGCGGTCGGCATTTTTCACTACTTCATTAAGATCGAAAGAGGAAGGAGGAAACGACGAAAATTTGCACTTATTAATTTAGCGGAGTGCGGCATCGGTGATTTTGAAATTTTATCTATATTTAACTATAACTAAGTAAAAAAGCAACCAGCAAATATGTCCGACGAAAAGAAGGTAAGTTAGTGCAAATGTTTAAGTAAAGAAAATGAGAAAAATAAACAAAGTTCTGGCTAAAATAGAAAAAAACTCAAGTGCAACCTACCGAAAGTGTGCGAACTATGTAGCAAAGTAGAAAAAAAAAGTGTATGACGCCGACAACATGGCGCGGTAGCTGAGTATTTGACCGCTTATGCTTGTAAATTGTTGTATTGTAATTGAAGTAAGCAAAATCCAGTAATTGAGCATCACTATATTGACCGCCGACTGTCCTTTCTTGCGTTAATCGCGCAAAACTGATGTGCCTTAAGTGGACTAATGCTCAACATAACCTTAAACTCGTATTTCCTTAACGCTAGAGTAGCGACACCCAAGTTTTTCCACCGTTTACAATTCCGTCAGCAGGCACGGGGTAAAATATAGTGGCACCACTTAATTTAGAATTACGGTGTTTGGAGTATTATATTCCAGACGGATTTCACAAAGATGAAATATGAGGCATTTTGTCTAACCGCACAGTGGAGCAATTCTGCGCACATTTATGTTTTTGGTAAAAAAAAACGGTAGAAATCTAATAAATCAGCCAAAATTCCGGTGTTTTTTTATAAGGTCGTATGTCTTACGTGAAACTACATAACTAAATAATTTATTTATTTTATTTCCAGGGAGAAACAGAGCACATCAATCTGAAAGTTTTGGGTCAAGACAATGCTGTTGTCCAGTTCAAAATTAAAAAACATACACCCTTAAGAAAGCTTATGAATGCTTATTGCGACAGAGCGGTAAGTCTTGTATACATTCGATCCGCCTACGAAATATTTATTAAACTCTTTGGTTTTTTTTGTTTGTTTTGTGTATAGGGGCTATCCATGCAAGTAGTACGGTTTCGTTTTGATGGTCAGCCAATAAATGAAAATGACACACCAACATCATTGGAGATGGAAGAAGGTGATACTATCGAAGTGTACCAACAGCAGACGGGAGGCCGAAATTAATTTTGAAATTAACCACGCAAATCTATAATAAATTCACTTAAACATGAAAAAGAATCAATTTAATATACAAAATACAGAAGAAATGTTAAAATAAGTATCATCCAAAAAAATGCTGAAGAAATACTAAATGAGCAGCAAGCCCCTGATATGTGAAGAGAAAGAATGCTGCTCAAAAACAAAAAACAAATTAAATCTGCGCAAATCTTTACCAAGTTTCAGATTGTTTAAAAAAGGGGGTTTGTTGATCATGTGCGAGACGATACGAAATGCCGCTCAAGAGTGCTTGCAACAAAATGGATCCAGGATATAAATTTTACATTTTCTAATAATTTAACTTTACACTATTTTATAAGCAGTTTGTATCGAATTAATTTTAATTTATGAATGGAAACTAAAGAACGCATTTATTATTAGACAGACCAAACTTTTTTCATTGTTCATTAAAAAAAAAATAATTACAGAATGAGTTGAGTTGCATTAGGCACGAGCGATGTGGAGTTTCACAGTCTTTGACCACAAACCATGTTGTGCTTTCAATGCGAATTAGTTGTGCGCAGACGGGCAAACGGCAGGTTTAATTTACATAAGTAAATTTTTTAGATCGTATAACTGTGTATTAAACAATTTAAAAAAAAAAGCTGAAGAAATATACGAGTATGGAAAACAAAACAATCATTTGTCTTGCTATTCAAATTTCGATACAGTTAGCATGGAATATGGAATGGAAACATGTATAAAATAAGTTGGGCATTTGTGTCTAGCTGGCGTTGATATTTTGTAGATTTGATTTTAGTCGATTTGTCCCACAGTGCGGAAGTGACTCACTGCACTGTGCAGCATTTGTACAGTTGCTACAAAACATGCGTCCTCGAATATTCGAGAAAAGCTGACATTGAAAGCGACATCTATCGAACGCGCGAATTAAAAAAGTTTTTTAACCTAACTTTTTTAGTGGTCCCACCGAAATTTCGGACCGTTTAATATTAATAATTTTATTAGCCTTTCAAAATTAACTCACGATAATCTACATTAAATTAACAGCTGCATGTCCAAAATTTCCGTTCAAATATATTTTGTTACAAAAAAAAATCCCATACGCAACGGAATTCGCTTTTCAGTTCTTATCATTCGAAAGAAAATAAATTTTTTTTTGGTTTTTGGGTTTTTAACCTTTCTTTCAATTAATCTCATTATCCTTTATTAAGTCTTTCTTCCTCAATCCAACATGCATGAATTGATTGTGCAGACCCTGCGCACATACAAACACATACACACATGTGTATACATATATTTACAGAGACATGTGTCTACTTACGTACATAGTAAATACATACATATATACAAATATTCTGTATATTATTAATGTCATACGATTTAATCATCACTTCCTAACCATTCCCAGTTCCCAAACATTTCTTAAATTTTTCATCCGATGCGCTGCTTACTTTTCCCTGCGCATCAATGATGGCTGCTGTGATGCATTTCCGAATAGAATATTTGTATTATGAAGTCGAATTTGACGTCTGGGAACAATTGCCAATGTGCATAGGATTCGAGCTTTTTCAGGTGTAATCAAAATCAATGGACTTTACCAACTTATTTCTTAGATTCCATCTTACTTTTGGCTTCATGCTTTGCCCGCTCTTTGACTTCGCTCACTTTTTTCAAATGCCTTTTGCCGGTCAAATGTTGTTGTAACGCCGCAATATGACACATGGATATGTTACAGTATTCGCAATAATAAGAGCCACTTGGAGTACGATACATAGATAAGTCAGTGCTCGGGTTGCTTTGCTTCAGACTTTCTAATATTGTATCTTCGGTGTTACTTGTTGCCGGCACATTGGATAAAGGTATTGTCTGTGCAACAAAATGTTCCAAGTTCAAAGCTTTCATCTTTTTTTTGTGTTTTACTCCTTGCAAATGCATTGTCATCTGCCCCTTCGAGGTGGCGTTCACTTTACATAAATCACAGTACAACGATTTCGGTTCAACTTCGCTAGTAGTTCCTCCCGTAGAAATGGCTTTAACGTCAGCCGGATTAACCGCAGACATGCCGATAGCAGTTGTAGGTGTTGTAGTATCAGGTGTGGTGCCACTATCAGGCGTACTTTCAACTGTTTGTAATTTGAACAATTCACCGATACCAAAACGCTCGTCATTGGTTTTTGGTACATATTTGGTGCCAGTGCGCACCCATTTATTTTGAGCATTGTAATAACCAGCTCCTGAAGGTTGCGAAACCTTGCTAGCTACCAGTTTATGCTTGCGGCCTGAGTAATGTTGGCTGGCATGTGCCAAAGAACCAAATTTCAAATCACAGATTTCGCAGTGGAAAGCCTCTGGGCCGCTTTGCCCATCCTTAATGAATCTCTTAACTGTCGGTGGTGTAAGTCCTTTCTCTACATAATTCTTACTCAACCAATTGGTTATATGGCGATCATGCTGCTTGGACTCATAGTGATCCTTGGCGCTTTTTGACGAATTCATTTGCACATCACATAATGTGCAATGCAGGGGATGTATCAACTTTTTTAACTCATCTGGATAGCTTCCATCGCGGCCTTGAAATATTACTAACAGCCCATCGGTGGCTGTTTCAGTCAACGAATCCTTCTTTGTATTGCCAGGACCTGCACTGTACTTACGTTTCAGCGGCGGCTTCGCAGGCAATGGTGGTATATAATTTGTTCCCTGTAAGCCTGGAGGAATATATCGATTAATATTTTGATATTGACTGCAAGTATCCACATCTTGCTGTTGCTGCTCCTCAGTGGAAGTTGGAAGCGATGAAGCGGGTGGTTGCACGCCTTGTTGAATTGTGGGAATATGGTAGCCAGCCAGAAATTCGTTACTCATCCTGAAATGTAACTATAAACAGTGTGTTTTTCAATTATTAACAATTCCTTTGTATCTAAACAACATTTAATAAATAAGCAATACCGGTTGCAGGCCTTGTTATTTTCAAGGGATAATAGAGTTGCCATAACTTAAGAAGGAGAAATCTAGCTAGAATTTGGACAGAACGTCTTCCCACACAATTCGTATTTGCATAAAGCTGCTTCAGACCGCAAATTGAATTGTACTCAAGGCGGCGGTATGGGTGAATGTCGAAATATCCATGAGAATTTAAACGAACAAAAGAGTAATATTTAGTTTACTACAACACGCTTTAAAAGAAAAGGATGTAAAAAGGATGAGCGGTGTATCCCCATCTTACAACTGAAAACCGCATCCTACGGAGGCTTTTAAATAAATTAATGTTTAAGTTGTATAATTCAGCGTAAAGTTGGTGCTGCCACACACCTCAAATAAGAATGAAGTACGTATGCCGGAAGGATGTTTGTAAATGTGTAGTAATTTTTGCTTTTGTATACAATTGAGCAACATTTTTGAAAATACAAATATTGCGTTTTTATGGAAAAAAATGGGTTCGGTGACCAACAGTACTCGAAAACGGCTAAACCGAGCTTCTTAACTATATTTTTTAGTAATTAATCGAGGATTTTTTCTCACTGATAAATATTTAGTTTTTTATAAACAATTTCAGCGCGAAATTTTGGTCAAAAATTGATTTTTTTTTTGAGAAACCACCATTTGGTAAAAAAAAAACTATTTTGCTTATTCTTTCAGTTAATTACTAGATTTAACATTACTTTAACGACATATGTGTGGTTTTTAATTTCAAAGGATCCAGTCGAAAGGTATAGTGGTCACCGCAAAACGTCTTTTTTGAGAGGAGCTCCCGGAGTTCAGCTGTAGCTCCTTTAGAAATAAATATTTTTACTAATACTAAGTCTTAAAATACAGTTCAATGATAACATGTATACAAATTTTTCAAACATTTAAAAGTTTTCTCAGAAAAAATTCTGGAAAATTCGCTTATTTTTGGCCTTCTAACTATATATAATATAGCCCCTCAAATAAGAATAAAGTTCATATGCAGACACGTTCACTGGAAGGATGTTTAATGAATTGCGAAACATTTTTGAAAATATAGAATATGTCGCAGAATAGGCTTATTTGCCCATTGTACCAATTCCAGCTAAATAAGAGCTAAGTATGACCATTGTACGTCTGTGTATATTTTTCGGTGGCGCCATATTTCTGCAGGTATAACTTTGTGCACGACGACAGAGGAAAAGAGACGGACTCTGTTGTCGAGTAAGGTCTGGTCGTAAGGCGCGGAATATATAAGCGAAACAGAGAGAGCAATAGAATACTGAGATGATGAAATTATACAGGCTCAGTTTCGTAAGTCCGTCAGGCGGTCGGGCAGTTGAGATTGCGCCTTGCACTAGAGCAGAACTTACTTGCCTAGAGTTGTGAAATTTGCAAAGAGAAGAATAATGAGTCAAGACAATGTTCCGACAAATATATAAACATTGTTTTTTCTCGGAAAAAAGCGTCGCAAGAGAATATTTGGAATAAAAACCGGACGATTGTCTGATTGATTTTGTTATATGCGTGTATAAATCATCAAAACTTGAAGACAACGATGTTTAAGGTATCACAAAAAACAGCAAAGTAACTCAAAAGCAAGAATTACGGTGTACAACAATATTCTATTCCTTCGATAAGCTTTAAAGAGGCGGCGACTACAAGGGTGTTGATAAATTTGTAACATGTTTGCATATAACTCTTTCCGTGTGAGCGTCCTTCGGCAGCGCTTCAAAAGAATAACCCTCATCAGTCCAACTCCGGCTACGCCATCCACAGTATTTGTGCGTAGAACTACTTTTCACGTTAAAACCATTAAATCAAAAATTAAAATTTCATATGCATGCAAATTTGGAGATAGTAAGGAGGCACAAGGACTAACAACCATCCCCAGCAGCACTGAACTGAAGTACTGAATTTTTGTTTTTCCTTATTTTTATTTTCATTTGCAGGCATCCGGCAGCACAATACTGTTGCCAATTCCAATGAATCGTTTGAATACCTCTTTTAAAATTCGAAAGTGATTGTATTGATAAACGCATCTGCATTTAATTTTCATTGAAATATTTTGATTACAAGTCAAAAACAAGTAAAAACACACGTGTGACTGAATATTTTATGAATTGGAGTGAAGTTTAGAATAATATGCTGTATAATGTGCCAAACTATAGTGAAGTTCCCGAGGGCACTTTGAAGGCAAATAATTACCAAACTATTAATTTCACAATAATTGCGAGTTATAAAAGTTGTTCCTGAACTATTCTCAAATATCTCCATCAAGTTTTATTAAATAAATCATTAAACCTTACCTAAAATTGCCCATGTCGTATTATATTAAGCCCGACACAAACAAAAAAGCAAGAACAACGGAGCACGCCACTTTGACATTCAAAATATGCTTTGACTCGTTGCATCGAGGTGTTGAAAAATTAAAGAAAAAAATTCCAAGAAGCTGATGGAGAAAATTAAAAAAGAAAGAAATATAAATTTGAATCAATCACTTTTCATTTCAATTATGATGACACGATAGCATATCGTCAAAATGAAAAACTTGCCATTAAAGTATTGAACAGCAGACGTCCCGCAATGCCTAACAAGATATCCCTTGGTATTTATTACTCTTCATGAGCAATGAACGATTTCTATTGGCAATATATTGTCTGATAAAAGTACCAAGATACATATAAATTTTTGCCTGTGGTTATGTGTAATGAAGGCGGCATAGTGAATTGAAAACTTCAAAGCTGTTTTGAGCGATTTGACCAGCGGAAATATTTCTATATCGATACAACTTTGACAAAGGATTTTTATTAATACTACCTTGGCAAAGATTATTGGTACAATTATTAAAGCAAAAATTCAAATCATTAAGCAAAATGTTCAATGGAAATAAAAAATGTCGATTTGCAAGTAACTGTAGAAAATATAATATATACTCATGATATCTCGACCGGATACGGCACGGAGAAAGGCTCATACGCTCAGTCCAACTTAGTTCCATCTTAGGTTTATTGAGAGAGCTGTGGATGAGGTATTGTGATGAGTAGAGATCACAAGAGATTGTGGGGTCGAGGTGCATGCGTAATTTTCATTAATTCACTCATTTATACACTATTATTTGTATCCTGATAAATAAACTCAACAGATACGGTATTCAAGGCAATGCTCTGGGCTGGATCCACTCATATCTATCTGAAAGGCAGTTTCAAGTGAGGGTCACACCTGGGTCCAACTCTGTTCAACATATTCGTTAACGACATTGGCGATCATTTACTGTCTGAGTACCTGCTATATGCGGACGATTTAAAAATCTTCAGATCGATTACTAGTGTACAAGACATCAAAATTCTCCAGAGTTATATTGACTTATTGTCAGCCTGGTGCAGCAGAAACAAACTTGTGTATTAAATAAATAAATAAAATACAAACGAAAACATTAATTCTCAAATCTCTGATGCTATTATATTCACTAAGAACGGACTACCGGTTCATGAACCGCGTAAATTTCTGTACCCTCTCAATCTCTCAAAAATACCATAAGAGGGAATGTTTTGTCGCTGCTAGCATTCTTCTCATCAGATCTGTGTTTATGCCGGCTGCGGATATGGTTTACGGGTTACATTGCTCATAATTTTTTAAGACAATCAAGATTACTATATGCCTTACACTGTTGTTGGTGTAATGCTGAAAACAGTGACCGACGTAGACGCAGTCCCCAGTCAGCTGTTACGATCAAACTAATGAGAACCCCATGTAAATGAAAAATTACTTCCTAGCGTATCGTAGTATCGTAGATTTTATCGCGGGATTTTTGAAAATTCCCGTAGAACTCTGTCAGCTGATTGCTCTCTCACCACACAGAGTTGCCAAACAGTACATTTCGAAATCGTTTACCAAATAAACTTAGAAAAATTTTAATTTTTCTTAAAATAACTTAAAAACAATGTTGAATAATGTTAATTATAGATAAATGAACTATTTGCATTCGTTGGTTTTTGACTTTGACATACAATGAAAAATTGTAACTGATAACGCGGATGTGTGTAAAAGTGTATATGCAAAAATATCAATGGCAACATTGTGTCGATACAACCAAACACAAACCGATGTATTGTGTAAATATACAACTAAAAGAACGCAGTTGTTTTCTACGAGATAAGTTTTGCTTAATTTTGTATATCATACGGGCTGCGAAAAGGGACTATGATACATTGGTGAGTGTGAGCACCATAAGTAAAATATACACACCATATCGATAGAAATAAACCAAAAATGACGTACAATAAAACTTCATATGCTGATGAGACTTTCGTAAACTTTCGCTTTATTAATAAAAAGAGGAGTAGATTTCGGAGGTCAAAGGGTAATTTTAGACAATTTCAGACCTTAAAACCTGCTTGGCTGTTTACAAAACCAAGTACGTTATTGCAGAGGTAAATGAAATTCCTTGATTTTGATGTAATATTTTGTGTTTATAGAGGACATTTTAGCTTTATTTATGTTATTATTATAATATTTTCTTTTTTTCCATACAATTTTGTTTCGATATGTTTTAAAATATGTAAAATTTAAATTTCCTCCATTTTTTATCAGCACCGATGTTATTTACTTCAAAAGGCCTGTATCGGTATCGGCACTCATTCGTAGCTTTTTTGCACATAACTGACCGCAAAAATGCTACGCTGCTTTTACATCCGACGTCATAATCAGCTGATGGCAAGCATTGTGCTACAAACAAAAGTGATTAAACGTTTCAAAGCCGCGTCGACCAATAAAAGAAACTATCTTTAGTGTTAAAAAATAATTAAAAATAAATTTAATTATTAATTTCTTCCAAAAAATACTAGCGCAGTTAGTATGGAAGATGACGATGCTGGGGTACACCGCCTTGAAGGCTCAGCTGGTACTATTCGTGGTGGACTGGTAATTAGGAAACCGAAAGAGGAGGGTAGCGATAGCAAATTTAAAATGCCAAAGCCGTCCATACTAGGATTGGATCGTTTAGCAGCGCAGCGCCGAAAAGAGCGTGAGGAATCGCAACGCTTAATATCCTTCAAAGACAATGAAAACGATGATGATGAGGAGCATAAAGGCTGCTTATCAGCTACATCTTCAGGTGGTGAGTTTGCATTTAAAAAACCCGACGCCAGTAGCCTACATAAGATGAATCGACAGTTGCGTGAATCTAAAGTGGAGACACCAACGCATACAGGTGGAGTGTCCGAAGAGGCTCGTGAACGATTGCGTGAGCATGTGAAACGAGATCGAGACCGCAATACCAAGAGCGGAATCCGTTATTCTACACGTGAACACAGTAAAAGTGATTCCAGAGAACGTTCGTCATCAAGTTCATCCAATCGCAGTCGAGATCGGGAACGCCGGCGCGATAGAGAAAGGCACAGCGACAGAGATCGCGATAGGAATCGCGATAAGGACGGCTATAGGGAAAGAGATCGCCGTGAACGTAGTAGAAATGATTCGGAGCGTAAGAATCGTGGTGATGCAACATCATCTGTTCGTAGTGGCGAGCGGACACCTCGATTTAGGGACGAACCACGAACACCAATGGATATCTCTGTAAGTGGCAGTGCTTGGGACGAGGACGACTCTGACCGTCCGTCGCAGTCCAAGAAATCCTCTTGGGACTTTCCCACACCCAAATCGTACGCCAGTTCAGATCGACCCGATTGGTCCACGAGAAGCGGTAGTAGCAGTGGTATTGGTACAAGCAGTTCTCGAGGTCGGTCTCGTCACGAACGTGAAGATGATACTCCAAGGCCAACACCTGCTCACAACTATAATGCATGGGCAAATGATCGCAAGCGTTCAGGTGCAACGCCAGCTACCGGACGCAGTAACCGCCAGCCGTGGGGTGAGAGCGAAGAAGACAGAGATCTATGGGAAGAAGAGCAGCGTCGTCTAGATCGTGAATGGTATAATATCGATGAAGGTTACGATGATGAAAACAATCCTTTCTATGGTGCTAATGCAGAGTATTTCCGGTAAGAAACATTTATTTCAGTGGATTTGTTTTCTTTTTTGTTTTTTAACCAAGTACGATATTTTTAATCTAAATAAGTTATTTTTTGCAGTAAACGTGAGGAAATAATCGAACAAAAGCGTACAAAGCGTATTAGTGCACAACAGCGTCAAATCAATAAGGATAATGAGCTTTGGGAGCGTAATCGTATGCTTACATCTGGCGTGGTGATGTCCATCAATGTAAATGAAGATTTCGACGAAGAGGCGTTGGAGCGCGTGCATTTGCTGGTGCATCATATTATACCACCGTTCCTCGATGGACGAATTGTGTTCACTAAACAACCAGAACCGGTTATACCGGTCAAAGATCCCACCTCTGACATGGCGTTGATTGCGCGCAAGGGCAGCGGTCTGGTGCGTGTGTATCGCGAGCAAAAAGAACGTCGAAAAGCACAAAAGAAACACTGGGAGTTGGGTGGTACGAAATTGGGTAACATTATGGGTATTGAAAAGAAGGCTGACGAAGAAGATGCCAAATTCGATAAGGACACAGATACAGCAGACTATCGACGTGACCAAAAATTCGCCGAGCATATGCGCGATCAAGATTCGGGTGGAAAAAGTGATTTTGCGCGCAAAAAAACCATCTCGGAACAGCGTCGATTTTTACCCGTATTCGCTGTGCGTCAAGAGCTCTTGAATGTTATAAGGGAGAACTCGGTCGTTATTATTGTGGGTGAAACGGGTAGCGGGAAAACAACACAGTTAACACAATATTTGCATGAAGATGGATATAGCAATTTTGGCATGATAGGTTGCACGCAACCTCGTCGTGTGGCAGCCATGTCTGTGGCTAAACGTGTCTCCGATGAAATGGGCACCAAGCTGGGTAATTTTATTAGTTGTAAATTGTCTTCTTCATGATTTAAAAAATTATATTTGTTTTGTGCAGGTGACGAAGTGGGCTATGCTATACGTTTTGAAGATTGCACTTCCGAAAAGACCGTTATCAAATACATGACCGATGGTATATTATTGCGAGAGAGTTTGCGTGATCCTGATTTGGATGGTTATTCGGCTGTCATCATGGACGAAGCACATGAACGTTCCTTGTCTACAGATGTCCTTTTCGGATTGCTGCGAGAGGTGAGTGTTTTAAGCCATTTTTATTTATTTTTGTTAACTACGCTGGGCACTTTAGCGACGCGAAAAAAAAGATTACCTTATTTGGTTAGTAGTTAAGATTATATATTACATCTATATATATATATATATATATACAAGATCCTCTAACTCCTAGTTGGAGTATTGGGCGTCAACAACTCCTCTTCACCATCGAACACGGTTTTGTGCAAGGGCTCTAAGTTCATTCCAAGTCTTATTCAAAGACCTCATTGCCGCCTACGTTGAACGGCGCCAAATGGTTCGTGATGGGTCTACATTTCTTGCTACCTGTTCGAAGGGGTTTGGCCATCTTTCTCAGGGTGTGACCGATCCATTGCCATTTCCTTCTGTTTGTTTCAGTCGTCACATCGGATTGATTATCCTCCTTCAGTAATTCAGTGTTAGACATAGTATGCGAGGCCAAAAAGTTCGGCGCAAGCAGCGATTAATGAATGTTTGTGACGCCTGAAAACTCGCGCTCCCTAATCCTTCGAATACAAGATTTATATATATATATGTATATATAATTGGCGCATACACCCTTTTTGGGTGTTCGGCCGAGCTCCTCCTCCTATTTGTGGCGTGCGTCTTGATGTTGTTCCGCAAATGGAGGGATCTACAGTTTCAAGCCGACTCCGAAAGGCAATATTATTTATGAGGAGCTTTTTCATGGCAGAAATACATTCGGAGGCATGCCATTGCGTGCCGAGGGGCGACCGCTAGTAGAAAAATGTTTTTCTTAATTTTGGTATTTCACCGAGATTCGAACCTACGTTCTCTCTGTGAATTCCGAATGGTAGTCACGCACCAAAACATTCAGCTACGGTGGCGATATAAGAGTTGGTGAACTTTAATTCCGCAAGGTAGCCAATCTTCCTACGGCTCGCTTCATCATTCACCGTATTGGCTATTTTAATTGCAGATTCGATTACTTGCAAACCAGAACAAACAGACAAAGTCTAGCTGAATATTTACAACTTCCCCTTGGCCCACTCTTTAACCAGGCGAATCTCAATGACCACTATAAAGAGTTTTTTGTTGTTGTTGTTGTAGCAGCAGAAACATTTCCCATACATGCACGGGGAATGCTGCTGGAGTGACAGTCACTGGCCAGATATAAATCCGGGTCGTCCCGGTAACGTAGAACCGACTATCATGGGAAATAAAAACTTTTCGGCGACTGCGCTTTTTTGCTCCCGAATTTGTTTTGCATTTTTCGGTTGACAAATCTGAACTGATAAACACAAACTGATTACACGCCAAAATTCCCTATTGGTCTTCAGAATAATAATTCTAGTAGGAAACGGGGCACCTCCAACCAAAAGTTGCCATATACCTTTCATTAGGTATTTAAGATAAAATTTTTGAAATAAAAAAAAAAGTAGAGTCAAGAAGATCCGAGAGATTTGGCAACTCCTAAAACAGTCAGGCTAAAAAGCCCATTGTATTTAAAACTCTGGAGAGTAAAAGGGTAGATAGTCAAGGAGGATAGGAGAGGAGTAACAGAATACTGTTCACTAGACAGGGCACGACACTAACCACCTTTTTACATGCCCTTTAAAACCTACTCATCTAACACCCCTCTCCCTCTGGACCCAACCTGTCGAAACAGCATGTTTCCTGGGCCTACCCTTACATGAGCCAGACGAAGACGACCGGTGATATACCCTACACTGACGGGGCTTCTATCATTTCAACAGGAGTAACAGAAAGTGAGGGATAGGATATAATAGAGACGGAGAGGTAGCTAGACTTGTGAGAACTTTCCAGTTTCTTTGGCAAATTTACAGGGTGGGCCATGTAAAATTTGCTTTTTGAATCGGCTTTAAAAAAAAAAATAATCCTAATATTTTCAAACTTTTTTTTATTTTGAAGATTGAACATTGTCATTTATGAATGAAAAATAATATCGTTCAAGTGACTGCCACGACTGGCTTTACAGTAGGCCATTCGATCAACCCAATTTTTAAGCACATTTTCGATTGTTTGGGCTCCTATTTCATGAATGGCAACTTCGATTTCGTGTTTTAAAGCATCAATCGTCTCTGGATGGTTCGCCTAACATTTGTCCTTAACGGCTCTCCACAAAAAATAGTTCAACGGGCTTAAATCACAGCTCCGAGGCGGCCAATTGATATCGGAATTTCGGCTGATTATTCGGTTTTCAAAAACGCTAGCCAAAAGTTCGAGTGTAACTTTGGCAGTGTGACAAGTTGCACCGTCCTGTTGAAACCAAATGTCGTCCATGTCATCCTCATCAATTTTTGGAAACAACTCGATGAGCATCTCACGATAACGCTCGCCTTTTACTGTAACCGCGGCTCCTCGCTCATTTTCGAAAAAAATGGCCCGATGATGCCGCCAAACCAAAAACCGCACCAGACAATGACTCGTTGTGGATGCATTTGCTTCCCTACAGTAACGTGTGGATTTTCTGAGCCCCAAATCCGACAATTTTGTTTATTGACGTAGCCACCGATGTGAAAATCAGAAATGAAGAAGAAGACTCACCACTTTGGAAATAGGTTTTCAATATTTCCCAATTTTGTTCAAGCGTATAGCGTCCCATTTCGTAAATGTCAAACCTTTAAGTAAATTATGAACACATTTGACATGTAATTTGTGTTACCATTCTCAAAAAAATAGGTGGTTCAAAAAGCAAACTCTATATGGCCCACCCTGTACCAAGCGGTTTTTAAGTTACTGTTACACAGTTCAAAAAACATACCGTGACCGACAAAAGTCTACATACACCCCCCATTTACACTGGATTGAAAGCTCAAAAACTTCACTGAAAAATGTGTTTACAAAGTTTTATTTGAAAGCTTTTTCTAATCATTATAAACTTACAAAAATCCATACATTAACATAAAATAGCAAAGCTATGGCAAATAAACCTAAAACCAACAAAAGTCTACATACAGTACACGAATATCTTACTCCAGTGTGAAAAACTTCACTTATGTAACTCTAAGTAATATTGCTTTTTAGTATTTAGTTGGTCCACCATTAGCATCAATTACAGCTTGAAGCCGTCGTGGCATCCAGGTGACTAAATTTGTTAACTCTGCAGAAGTTATATTGCTCCAAGCTTCTATTAGTCGTTCTTTGAGTACTGAAGCGCTTGAAGTCGGATTTTTTCTAATTTTTCGATCTAAAATTTCCCAGACATGTTGAATAATATTCAAATCTGGACTTTGCGATGGTGTATTTAATTGCCTTGGAGCATGGTAAAGCAGCCAATCCTTCACAATGTGTGCTGTGTGCTTTGGATCGTTATCTTGTTAAAAGACCCAACCTGGAGCAAGCTCCAAATCATTCACCGAAGATTTTAGATTGACTGCCAATAGTTATTTGTATTTATAACAATCCATATTACCTTGAACAAATATTAATCTTCCAACTCCAGATGCAGCAACAGCTCCCCAAACCATTACATTGTCGCCACCATGCTTCACTGTTGATCGCAAATTCTTCGGACTCAGTGCAGTATTTTTTTTTACCTCCACACTTTTGCTCTTTCATCGCCACCGAATATATTAAATTTCGACTCATCTGTAAACAAAACTTTTTGCTAAAAATCTATCCCCTTTTCCGTGTGTGCTTTGGCGAACTCCAGACGAAGTTTACGGGTTTTTTCAGAAATAAGAGGTTGTTTTTCGTGGTGTTCTACTATGAAAGCCGTTTTTGTTCAGAGCTCTTTGAAGTGTTCTTGGATGAACACACTTGTTGGATGAGCTTGCCAATTTCGGAGCAGAAACTTTTAGATTTTTGTCCACTTCTTTTAGAATCAAGCTGACGTCTCTGCGAGATAGTTTGTTCGGGCGGCCACTGCGCGGCTTATTTTCGGTGGAACCACTATTTTTTAAGTTTAAACACATTTTTAAGCAAAGTGTTTGTACTTTGTAAACAACTTATGTGGGCCCCTGTAGTTTTGAGAAAATCGCATTTAAAGTTTTACTATCGAGCTCCGGAGCGCCCGAGCACCCTTTGTTAATTGTTGAATAACTTCACTTAAAATTTTCACACAATATTTTTAAGATATTATACTTTAAGAAAATGCAAAAAATTAAATCTTTTGAAAATTCTGACTACCTTAACCCTTAAGTCGCATGTCCTTTGCTCTTCACTTCTGTGCACATCTCTCCCCAGCGCTGGAAAAGTGAGAAAGTTTAGGTAAAAAAATGTTAAGCCACACAGATTTGTTGTCAAAAAACGAACCTTTATTCAAATTTCGATGCAAAAAAAAAAAATATATATATATAATTTAATATCATAAGCTTTTCATATATGTATAAGAGCGGCTTATCGCTTTCAAACTTATGCGCTAATATCGTCTAATTTCTAAATACAATACGATATTTTATACAACTTGTAATTTATGTAATAAATACTGCGATGTTTTCAACTCGCGAGCCATGTATTTTTAAATGATATTTTCATATATTTTACTTAATTTCTTTTTAAATGATACAAGTAATTTAAATATTTTTTTATAATTAACAAAACAGATCACATCAATTTCCACTAGCATTGTTGTATGTTTTATACGCATGTCTCACTTGAATCATGCCATAACTTGGCTTACACGCTAACAACCATTAACCGAAAACAAAAAAAAAATATTTTTACAGCTTAACTGCAATTAAATATATTTTTATACATTATTGTACGAATATTACAAGCTACACAAAGTTTGTTTTCGAATTAAACATCAAAAAACATAGTGCATAAATATTTGATATTTATGATTTTAGACCACAGCAAAAACAAAAAAGTACAAACTTTTTAAATTTATCTCGTTTTTTCTATTTTTTTTTAATTTTTTATTTTCAAATGTTTCTTTGACGATGCCAAAATTTTGAAGTCGCATCAGTAAATCTTAAATCTTATAAATAGAAATCAAGTCTTTTTTCATGTAAGAAATTCACAGTTGTATCAGTACGAACTGATTTCAATACTCGTGGCAGAGATGAGAGCGTAACTCCTACTTACATATGTATGTATGCACGCATGTAGGTATGAATGTGGTGTGTATCCTTAAGTAACCGTGTGTTGTACATTTAATAATACAATAAAGTTTATATACAACAACTTTCAGGTCATAAATGTTTTCCATATGCTTCTTGGTACAATAAATACATATTATGTATATGTAGGTATGTTTGTTTGTATGTATAGTTTGTGTATGAGTAATATTTAGTGGGGTATGCACATGCATGTGTGAATGTTCTTTGTATTGTGGTGTGGGAAGGGGAGGGGTAGGCATGTGTGGCTTGACTACTGGAGCCGCTCACTACTATGCAATCAATGATCATCATAATCAACGAGAAGAAGAACGTGCGTGCGCCTTTTGCCTCAAGTTCATTTAAATGACAGAAATTTCGCAACTCAAAACGCTTAATAAAAAAAAGCAAATAATAAAAGATGAAAATTAAATAACAAACATTTTTGTATGAAAATTAAAAAACAAATTTTTTGTATGAAAATTAAAACAAACATTTTTTTTGCTTGAAAATTAAAAAAAAAATATTTGCATGAAAATTAAAAAAAATATTTTTGTATGAAAATTAAAAAACAAAAATTTTTGTATGAAAATTAAAAAACAAATTTTTTGTATGAAAAAAAAAAAATTTTTTTTTGCTTGAAAATTAAAAAAAAAATTTTTTTTTGTATGAAAATTAAAAAAATTGTTTATATGAAAATTAAAAAAAAATATTTTTGTATGAAAATTAAAAAACTAAAATTTTTGTATGAAAATTAAAAAAACAAATTTTTTGTATGAAAATTAAAAAACAAATTTGCTTGAAAATTTAAAAACAAAATTTTTTTTTGTATGAAAATTAAAAAAAAAAAAAATTGTATGAAAATTAAAAAAAAAAGGTTTGCATGAAAATTAAAAAAAAAATGTCAAAAATTTTTTTTTAATGAACATAAAAAAAATGTTTGCTTGAAAATTAAAAAAAAAAACAAACTTTGTATGAAAATTAAAAAAAAGTTTTTTTGAAGAAAATTACAAAAACAAAATTTTTTTTGTATGAAAATTAAAAAAAAATTTTTTTGTATGAAAATTAAAAAAAAAAAGATTTGTATGAAAATTAAAAAAAAAAAAGATTTGTATGAAAATTAAAAAACGTTTTTTTGAATCAACATTAAGAAAAAAAATTTGTTTGTATGAAAACTAAAAAGTATTGAAATTGCTTCTCTATGCAATTGGGAACAACTTTGACTTTGCATTCCGTCGCTTTCGGTTTGGAAATACATATAAGAGACTGTTGCTTTTTAAAGTCGCTCAAGCTCTCTGCCATGTTTGCGTACACCTTTCAGCGTTGGAGTAGATTTTTAACTGAATTTTTGAATAAATTTAGTTTTTACATCCCCTACAAATAATAATAATAATAAATTTTGTTTTAGCCATTTATAGTTATGTACGTATATTAATTTAATATTTGTTTTTGTTTTGCATGTGTATGTATGTACGTATGTGTGTATTTCATGATTGAGCAGCGCCTGCGCATTTACCTATTTTTTCAATTATTATAATTTTTCTTTGGGCTTAAAGTATCAATTTCAAAAAGTTTAACGCCTCATACAGTTGTACGTGCGGACACACAATATTAACCCTGCCTGTTAGTCCTTTCGACTACTAATTATAACGTTTATGAGGTTTAAAAATATCATTGGTCACGCAGGGTTAAATTAAATGTTATACATTTTTTTGTTATCACTGTAAAAATTATAGCGCCACAAATCACTTGCATGTATGTATGCACACGTATAATACTTTGTATTGACGTACGTGTATATAGGTGAGTGTGAATTTATGTGTATGTATGTATGTATGTGTATATTAAATCAATGAAACTTAAGTAGAGGCATACACGTTCTTTTCAGTGTTGTTTTTGTTTTTTTTTTTGTTTCTGTTTTTAGTTTTTTTTGTTTTTGCTTCTTATCTTCAGTGCAATATTTCTTTCTTTATCTCTCTCCATTGATTGATTGATTGATCGATTGATTGATCGCGAATCCTCACTGGGGATTTGTTGGATTCTTCTACGCCGTTAACTGCTTACGCTTGTGCTTATGTATGTATGTATATCCCCTCACTTGGAGGTGGAGTAGGATTTCTGTTTGTTCATTAGCAACAACATGCCGGCATTCATGCCCACGCTGCCCCACTTTACGCACTCGGACATCTGCGAAGTAGAAGATTGACAATAAATTTAGCTTCGTTTTTTTTTTCTTGAATACACATACATATGTATGCATGTATGTACTATAGTATTTAGAATTTATAGCTAGCTGTGTGTGTGTATACTAACCTGTCGCTTCCGCACATCTTGCTGGCGGCTACCATAGCGGCACCAATACACGAAATGCTTGTTATTATTCCACAAACTGTGTTTGGCCTTGCGCGCAAAGGACACCTGTGTAGAAGTGAATTGCAATGAAAATATGTTATTAGACATAAAAAATATATGTAGTAGAATTATTTTCTGTTTTTTTTTTATCTTCCTTACCTGATTTCGTATGTCCTTTTCGTTATGTGCTGATTTCTCCTTGTCGGCGAAATTATTAATTCGCAGTTCCCAGCCTTGATTCCAGATATCCTCGAGTGTTAGTTTGAGCATTTTAAATGTGCCATTATCACGAATTTTCACACTATATATCTCGATAGTTTCAGGTTTAGGTTTATTGTCTGTAAGAAGAAAAAAATATAAAAAATTATTTTAAAATTGCTTGAAAATAAAATTATTTATTTAAAGAAGGTAACCAGATTTTTCTGCTTGCAAATAAAATTATTCTTAAAATAAGGTAAAACA
Source organism: Anastrepha fraterculus (assembly GCA_037575425.1). NCBI lineage: Eukaryota > Metazoa > Arthropoda > Insecta > Diptera > Tephritidae > Anastrepha > Anastrepha fraterculus. The sequence continues at coordinate 182,464 of JAYXIM010020158.1, read as the reverse complement.
TTTTTCTGCAAATAAGTTTGAAAAACTCGAAAATGTTTTTATTTTATTATATTTTTTATTTCACTTTTTTTATTTTTTATTTTTTATTTAATTTTGTTTTATTTGTTTTTCTTATAATTTTTTTTTTTTTTTATAAATTTTTTTTTATTAAATTTTGTTTTTTATTTAATTTTTTTTATTACATTTTGTTTTTATTTAATTTTTTTATTAAATTTTGTATTTCCTTAAATTTTTTTTATTACATTTTGTTTTTATTTAATTTTTTTTATTAAATTTTGCATTTTCTTAATTTTTTTTATTTCATTTTATTTTTATTTAATTTTTTTTTTATTTAATGTTTTTTTACTAAATGTTTTTTTAAATTTTTTTTTTTACATTTTGTTTTATTTAATTTTTTTTATAAAATTTTTTTTATTTATTTTTTTTTTATTAAATTTTTTTTTATTAAAGTTTGTTTTTTATTTAAGTTTTTTAATTTAATTTTTTTTTTTATTTCATTTTTTTTATTTAATTTTTTTTTATATATAATTTTTGTTTTTTATATAATTTTTGTTTTTTAATTCTCAAAAACGCTGTGGGAGACCGCCCACCGTTTTGTTTTTACGAACAGTATCAGTTTTTCTCTTAGCGGTCGTGATTAGGTTTTGTGTTTAGGCAGCGTTGATTTCGGAATCTTCAAAAACTACATTCTCGGCTCGAGAACAGAAAGTTTTACTGATTATGAAAAGGCATTTTCGAAATCTTGAAATTTCTGTGTTGGATGAGGGTGTGAGAGAGATATAAAAAGTTTGATGATCTACACAAATTGTAACCAACCGACAAGTATCTGATATGAAGAAAAAAAGGGCGAAACCTAATTCTATTTAAATAAATAGTCTGTACCCAGTCTAAGCAAAACTCGATAGGGGCATAAAATGACTTGCTAGTGATAAATAATTGTGATAGACTTTTTAGTGCTTTCCAAGTAACACTTGGAACACGATCATAGAAACAAAAAAACAAAACAAAAAAAAATACAAATACAGTGCAAATTTCGTGAAAATTCTGCCTTACTACGTTGCCTGTACTGTTTAATGAGGCAGTCACGTTTTTTAAAAAACCTGAATTAAAAAAAAATATTTTAGAAAAAAACTATAAATCTGCCGATAGGGTGATTAATTTTGCGCCAGGCTTGTAGTTTTTGTTGCTAAGGCAATAGCACTCCGCAGTTTACGTGCACTCCAGAAGGTAATTTTTTGATTTTTTTTAAGTACAATAGAGTTTAGCTCTGGGCCTGGTTAAATATACATACAGTACTATCTCGATAATCCGGACACCCTTAATGTTAGGGGTCGTCCGGATTATGGGGGTGCCCGGATTATAGATGATTTTTTTTTTTCAACTAAACGTTGTTTTTTTGAAATGAACATAACGCAATTCAGATATATGTATGTACATAAATAGTTTTATTAAATACAGTACAATCATACTTACATAATAATATGTACATCTGTACATAATCAAACATTTTTTTTATTTAGTATGTACTATTTCAAAAAAATTATTAATTTTGGTCTGCTGCGAGTTCGCCAGCAACATTTTATCTGCAGCAGCAACATTTTATCTGCAGTCTTAAAACTAAAATATCCATAGCCGAAGCGTCAATTTGTTCTGCCCATTGTATAGCCTTGGAAAAAATATTTTTTGCTTCACCTTATAGTATTTACCGCTTCAACTATGGTTCAATCAGAATCAGCTTTCTATATTATTATTTTCATAATAATAATGTCCACTCAATTCAGTTTGTCACTAAAGAATAAACACAACGCGTGATTTATGCTGTTACATTTCGTATACATATATTGTTGTTAAAGTACCGCTATTTTACGAAAAACTCACAACGCAAACTAAAAATTAAAATACATATGTATGTACATACATATTCCGAAGCAAATTTCAAAAATGTCCGGATTATAGAGTAAAAAATGTTAAACTGTCCGAATTTAGCAGTTGTCCGGATTATAGATGTGACCGGACTACCGCGTGTCCGGATAATCGAGATAGTACTGTAGTTCTTTTTCTTACTATGAAAAAAAAAATATTTAAGGAAAAAAATTGTTGAGCACCTCGAAAACGTATTCCAATCGGGAAAACACACATACATACATACATAACTGTGTACCTAATTTTGATAAAAAAAAAACTTAAGTCGATTTAGCTATTTTCTTCTGTAAGACGCTAAAGTGCTTGCCTTCCTCGAAATATTTAAACAATTAATCATTTAAAGCCCTGACTCGAGTAACCATCGTAATAAAAGTTGAATACAATGGTAATTTTTCTTATGATAGTTCAGAGTTTATTGATCTTAAAGCAAAAGCTGCTAAAGTCAAATATGTAAGTTGTTCTGCCCTAAGTCCACAGGTATAGACATCCAAGGAAATATCGTAGGATTAAACAACAATGCCCTCTCTGCTAGCATGTATTTAGTCCTGGCATAAGTTCTGTTACAAGCTAAGTCCGTTATAGATATGAAATTATAATACTTTTTTTAATAAAGTTCATTTTATTTAATCATGTGAATAATAAAAAAAAATTAATTTTCCCTTGGAATTGTCACCATTTGTTCTGTGTTAAAAATAGTAAAAGTTTACTCTTCTTAAGTTTGATTATTCAGGTGCGTCATTGAAATATCAACCCACTTGTTCTGAGGCTACGGGCGCCTACTGAAAGTTCTTGTTGGTCTCTAGTCTTATATTATTTTTGATAAATTTGTTTTGATTGCTTTGTCAGAGTACTGGTCTCATATTTGTGCTAAAGACATACCTACACACACATATACACATTTTAGTGCTAAAAGAAAAATAATTTCATTAAAGTCGCATTTAGTTTTACATCGCACAGCAGCTAGCATTTCTTAAATGCCTTTAAAATATGTAAATCGAATATTTTATGCCTAGACTTCGAGCAACGTCAGATCTCTGAGGTTTTGTTTTTTGTGAAATAACGAAAAAAGTGTACAAAGGTTAAACAGAAAAGGCACAAAAGTTTGCTTGAAAATATTCTTGCATATGTAGGTAGGTACGTAGCTATGTATATATATGTACATATATGTATGCTTGTGTGAAAGCCTATTTTTATCAGGCAACTCTTTTAGGAGAGCTGCCATAAATCAAAACATGTGTGTTCTCAGCTTTGGAAAATTCAAGGCCCAGTTCATTGTTGTGCCCGCTCGATGCATCTAATTCTGTTATTTGATTTTGTGCTGTGCTAAATTTAAACAAAGCTAAGACTGAGAAAATAAATATTTAACTAAGGTGGATAATTACATTTGAAATTTATTTAAAAAAAAATCTTAAGATTTGTTTTGATGATTGTTTTTTATTTTTATTTTTAAATTAAGTATTAGAGGCATAAAAAAGCTTGCGCACATATCGCTCTTTTTAACTGTTTGATACTCTGCTGCTGCTCATGCTCAGTGCCTCTTTATATTCAAAAAATCAAATTCGACTTTAAAGTAAAATCGACAACTAACTTACAAATTGGTTCCAGTGGCGCTAATTTTTTAATAAAAAAATTATGAATATATTTTTATATACATATATATAAATTATGAATATATATATAATATATACAAACTTTGCTTACTTTTCTCCCCTACCTCAATTGCCATATAGGGCATTTTTCTTATTGTATTTGCTTTGCTAGCTAGTGATGAGCAACAGAGATTGCAGGCATTTTCTCCTATATTGTGATGCTATCTCATATAACATAAAGTGATGCTGCCGTAATTATTGAAGTGGGAGGGACCGTTACTAGGTTCTCAGTGAATTTGACGAAATCAGTTGTTGAGCTGATTCAACCTAACCTAACTTTTTATTCTTGTTTACAAAAGTTCAGTATTTTATCACCTTCTACTCAGTGCTCTCCAACAACTCACCCCCTAAAATTATGTTGCGGGGAAATTACTCTCTGAACGCCACTTCAGTCAGCGTAATTTTGTAATGTATCATAGCTGAGTGAGAACTGCTGAGAAATTGACTTTAAAATTACTGAGAACTACTGTTTTGATTTTAAAATAACTCATAGGGGATGCATATAGCTTTGAAAAATGTCGTGCATTTGTTAAAAGGCGAAAATGCGCTTTTTTGTCAAGGACACAAATTGTAAAAAATTAACGCGATTTTTCAGCAACTTTCAGCTTGGACTTTACTGTTATAAAATTTAATGAGCTATAAATTTCCATTTAAAACCCGTTGATGTTCCACAAATGAAGGGATTAAAAGTTTTAAGCCGACTCCGAACGGCAGATATTTTTTAAAAGGAGTTTTTTTCATGCCAGAATTACACTTGAAGGTTTGCCATTGTCAGCCGAGCGGCGATCGCTATTACAAAAAAAAGAAGCTTTTTTTTATCAGTTTTGTTGTTTCATGCAAGGAGATTCGCATCTACGCACTGCCAAATGGTAGTCACTCATCAACCCATTCGGCTACGGCGGCCGCTATAAAAATAATATATTTAATAAATAAAAAAATTACATTTTTCTTAACTATCATAATTTTGTAACTCGACCTATATTTCTTTTTTTTACAATTCCTAACACTAAACTCTATGCTTTGATTACTTTGTCATTTGCGCTCATTCAGTGCAACCGGCTTTTCAAACTGTAAACAAGCTTTATCAGTTTTCAAGAAAAAAAGGAAGCTAAAAATATCATCGAAGTGCACATTCCAACCATAATTAACCGATTCACGAGTAAACAAATAAATCTCACATCAGAGATAGACATGCCATATGTATGTATATATGTATGTATGTATGTATACACTCATTAAAAATTTATTTAATCGTTTTTCTTTCTACAAATCAATTGTTTGATAGTTCTTATGTGATTGAGAGGTTGCTGAAATACGAGCATGTGTTTGTGTGGGCGAGGTACTTGGCATGGCATCATTTCTAAATATTTGCCTACTCCTACAATTTACATACTTTAAAAAATTATCAATAAATATTAAAAAAACAAAAAACTTGTATTGTTTTACATACACTTGTTTCTATGCCTACGTAGATATGTGCACATGTATGTGTGTAATTATTGGCGCGTACCTATTTATAGTACATCAATCAATTGTCCCCTTATTACGCTTGTATATTTTGTAATCGAAATAATATTCCACTAAATGCCAGCAAGGTTAATAATAAAGAGTGCTCTGGTACTTTAGTGAACAGAAGTACTAATCAGAGCTAATCGGCGTTGTGAAATAAGGAACATTCAATTTATTATTTACATACATACATACATATATGTACGTCGAGATTTGCGAAATGGCCGTTATTGCATTTTACAGCCTTTGAAACTTTATTTTTTGTTCATTTTCTAAGCTACACACATACATATATACATATTTGCATATGCACTCGCACGACAGATGAGACTTAATCAGTTAGTCAGCACCGTTCATTTTTCTCTAGGCCTCATACCTGGCTCATCAGCTCTGGTCACATTTTTGTCGCACGTTATTTATATAGTACACGTATCTACATACACACACACATGCGAGTACAAGCAAGCAATTCCCCACTTTTCATTGTTTTGTGTTAAAAAACTTTGTCTTGCGATTGAGGCTTTACTTTTTTTTGTGCCTTACTCAATTCGATTGCACATGCTCGAAATCGTGCTCATTCACATAGCGCTCATTGTGTGTGCCCAAAGAAATAAAGAGCAAGACGAGTATAAAGTAACAAAGAGCAGGAAATTGTAGATGGCATATTAAAAGTCATACTGCAATTAGAGCAATTGATTAGTGAATTAGTAATCATAAAGCAGTAATTACACTTATTCACAAAAATACATTAAAAAAAAAAATAGAAAAACAAAAAATGTTTTTTTGAATGCTTTCGCTGATTAAACAATTAGCAAAGACTTGCGATTTTTGAACAAAAACTGCAAATACAATTAGAAGTTTTGTTATTGCATTAAAAAAACAAAACCATTGACAGTTACTCGCTATTGTCAGTGTGTTATGTGATGTAAGAGGAGAAGTGTGAAATCGATTGTGGCTTTTGAGAGTTATGAGTAACGATGTTACGTATAGGCTTCTGCGTGGATGAGCAGACAAAAGAACGGTAACTGTAAAGAATCAAGTTGACGTTGTTTTTTTTTTCGCTCAAATTAGACACCTATTATGTAAAAACGGGTGTACAATTTATGTATAATAAATGATATTTAGTGATTTCGACTCTTTCAGTGAAATCTACGATGACATTTGGACATAATAGTGGCAATAGTACGTTGATTTTAATGTTTCAATACTTAAATTTTATTTCTGGTTCATGCAAATAAACTTTTACTTTTGAGGTGTGCAGGAAGTAGGTGAACGGCAAATAGTTCAAAGGTGGCCACATTGTTGCCGTTTTTTTTTCCGGAAATTGCGTTTGCAACAAATTGATTGCTGCTTCAGCTGTATGGCATGTCGCACCGCCAATGTGCAGCTTAAGAGTGACGATACTTTGTTTTGCAATTTTGATGGGAAAAATAGTTTTAGACTAACAGCAGCGGTTAATATAGATTAATGATAGATAAAATATAGACTGAAATGTATTGCGTCACACCGCTTGTAGACATATCAAATAGTGCTAGCTTAAAAACACTTCATCATTATTGAAAGTTGTGTCTTGACTGGCGTGAAAAGCTCGCGCGAACGCCTCCGATCCATCCTCGGCCAGATGGGCTTTGCGGCGTACATATCCTGGTATTCGCTTAATGAGATAACCTTTTTTAGCCCATATTTCGAAAAGCGTTCCGCAAGCATGAGGGTAGTTAAACATTTCCCCGAATATTGCGACTGCACTGCTAATAAAAGAGGTCTAACAGAATAAATGCTGACTTAAACAGCAAATGCGCAATGTTCGACTTTTATAATAAAAGTTTTGATATTTTTCATCTTCTATAACCGCATAAATGATTTTGGAGTTTAACAAAGCGCGCCAGTCGTTTCTTGTTCTTAAAAATATTATTTCAAAATTTCAAACTATTAAAAAAAATTAAATTAAATTAAATAAAAAAATAATAATAAATAAAAAACATAAAAAAATAATGTGAAATAAGACATAAGACTGAACATTATATTTAATGTTTTTAGAAAGTTTAAATATCTAATAAACTAGTTTTTTTTTCAATCAAGCATTAAATATTTGAAAAGTAAATTAAGTGCTTTGCTGATAAGAGCAACAAAGTTTGAATTTAAATTCTAAAATATATGTAATTCATGATAAGTAATAAGTAAGTTGTCGATAAGATAATGTGTAAATATGAAGGTGTATGCAATTCGACAATCTTATATAAAATGCACCCAAAGAAGATATGCGTTTATAAGCAGTTACAAAGCAACTTAACTCGACTCAGCACTTTCTACCTGATAAGCGCTAAATTGCCGAGTACTAATATTGCCGGCTCTGAAAGTATTCGATGCGGTACCAGCTGTTGGTAGCAGAGGAAGAGGAAGGCCTCCTTTGCGTTGGAAAGATCAGGTGGAGAAGGACTTGGCTTCACTTGGTGTGTCCAACTGGCACCGGTTAGCGCGAGAAAGAAACGACTGGCGCGCTTTGTTGAATTCGGCCAAAATCGCATAAGCGGTTATCGCGCCAATTAAAAAGAAGAAGAATACAATTTTTAAACTATTAGTCATTCAGAGCCTTCGCACTTAGTAATGCGTTTTAATAAAATTTGTAGAAAATTAAAATTTTCTCCATTAAATATGATGATTTATTAACCTGAAAATAAAACCTGCTAAAGTCAGATAGGTCGCAAAAAATAAAAATAACTCAGCGCTGGGCAGCACTGCAATTAACTATAGTAGCACTAATGCATCGAATGCGTAATTTTTTAACAATAATATTAAACAAAAAGTTTGGTTTGGGATAAAATATTTAATTTTAATTGCCCACTTTCTAGGCTCCCGAGGCCAGAAACTCGTTTCCTTATGAATATATCAGAAACTTTCTTAGTTTTCGAAATGCTTCAAAGGAGTCGGTTTTCGCTTGACATAGAGGTAGGTAGGTACTTCTGAGCCACATCCTCCGATATACGGTTCACTAGACAGGACAGCCCTTGGTCGGAAAAAGCCCGAGTCATTTCCGGTAACGTAGAACCGGCTGCCATGAGAATGACCACAGCCTCCCGTCACCGTTGCTGTAGTTTTCGCAATACAAATCGAAATCAGGATTGAAGGCATCTTCTTAAAATAAAATCTTGTGATGCTAAGCTCGTTTTTTATCTGCTTTATTTTTAATAAGTAGTAGTAGCTCAACTGGAATTTCTTTTAATTTTTGTGATTTTCCGCCCGCAAACAATTTAATCAGCTTTTCGTAAGACTTGCAAATTGTTACTGGTTTTGCGTTCATGCGCTTTTTTTTTCTTTTTCCTCGTTGAGAGCGAATTTTCGGAAATTGAGTTACTGGATAGTTTTTACATGAACAGACCTACTGCCGGTAATCAAATCCAGTTGCTATTTATTTGCCTCGCTTTAATTATGTAATTTCACTGTGTCACTTTAAATCCTACTGATCCTAATCTACTTTTAAAATATGAAAATCTGTGTAGCGTCCCTATAGAATAGATTGGGCCGTAATGTTAGAACTATAGGTAATGTTGAGAAAACGGCTCACAGCAGAAACACTTTCTCCTCACTAAATCGGTCGAGGGCAAGGATGATAGATACCAGGTTTGCTTGTTGTTGTAGCAGCATAAACATTCTCCATACTTACATACGGGGAATGCTGCTGGAGTAACAGTCCTTCGCCGGGTATAAATCCGGGTCGTTTCGGTAACTTAGAACCGACTGTCGTGGAAACCGACTGTTTGCTCATTAGGTATGGTGAATGCAAAACAAAAAATTTGAGGGAACTTTGGATTCTACGTCATTCGTTTTGTGTTTCACAAAATTTAGCTTTAGCTTAGTGAAACACGTCGGCATATCTGTCAAATTCGCTCAGAGCCGAATAACGGTCTGCTAGGTAGTACACCTCTAAAAATCTTTTCACCATGGGTCAAGCGCTAGGTTAACAACTTTTTGAGAGCATGAAAATGTGTTTATATGTGTTGAAATAAAAAAATAAGAAAAAAAAACGGCACTAAATGCGAAAAAAATTCTCCGCTGATTTTTGGTTCTTGAATGAGGTACGTAGAAACTATTTTGACCGTCCGCTCCGCATACAGGGCAAACTTCCCCACATCTAACTTCGAAGGTGTTGCACTCAATTTCATCTACAATACTAGGTTGAGGTGGAGAAAACATGCACATACATATATACATACATTCAATTGGTACTTATGTGCACTAGTCTGCTTGCATATACATATGTACCTACACCTGCATATTTATCGGCACACAATTTGTATGCACTTGCAACACTTGCAACAAAGTATCATAGTTACATATACATAACTACGGACATGGCTAAGTACAATGCAAATAGTATGAAAAATGTTACTTTAAAAATTGATCTGCCTCTTATCGCACTCGCGCACAACAACGCACCAATGGATCTATATACATACATACATACATATATAAAGAAAACTTACTCAAGCGATTAAAATTGCGATGGATGTGAAGCACGCGACTAGTTATGTACACAAGTACATACATACATATGTATGTATGTATATACAAACGAGCAGACGTTATGAATCGCCTACGTAAGCACGCCCAGGATTTATAGCACGAAGAATTTAACAATTGTAATGATAATTTTTTATTATTATTTTTTTTTTTAATGATAATTTAAGTAAAGATACGCGGCTGTCTCTAAGAAGTGCTGGCAAATATTACAATATTCGATATGCATATATGTATGTATGCATAATATATACCTTCATCTACATTTGCAGCAATATATGAGTATATAATACAATATGTACATATGTACGTATGTTTGAGAGCACACTTTTCCACATACCTACAAGTAAATAAACTTAAGAGCGTAAGTCACTCCAAGTCATCGTGTGGTGAGTAGCGTTTTAAGAGCGCGAGTCCCTAACACTCTTCGTATACTCGCGGCGTGACAGCGTAATAAATGTAAAGTACTTACATATTCAATTACCATATTGAAAACAATTAAAAATAAGCAATAAACAATAAAGTGTAATAACTAAGGCGCCACTCGCCACGCTACACTGGGCAAATGTGGGGGATTGACGAAATGAATGGCTAAAAGCACCTGCTTCCCTATATACCGTTCGTTTACCGCTCATACACGCTAGCTTCTGGCCGGGTGGCCAGTTGGTTGTCTGTCTGGCAAAACCGTAAAAACCGGACTGCGGCGAGTATGGCTTGCGGCGACGGAAAGAATGTCTTGCTTTCAAGTTGGCTAACAAACACAAATTTATACAGCCATTGCACTTTGTTAGAATACAGTTTTTGGCTATTCAACATGCGATTTTTTCACCAAATAAGTTCTGTTTACTGTTTTTTTAGCGGTTTTTGGTTTTTGCATATTCTCTTAGCGCTCTTCGGCTAATTTTTGTATGATATTTTCAAGTCGCTCCACACTCAACACCACTCTGTGCAGATAGTGTGAAATGTGCCAAAAGGCACGTCATTCATTCATTCAGTGTTTCATGTTTTCTAGAAGATTCGCGTCGTCTGTAGTGTAGGTTTTTTTTCGTCGTTTACGCGTTAAGTTTTTATTTATTACCAATTGTGCACAACATTTGTACAATATATTTGTATGCATGTATGCATGTAGGCACGTATTTCTTCATTGGAATCATTGTTTAGTCGACGGCATCCAATTTCGATAATTCTACTAAGGCTTTCACTGATTGATGTCAAAATTATGTCGTTTAAGAGCAGTTTTATGACTTATTTGGCAGGCATGCGATTAGATTAAAATGTGTTTATCCCTACATATGTACGTACATAAGTAGATATGCATATGTGTATGTACATATGTATGTGTGTGGTGCTGGATTTGCGTGCTTGTGAGTAATCGTTTATTTAATGCAAACTGGCGCAATTCTATTTTAACTGCTTTAAGTCATCATTTTATTATCCTATTTTTGATTAAAATTTTTGTTTCGCAATTTGCATGCATTTCGATTTATGGGGCTGTTGACTGCATTCGCTGTGGTCGAAGGGTTCATTAGAAGTAAAACGTAGTACTTGATAACCTAACTATCCATATCTATGCACCTAACCTTTATTTATAAAGGCTTTAAAATAAAAAAAATTTTCAAAATAAGTTTTTTTTCAAATAAATTTTTTTTGTTTTTTCAACTTGATAACCTAACTATCCATATCTATGCTCCTAATCTTTATATACAAAAACTGTAAAATCTATTTTTGTTTTTCAAAATAATTTTTTTGTTTTTCAAAATAATTTTTTTGTTTTTCAAAATGATGTTTTTTTTTAATAATTTTTTTTTAATTTTTTTTTTTTTTTTATTTTTTTGTTTCAACTTGATAACCTAACTATCCATATCTATACACCTAACTTTTATTTATAAAGGCTTTAAAATATATACAATATTTTTTTAAAAATAATATTTTTTTCAAACTAATGTTTTTTTTTCACTTGATAACCTAACTATCCATATCTATGCACCTAACCTTTATATAGAAAATCTGTAAAATCTGTTTTTGTTTTTCAAAATATTTTTTTTTGTCGAATTGATTTTTTTGTTTTCAAAATAATTTTTTTCATAATATATCCTTTTTCTCATAATTTTTTTTTTCAAAATAAATGTTTTTTTTTTTAAATAATTTTTTTTTGTCAAAATGATTTTTTTTTTCAAAATAATTTTTTTTTTTTAAATAATTTTTTTTTGTAATTTTTTTTTAAACTTGATAACCTAACTATCCATATCTATACACCTAAAGTTTATATAGAAAGGCTGTAAAATCTATTTTTGTTTTTCAAAATAATTTTTTTTTGTCGAATTGATTTTTTTGTTTTCAAAATAATTTTTTATTTTCATTTTTTTTTCATAATATATCCTTTTTCTCATAATTTTTTTTTTCAAAATAAATGTTTTTTTTTTTAATTTTTTTTTTTTTCAAAAACATCGAATTTTTTTGTCATGTTAGATAGTTTATACCTTCAAAAATATACTTGCAAATTTTTATATTGAAATTCGTTGTAGTTTAGACGTTACAGTAGTCCTTTAAAACGAGACTGTGTTAACCGTGTTTTTCTCGAAACTATTTTTTTCGAGTTGCCGTTGGTAATTTCCCAAAAAGTACTGGACCGATTGATTTGATTTTTTAATATGTTACTGAGTAGACTTGTGGCTCTCGCGGCAGAATTATAATTTTATATTCAATTTTTCTATTTTTTTTAAGAACGAGAACGTGAAAAAAAATCCTTTTTTTTTGTTTTTTTAGTAAACAGATAAAATATCTAGAAAATGTTTTTTTTTTTAATCTGCTACCCACCATAGCGACATCTCCTGATGAATAATCGACCTTTTTTTTTTTCAGACGTATCTGAGTAGCCCAATCAGTTACGCCAATGGCATGTGTTACGTCAGGGGAAGCAATATTTTTTTTCATTGTCATTAAAGAATTGATCTGATACCTAAAATTTCAATTTTCAACGCCTTCAATTTTCACGCCTCCAGACCAGAAAGGTGATTTAATAACCATTTGTTTTCCATCAAAATAATTGCCCCTAATAAAGTGAACCGACTATCAAGTGAATTGACTATTATTTGTTTGGTTTAACAACTGTGTGACACTATGCATATGTACGTATGTATGTATGTATGTAATTTTTTTTTTGTTTTTCTCTTCTTGTTCACTCCTCTCAGGAGCTTAGGGCCGCGACAAGACTTAGCCTTGCGTTGGTTTCGTTAATCTATTTCATTTCTGGCAGGGTAGGTGATTAGCCTGCCGCGTATGCGTATATTATTGATACATATATTTCTAAAAAAACAAAAATACAATTAACCACTTTCGCTGTAAATAATAATATCTCCAGCTATAATTAAATGTGAATAAATAGCAAAAATCGCTAAAATAGCTTTTGTATTTATAAATTGATTAACGCGTTGCTAACTGGATGCAGCAAGGATTTTACCGTCTTTAAATATTTTTAGACCATAATTATTTTATTTATCACTTTTTGAATGCTCGTGCGCCGATTATTGAATACTTAAAAGCATTCATTTGGCCAAAAAATGGCTATTAAATGATAAAATGTTATATTTACTTAAAATTTTTTTGGATACTTTAATGAGTACTTTACTCTATTTGCAAAATCGATACATTCCGAGCACTTTGAGAAATCGGCGCATGTGTACATATACATATATGTATATATATATATATTATTATATATTATATATATTATATAAATACAATTTAATGCATATGACAAGAATTTAATTTAAATTAAGCGCGTGCTCGCGTTGAAATGGTTATTATACATATGTACAACTACACACACACACACAAATGTATGTTACACAGTATTAACAATTTCGCGAACCATCCACATCGACTCCTAATGGATCTAATTAATCTTAGCATACATATGTACATACATACGTACGTACACATGCACTTACACACTCCTTCAAACTTTATCTGCTAATAAATCTAACTGTTATAGATTATAAATTAAATGCGTTTGAAAATTAGCAGAGATAAAAGTAATTGGTTTTTCAGACTTTTTTACTATTTACGCCACTATTTGAAAAGTGACTACGTATCTATAAATTTCACATTCTTCTTCTTCTTCTTCTTCATTTTTACTTTCAAATCTTTTTCGTTTCCCTTATATTTGGGAATAGTTTCACGCAAGCTACTCACAACACTCAGATAAAAGTCGTTTCCTCGATATTTTTACGTTATTCGGTGCTTAAGGGCTGTCACTTTGGCGGTGTTGCGCAAAAATTTCTAGATTTTTTTATGCTTTCAACTCAGATAATATTCCTTGTTATCGGTTGGGGGGCCGGGCGAAAGAAATTCATTCGAATTAGAGGGAAAAATATTCTTAACTGTTATCAAGGTCATGATTTTAAAGCGATTTTGACGTCATTTTTTTTAGGTAATTTTTCACTTGGCGCGATTTGTGTGCGTTGAGCGCTTGTTTTGGGGTCGCACATGAGCAACTGATCTCCAGCTATAAGACATTTCATGAGCCTTCTTGTTAGAAATTAAGTTAGGTAGGTAGGTAGGTATAGTGGTAGTCATTTGACACAGCTAGGCCTGCTGTAAGTGCATTGTGATACCACCAGGACTGTCCCCTCTGCTCACTCTACAGTGTCCTCATTGAACCAACCTGTGGCTTTTATATACATATCTAACAAGGCTTGTTATTTTTATATTGGCTACTTCTGTCAAGTTATTCAGGGAACTTTTTCCTTAAATATTAAACCTTCTTATATCCAGAAAGTGTTCTATAGTCTCTTCTTCTTCAATGTCGTTACAGCTTCTTCAATAGTCGTTATAGTGTGCCCCCAATCTACTGGCATGCCTGCCAATCAGACAATGCCCTGTTAGGAGCCCGCGAAGATTTCTCAGGTTCTTCCTGTTCAGTTTCAACAGTCGGCTTGTGCGGCCCATGCTCCATTCTGGCCACGTCATTCTACTTGCTGCATAGGACAGGGACTGAGCCCATAGCCTGTTGGCAATTCTGATAGTGTGTTTATCTAAAAGCATTTTACAAGTTGCTATAGCTAAGAAATTAAGTAAAGAACTCTAAAAAAAATGCAAGCTTCGGCCTATTTGAGCCAGTTTTTAAAACTAAAGAATCTGAGACATTAATTTCTTTTTCCTTCTTATGACTCATTTGTAAAAATTGCAAGGTCATGTATGTATATATATTTTTTACCATATTTTGTATTGTTTCTTTCCGATATTTAAGCGCCGAAAGCGGTAGTGTAAACATGGCAATAGAATTTGTGTTAATTTGAAATTTACATCGTGTCGCTATTAGTTTAAAAAAATATATATTTTTATATTAACATCTTCCCGCCATTAGTTAAAAAAAAACTACATATTTTTATATTAACAATAAAATATACCGGCGCATATACTTTTCGAAAACATTCGAATTACAAGCCCTTATGCCATACACAAGTAGCCACACACATACATACACATGTACATACACCGATCGTAAATTGAAATTTATCACGTTCGCAGCTTCACGTTAATTTCGCGTTTTGTCGCAATAAGAAATAGATTATCACTCACTCAAAACGTAAACTTCCATCCCTGCATATGAGAAACGTCACGTGCCTCTTGCTGCATGACAGGCAAAAAAAAACACGTTATCTAATCACTCATTCGCAAACAAATATATGTGTACATATGTACGAAGTAAATATGGTATGAATGTGTGCACACATTTTTTTTCTAACTTCAATTAAAACACGAATGTTTTCAAAAAGCCCAGCACAACTTCACTTTCATTTTCAAATAAAAAACACCCCCAAAACTTGTTCTCCTCAATGAAAACATTAATATAAACATCTGCTTCCTCTTGGGAGCAAAACGTGTAATTCAGCCGTGCATATTTATCTGTAATTATCTGTACCGTTTGTGGGCTCACCACGCACAGTAATACAGTTACATATTCAAGTACACATTTGTTGTTGTTGTATGTACAATTGGCCCTGCATTTAATCTGACCTAAAAATGTTCAAACACACACGGATATATATTTATATATAATATTAGTGTATACAACACAGTTTTAGTCGCCCAACGCCCCATAACCTCCTCAAATACCACTCAACGAGTACTTCATGTACGGGCGTGCATACATATATACTTCATTTATGTTCCTACCAAACCCCAAGCCTACCCCTACATACATGCATACATACACACTTCATGTTCATACCAAAACGCCAACCCAACCCCCTACCCCCTACAGCAATTGTCCTTCGTACGTTTACTCACCTTTTGCCGTTTTGCACAGGACAATACCGAACCATGACGTCATTGGTGTTTCGTTTTCATCCTGCGCCCTCATTGGCAACGGCAGCGTCTCCTCATCCTCATCGTCATTGTCGTCGTCAACATCATATTCGTCAACACCGCTGCCTCCGCTGCCGCTACTATTACTGCGCATTGTACGTTTGTTATTTCTGTTGTTGGTGTTGCTGCTGCTGCTGCGCACCTCGACAATGAAGCCACATTCGACGACGGCACAGAAAATGCGCTGCTCATCGCGCTTGAACCACTTAGATTCACGTAGCTTTTGCACCGCCACAGAGCTGCCAAACGTTGAATTTTTATTGTGTAGATATCCCAACAAGCTTAATCCGCTGGCTGCGCTGGCGCCGCCACCTACACCCCCACCTCCACCACCAACACCGCCGCCGCCACCACCGCTACCGCTTCCTTGTGCTGCATTGTTCGACTGATGGTTGTGACCCTGGAGTGGCCACCACCTCAGTGCATTCACAAAACTATGTGAGCGATTTAGATTGGTTGCGGTCGCACTTGTCATTTTAAGGCTGTTGCTGTCGTTGACTCTGCTTTTATCACTATTACGAGTACTATCACCGTTGCTGGTTTGCTTTGTTGTAAATATGGAACCAATTCTTTGGTTAGCGTTGAGTGTGGTCGAGTGGCTAAATGAACGTATACAATTTGCTGCACCAATGTTTCCCTCGAGAAATGCACGCAAAATGTGCAAGATTTTTGTTATTGAATTTTTTTTACTCTTTCAATATATTTGCAGTTTGTATTGCCAGCCTGCAAATAGCTTTTGTGACTTTCACTATGTTTGTAGTTGTTTCTTTTTCTTTAACAAATTTTCACTGTGAGTTTTCACAAGTTCCCTATTTTTTTAAATTACAATTTGTTGCGTGCCTCACGCAATTTTTACTGTTCACGCTTTCGTTTGTTTTTTAGGCTACTTTTTGCAAAAATGTGATTTTTCTTTCGTTGTTTTCTTAATGCAAAATTTTTTGTATAACAAAAAATGTCTTAATTTCTGTGATTAGTTGCATCTATCACTGAAATGCACTTTGGTTGTTTTATTCGCAGTGGGTTGTTTGAATAGAGGAAAATGCTTCGCTTAACTTTTTCTAATTTTTATTTTTGAAATATCTGTTCTAATATTATTTCTTTCATAAATTTTAAAAATATTTGAAAGTTCTCCCTGTTTCTCGTAAGTTTTAGCAAAATAAAACAATTAGTCCCGCTCAATTCGAATTCACTTCTGCTCTGCAAGAGACCTTAAAGGCGAATACCAGCTAACAGCGCCGAGTATGTTTATTTAAAGCCGGTTTCACTCGCTGACTCTTGACACGTTGTACCACGAGATACGTTTACCGATGGTGTCAATTGGTTCTCTTATCTCCGTTGGCTCATGAGCCCTCTTCCCCTCAAATACTTTGCTCCATTCATGAGTACCGACGTTTTTATTTAAATGCATAGATATGTATGTATGTAAGTGTGGTGAATTTGTTTGCTTCTTTACTGTTGCCTCATCGCTCATGAAAATCAACCCGTTTTAATCTCATTTTTTCCGGTAGAAAACGTGCAAAAAAAAGAGAAAAGAGGTGAATAATATGAAATAGTTTGATAGAGCGTGAGAGTGAAAGAGGGGAAGAGAGAGAGAAAGAGATATAGAGAGAAGTATATATGTATATGTATTTGCATGAATGTATATAAATGTGAATTATATTTTGTGTTTTAATATTGAATAGGCCTGCATTCGCGGTGCTTGTCGCATACCTTCGTGTTATTAGTTTTATTTTGGAACGGGTGTTAAATATGTGTTTTTCTTAGTAGGCTTTTGATACGCTCAATTTACTAATTTATTGTTGTGTGTGGTCGTTGATAAGGGGTAAATTGCATTTGTTGGTTAAAAGTTAATAAACAATGTATAGTAAATGGTGGGCTTTTATATAATCAAGAATGCTGCTTAAGTGACAGTCCTTGGCCGAATATAAATCCGCGTCGTTCCGGTAATGTAGAACCTACTGCCGTGGGAACGATCATCTCCGCGTAGTTTATCCCGGGTAACGCATCTTCAACCGGAACAGTGACGACCATTTCTTTTGCTTTCGGACTAACTCTTTCGAGGTTGCATCCGGTACATGTATATATGTGCCTAGAACATCCTGAAACCATTATTTTCCTTTCTGCTCTTTTTTAGCTAAGACATGGAGCAATACAACTTAACTCAAGATATCGCAAAAAATGCAATTATTGTTGCTACAGGGTTGCCCATATTCGATGGACCCGACGGATTTCGATGACTCTTTGGGCGCATTCCAATCGACGAGGCTTATCTGCAGGCAACAATCTTTGCGTCAATTGAATCTTATACGGGGATAAACTCAAATCAATGCGGATAATTCGTTGTAAAGTGGTGCGAGCAATGCCTAACTGGTGAGAACGGTGATTTTGGGATGTCCTTGGCGACGCCTTGGTGGGTTTTGATTTGGCCTCTTTGGATTAGAAAGAGCATCACCAGTCGAAAACCTTTTGTACAAACGTTTAATGGTGTTCTTAGAAGGCGCACTTTTCACATTATTTAATTTTTTATACCGACTTAGAAATCTCTAATTTTCTTCTTCTGCGACCGTTCATTTGTTTATAAGATTCGCCGTGAATTGGAAGCATTATTCGCGATGTAGAAATTGTTGCAAAACGTTAAAAACACGAGAAACGTTCTGACACTGCCCGATCTGCAAAATTTATTCGACAAGTACAAGCGACCAACGACAAGGATCCTGATCCTTCAAAATCAATGAGTGCCCTTGTGAAGCAGCTTAATTTTTCTGAGGGTCTTATCCGTCGAGGTGTTCATGGTGATAAGACCCCGGTATAAATCCTACGTTATGCGCAGAAGACAGTTTATGCCGAAGCAAATACGAGAACAACGAGTTATCTGATCAAAATGACTTCTAAAAAAAAATGAGTTGCTATGGTTTCTTTCTGACGAAAACCGACGGGCGGCAGTGTGAGACGTGTGGAATGAAGCCAAGCTGGAGCGGTAAGCAAGCAGAATTCGCCTGTGCATCTGCCTGTCGTAAAAGGCGACTAAAATCTAGGTTTACCAGTGCCTGAGTAGTATGGGTGCTCAACTGGCAGTGTCTTCGGGCACGATGTCTTACCGGAGACCATAACTCGGTACCACGGGGAACAGGAGCCCTCAGAGTTCGCTCTGACCTGTTCTTGGGAACGGCCCTTCGGGGAGGTTTTCGTGGTGGCTGTGGTTGAGACCTAAAGCGCGGGTAGAGCCTTTTGGCTCGATGTAGAGTTGCATTGTAACCAGGTGCCGGGACCTACAGAATGGCAGAGGGTTAGTTAGACCTCGAGCCCTACTAAGGCAGTTAGTGTGTCCATGCCACACTGCCAATCGGTACCAAATATGGGTCCTGATCATTGATTATTGATTTTGATGCCTTTAGGTACCGTGGGTTTAAGCTGTCGCCAGCAGGTACTCACGTAAAAAACACTGGAAGTTGCTCCGAACCCTCTGCTTCAGAGAAGATGGGCGAAATCCTCTGCAATTGCAAACCGAAACGTTCCACGCATAACTGGAAGGTGGTTAAGGTGGAGAGAAGCAAGATGCTCTATCGGAAAGCTCTGATTATGCTAAATGCTTAGACTATCCGGGCTGTCGCCGAAACAAAGGGACTATTACGTATGGTTTTGAGAGGGTTGGCCTTAAGCTCTACTGAACTGATGCTATGGGGATGCCCCTAAAACTATAGGAAAAACATCTGTTGTTGTTTGCAAGAACTTGATCTTGACTCCGTTCCCAAGGATGATAGGATTGCAAGATTTGGCCAACCGAAGCAAAATTATGAGAGCAGCTTCGACTGTCACGTCATAGGGTATTCAGCAGCAGAATTGTGTCCGTCCATTTCACATGTATTCTTAGGGTTTTCTAATCAGTCGTTCAGACGGCAACGAAGTGCCAGTGAGCAATGTCTGCGCTGATTTTTACTTATATCACCCACATAATCTTACTTTTGTTGAAAACAAATCGCCGTCATATCGTCTGTTACGTCAGCAAAGCAGCTGATTTCTTCAAAATCGCTGAAAGTCTGATGTTGGCCACACCTTCTGAGTTATCTCCACCGTGCGGGAGACCAACCCTATTTGCTTTCCCGGACGCGCCTGATTCAAAAAGTAATGCTCGATGCTAATTGCATATTTACGTAATGCTAGTTTTTGGCTTACTAGGGTTTAAATTAGTCATTGTGACCAAAAAAAAATGCGTTTGAGTCGAAAAAAAATCAGTACTTACGAGTGTTTTTATGTTTTTTTATTATTTTTTATTTATTTTTTTATTTCTACTTTTTTTATTTTTTTTTATTATTTATATTTTTGTTATTTTTATTTTTTTTATTTTTTTTATTTATTTATTTTTTATCTTTTTTTTTAAATTTTTTTTTTTATATTTTTTTTTATGGAGTTGGCAAAAAGCATTGAAAGCCGAAAAGTGTGAAACTTGCCTTTCGACTCACTCACTAAAAACCCACTCCAGCCACGTTTCTCTCCCGCGGGGCGAACGTTAGGAAATATTTCACGGGAGGGGTAGCGACCTATCGCCTCTACATGGAAATCTGCGCTGCTGTTCAGCGTGACGCAGTTTGGTAATTACTAACACCGTTAAGTAGTACTTCACGGGAGGGGGATCGGTTAGTACTAACTATGATACATACATATGTATGTATGTATGTATGTATGTATGTATGTATGTAAATCATAATAAATAATTATAATATATATTAGAGAAATATTATGAGGAGATGCATTTTCCCCTATTTTTTTTACTGTGTTGAAAAGAATGCCCACGTTTGATAAAATACAAATTAAAGTGCTCAGTTTTTTTTTAATCTAATTACATTTCACATTTTTACACTGTAACAAAATACGTAGGAGGTAAACAAAATATGCGACTTAGGCGGGCTCAAAAGTTTTTTAACTTCACATTTTATGGCACACAACCCACTGTTGTCTATTTTTGCATACGTACGTATGTATGTATGTGCGTACTTAAGTATGTAATAATAAGTTTTATGTTACGCTAATTAATTTCACATTCGACATGAAAACGACAAAATGTAAACAAGTCGAGCTATAAATAAATCTTGAAATTTATTTATTGTATTAGAACTCGCCAAGTTCTAAATTTAAGTGTCACATGAGACTGGCACTCATTCAAGCACCCCCACTCATAATCGCTGATTATTTTCCATTCATGCATATTAAATTCGTATGTGTGTAATGTTTGCGTATGTGTGTGTGTGTACAAATATCCGGAACGCACTAGTAAAGGCCTGACAAAACTTAAAAAACAATGCCTATAAAGATGTGCCACTCTAATTAACAATCTTTCATAATCATGAGTGGGGGCGTTTTTTTGTTTTTGTGAGTTATAAGCACATTTTAAGAGACATAATTTATTAATTTATGAAATTTCATTTTATTATTGTCAAATAAATGAATGCCATGCTATTCAAAATAGTATAAATGGCATTAAGAGTTCATTACAAAGATGGCGATTCATATTTGTTATGAAATATTCTCTTAGTAAAAAGTAAGCGCGGGCGGGTATAAAAATTCGCTTCACGTTTGTTTTTCTGAAAAATTTTAAGCCGCACACCTGGCATTTGTAGAACGAATTCTATGAGTCACAAGCATGGGTTAGGCCATGTTTGAAATATTATCGCTAGGTAGCGTAGTGGTCGAGATATTTCGAAAAATCGTAGTTAAGGTACGACTTAATTCATATTCAGTATTTATAGGAAAGATTATTAATTACATGAATGGATATATTTTTACGAAAAATGCATCCAACAGGTTGCGCTGGAATCGAGATGTTCAGAGAAATCGAATTTATGATACGTTCATATTAGGAAATACTTATTTGAATTACAGGAAAAAAAATTATATATAAAATAAGATAAATAATTATCGCTTACACCCTGTTTTGGGTGTTCGGCCGAGTTGCTTTTCCTATTTGTGGAGTGCGTGTTAATGGTTTCCACAAATGGAGGGCTCTATGTCACCTTCTTATTTAATTTTTATTTTTAATTTTTTGACATTTTTTTTTTACATTTTTCATATTTAATCTATTTTATTTTTATTTTTAATTTTTTTATATATTTTTTTATTTTTAATTTTTTTAAGTTTTTAATATTTAATTTATTTTTAATTTTTTTATATTCTTTTGTTTGTTTTTCTTATATATTGTATATTTTTTTATATTTAATTTATTATTTATTTATTATTTTTTTTATTTTTTTATATTTTTTTAATTTCTTTTTATATTTTTTTATTTGTGTTTTATATATTTTGTATATTTTTTTAGATCTAATTTATTTATTTATTATTTTTTTAATTTTTTTTATACATGTTTTCAATTTATAATTGTGTTTTACTTTTTTTATATTTAATTTATTTTATTTTTATTTTTAATTTTTTTTTAATTTGTTATATATTTTGTATAGTTTTTTATATTTAATTAATTTATTTATTAAAAAAAAAAAAAATAATTGGCGCCTCCTATTTGTGGTGTGCGTTTTGATGTTGTTCCACAAATGGAGGGACCTACAGTTTCAAGCCGACTCCGAACGGCAAATATTTTTATGAGGAGCTTTTTCATGGCAGAAATACACTCGGAGGTTTGCCATTGCCTGCCGAGGGGCGACCGCTATTAGAAAAATGTTTTTTTTATAAATTTTGCTTTCACCGAGATTCGAACCAACGACCTCTCTGTGAATTCCGAATAGTATCACGCACCAACCCATTCGGCTACGGCGGCCGAAATTTATTTATTATTTTTTTAATTTTGTTATATATTTTTTTTTTTATAATTTTGTTTACATTTTTTATATTTAATTTATTTTATTTTTATTTTTAATTTTTTAATATTTTTTATTTGTTTTTTATATAGATTGTATATTTTTTTACATTTAATTTATTATTTATTTACTATTATTTTTTTTTATTTTTTTAATTTTTAATTTTTTTATTTTTAAGTTTTTTAATATTTTTTTATTATATTTTTTTATATATTTGTTTATATTTAATTTATTTATTTATTATTTTTTTTATATATTTTATATTTTTAATTTTTTTATATTTGTTTTAATTTATAATTTTTTTTTATATTTTTTCTAATTTTAAATTTTTTTTTGTAATGAAAACATTTTTTTTAACAAAAGAGGACCACTAAAAAATTTGTTTTTTAATTTTTTCCAAAATTTTATATATTTTAAATAGCATCTTTTAGTTTAAAATTTTTTATTTCGAATTTAATATTGAAAATTTTTTGAATGTTAAAAAGAACCGAAGAAAAATTTTGAACTAAAAAATAAACAAAATTTTTCAAGAACTAAATATCATATTTTATTTTAAAATTTTTCCTTAAAAATTTAAAAACGAAAAATTTTTGAATATACAACTTTCAGGAATTACTGAAAATAGTCTAAGCTATATATGGAAAAAAATTAATTAAAAAAGCTCTAAAAAATCTTTGTCAAAAGTGACAAACAAAATTATTTTCCAAAAATTTTGAATAAAAACATAAAAAAAAACATTGTGCTAACAATTTTAATATTTTGATTAAAAAAACTGCATTCCCTAAAAGTTGAATTAAAAAATTGTTTCCCAAAAATTTTGAATGAAAAAAAAATTAAAAAAAAAGAGCCACTAAAAAACATTTTTTTTTCAATTTTTTCAATCATTTTACATTTCTTTAAATACCATATTTTATTTTACAATTTTTCATTTCAAACTTAAAAACGAAACATTTTGACGTGATAACGTCTTATAATTTAATGTAGCCGGCTGCACGCACCAAAAAATGCGTCGTTACCTTGCTTGAACTGCAAGCGAAAGCGCGGAACGAACGACAAAGAGCACAATCGGCCCCCGCGTTCGGCAACGTTCGACATCTGGCTCTGTCCTACTTGAGTGAGCATATATATGTATGTATATGCGCATTTGTATATAAATTCACATATTTGTATTTGCATATCCTTCTTCCTGTGTGCATGGTAATGAACCATTTCTCTGTTGAGAATAGGACGATGATAGGAAAAGTAGGAAATAAAAGGGAGTGTTTCGAGTGCAATGTGTCTTCAAAATGTCAAATCGATGATGGTGCCTCTTAGTGTTGTTGACTTATTAACGTCTGATGCACAATCGAAATTGAAGATATCTTTCATGAATTTGATAATTGTTTCGTAATTTTTCACGTTTGTGTAAATGTAACCTGACCTATTCCATTGCGATTCCATTTACCTCCTTCTCTATAGCCATATAAAATATCTATCAAACAAATAAAATTAAAATTTTCTTTTGAAAAATGCTACCATTCCATCAGTTTTTTCTTATGACGTTGTCACATTAAACTATCGTCAGTAAAGCGACTTTACAGACAACCTCTTTTTTTAATGTAAAAAAAGAACCCAAGAAAATTTTTTTGCTTACACTATTGAACTTTTCCTCTATATAAAAAGTGCTTCACAAAACCATTATTAAAAACTATAAAAAATTCATGCGATCTTAAGCCAATTGAAACTTGCTATGCTAAACTTCTAAAATTTATATCCGAAATTCTAAAAATTCTCATTAAAAGCGTCAAATTTTGATGAAATTTTGTTGATTTTCTTTTTTAATTTGCACAACTTTATTTTCATAAAAAATTATTAAAAATAAATAATTAACAAATAAAGTGTCAAAATTTGTCAACAAGTCCTCTAGTACTACGGTTATTAAGCGCTGTGTATACCTGCACAAATAAATACTCGTATAGGCGCATGCATTTGAATGGCTAAGCGTGCCAGCTGCCTTTTGATATTTAAATTTCTCAACGGAAGCTTTACAACTGCCTTTAATATTTTTGCATATTAATTCCCTAATATGCAGTGCTTTCGGATGAATACACAAACACATTCGTTCATATGGATATCACATGACTCCTTCGTATAATGCATACCTACTAACATACATGCATACTTACTTACATACATATACGAGTACACAAACGAACTGTGCTTAATGAATTCTGCTGAGCTTGGGGTTGCGCAATAGCATCCGCGCTTAGCCGGTCGCATTCGCTGTGTAGGTCAGTTTAGAAAGATAAGGCAAACGCATAAGCACACATACTTATATATATACATACATATATATATTTACCCCTTAAATGCTCTTGCTTAGTTCTTGCGCTCTTGTTGACATGCGAAAGTGAATTGTTTCTGAAATAAAAGAAATTTATTATCTTGAAGTTAGTTAAAAAAACTATTTACAATTAAGAAAAAAAAAGAAAATTAATAAAATTCTATAGGAAAAGGTCTCACCACTCAAAAAAATCGCTTGCTCAAAACTAAAAATGTTCTTTCTCTGTTGCAGAAATGGAGATATTCCATTTTAATTTTTATCACAAATCGAGAAACGCTTGCTATGAATGTTAGGTTAGACTATGGTGTTTACCACTCTCTAGTTCCCCTCACTAATTCCCAATGTGGGGGCACCGCTTCGTATTTCTAATAAACTGTGAGCTATTGTGGATTGCAGCGGATTCTAAGTCAGCCAGACATCCAAAGAAGTATGAATGTAGGCAGCGAAGTCTCATTCTGACAAAGGTGTAACAGCGAGAGAAAAAGCGTTCGACAATCTCCATTTTCTTTTCGTTCCTGCAGCTGCCAGAGAAGTCATTAGAGAGAAACCCTAAACGCTTCCGATGTGTTTCGATTATGCCGTGTGTATTGATGATACCAACTACTGTATTAAGGGAACGTCCATTGCAAGCTTCTAGAAATTTGTCCTTAGGAATTGCTACCTTGAGTTCTATCTTCGACATTTTCTTTGACATCAAAAATGCCTGAACGAAATCGACGAAAACAAAATTGCACATAATTAGCTGTTACAGTATTTGGGCACCCTAAACACCATTTACCATTCACAATTTCAGCAGCCTGGCTTGTATTTTTGCCTTTATCTTTTATCTTTTTATCGTATTTTGCCTTTGTTGACTTGTATTGTTAACACCCTGTAACTCACAACTGAATGGTACAAACAAAACAAAGTAAACTATTTTTTTAGTGCGAAATGCCAGCTTGACAACGAGCATAAACTTTAAATTGTTTGATCGATACTTTACGAGATATCATTACAGATACATATCACTACAGGGAAAATAATGGATTTCTTTTTCCCCAAACTAATATTACGAAAAAACTTCATCATTCAGCATATACAGTACCTGGCCATTGAGTTATGACCGATGATAAAAATTACATATTTATGGCTTTGAGAGCGAATAAAAAGCAAACGGTTTTAAAGCATTTAAAAAAGTTTACATATTTGTTTTTATTAAAAGCTTCTTGACATTTTTGCATTAGTATTGTGATAATATTCCCCTGGTATACTGCCGATTTGAGGTATGCCCAACAATTTTCGATGGGGTTAAAGTCCGTTGAATTACCAGGCCATGGAAAAACCATTATTTCCATTGAATTCAGACAAATCATGCTCATCCTGAATGTGTGACATGAAGCTTCATCTTGCATAAAGGTGTATTCGTCTCTCGGACACTTCAAGGTTTCTAAATATGGCAGCAAAACGTTTTTCAGCACCTCCACATACTGGACAGAGCGCATTGTAGCGGACCTGAAACATCTGAGGTTATACAGCCCCAAACCATAACACTGGGGGAGTGTTTGACCCTTGGAAGCACACAATCTTTAGAATATCATTCTCCGGCTCTTCTGCGAACAAAATTTGCTGTTTTTGTGACCGCTTCCAATCGGCATTCATCGCTGAAGATGATCTGTAAGAAGAAAAACACAACCGCAAAAAAGTGTGAATATTTACTTCTTCTTACTACTGCTATTTGACAAAGGAAAAAATGTTTGTTTTAAACTTACTTTTTCCAATATTCCGCGTTGAAGTCTCTGTGAAATTGTGCCTAAAGTGTCCGCCGATTTCGCATACACAGTGTCAGTTTTGGGCTTTTTTTCTGGTCGTCTGCACAAAACTCCATTTTCGTATAAGCGGCGTCGTAACGTTCTTTTCGAAATATTTACTCCAAATTCCTGAACGCCTCTTAAAATCAACCGACTTGAAGCATTTCTGTTCCAGAGAACTATTTGGGCGATTTTGCGATCCTGCCTGGTTGAGGTGATGCGTTCTCGGCGACAATTTTGGCGATTGTTTGAAGTTACCGCTAAAATGTTGTTGGTATTTTGCAACTTTTTGGCAACATTAAACAGACGCCTTGGATATTCGAACGGTTCTTGCTATGTCTGCATAGCTCAGGTTCTTGGCTTTCAAAAGAACTGCAATTTGTTGCTTTTGTCTCGATGTCAAATCCGACTTTCGGCCCATTTTCTAAAAAAAACTGGATAAATTAAAAAAAAGGATAATCCACGTGACAAATTCAAAAGATATGTATATTTTGTACTTACTGTTGTTATATTTTAGATATATGAATATTCACTATTCAATTCTTTCACTTTTCAGACGATCTCAATTAGTTTTTGTATGGTCCTCATACGAGATCGAATTAATTCGCACTGGCACTTGCACACTTAACTTTTCACTTCTAAGCAAACAAACTGATCCTTTTCTAATCGTCACACGCCAATTGACCGGAAATTCTTAAAATCATCTAAGAACAGGGGTTTTAACCTTGTTTTTAATACCCTTTTTTTATTAGGAAAATCCCAAATTAGATTCAAAATTTTACCTGATATTTGCAGTTTTCAGAAAAAATGCCATCGGTCATTATTCAATGGCCAGGTACTGTATGTATATAATTGGCGCGAAAGTCCTTTTTTTGGGGTTCAAACAAGCTCCTTCTTCAATTTGTGGCATGCGTCTTGATGTTGTTCTTCAAATGGAGCGACCCACAGTTTCAAGCCGACTCTGAACGGCAGATATTTTTTCTGAAGAGCTTTTTCATGGCACAAGTTCCCTCGGAGGTTTGTCATTGCCTGCCGAGAGGCGACCGCTATTAGAAAAAACTTTTTCTTCATTTTGGTATTTCACCGAGATTCGAACCTACGTTCTCTCTGAATTCCGAATGGTAGTCACGCAACCAATGCATTCGGCTACGTTGACCCATCATTCCGCATAGAGTAGAGAATTTCAACTTTTCAAACAGAAACCAATAAAATTGAATACTGTCTTGTGGTGTGCATCTGTTCATGGGATAAGCCACTATTATCAGAAAAGCAATCGTTTTCTTTCTCCCATATTTAGCTAGAAAATTTTTGAATTGGGAAACATTCCTTAAATGTTTGCACAAAGAAAGCGCCGAATGATGTGAGAGATGTGCCTTAGAATGATGAAAAACTCAATTAAGGTTGGAGAAATATATTTTTGACCAACATGTAAAATTTTCGGCAGGCTAATCACCTACCCTGTCAGAAATCAAATAGATTTACGAAACCAACGCAACACAAGTCTTGTCGTAGCCCTATACTCCCGAGAGGAGTGAACAAGGAAAACAAAACAAGTAAAATAAAATTTTCCATTAATGAAATTCTAGATGCTTCGGTGATTATAATAAAGAAATATGTAGGCCAATACAAATTAGATATCACAAGTGTGTCTGGACTGTTATTGATGTGTTGAATGCTATAATAATTAAATATTTATTATCTAATTCATTTATTTCGATATATATTTTAGGTACTTGACATATAAAATTATCCATTTTTGCTTTAATATTTGTTTGCAGATACAAAAAGTTTTCATACCCAATGCGCTACCAATGCACCAGGTTACTTTAACGTTTTTCCTTCATAACTGTTGTTTGTAAGAGCCTAAGAGAATCGAAATAATAGATATAAGCGGATGATAATTTAAAAAAAATTTCAGAATTGCAATAAAAATCAATTTTTTTCATGCCTTCTGTTGCCAACTCCGCCACACTTCTGCCTCTTGGTCGCCTGTCTACCGCCATCCGTCGACTGTTGTCTTTACGACCCACTTTTCGCTGGCGTCTCCTCAATACTGTTAAATGTAATACTTCGCATTGCAAAACGCATGCCTTTCGCCGTCGCGACTGCTTTTGACCCATTTTCATCGGCTTAAGTCAAATGCTCTCAAGCCTTGAATATCGCTCAACGTTGTTCTGTACTCCGGCTTGGGCATCATTAAATGATGATTAGAGTTGTTGGCTATTGCAGCCTGAATTTGAGAGCAGGATTACGCGTATATAGTTGCTGTAAAAGCAGATGCCTTTATATGATTTATGTCTACAGTGGAATTCAACATTTCGCACAAAATACGGCGGATGAAAAATATTCAGTCTTATCACTAAGCTCGTCGTAGAAGAGTTACGAATATAACCTTCCACTATGACTATGAAAAGTTTGCCATCACTCAATCCACGTGAACTCGAATACCCTTAATCCTTTGAAAATGGATACCACTTTGTAAGGAGAATTGGAGCTCCTAAGCTGTCCTTCCTCCTCTTTGGTAACATTTTTCCAAAATCTACCTATGTACCTCCAATTTTTGCCACTTGGTGTAACCCTGCGTCAATTCTGTATTTTCTTCTAGTCATTCCAGCGATCAAGTGTATTGGCGATGCATTGTTAAAATTTTTAATCGCCAATCACTTACATACATATGCACAAAAAACATTTTTATTCAATCTAATACTCATATTTTACTAACTTACCATATTTTTATAAATTGTTGAAGTTGAGGTGAATTTTACTTTGAAACTTTTCCCCGACAACCCAAGTCACCTTGCAATACATTTTTTGAAAAATCTGTGTAATGGCGCTAAGGATAAGCTCAGTGATATCACTTGTTTAGGCTTAAGTTCCCTCCTCTAATTCTCAATGTGGGGGAAACGCTTCGTACTTCTAACAAACTATGAAATATTGCGGATGCCTGCACATTCTAAGTCAGCCAGACATCCAAAGAAGTATAAACGTAGGCAGCGATGTCTCATCCTGGTATAAGCGTAACAGCGAGAGAGAAAGTGTTCAACAGTTGTTGTTGTTGTTGTAGCAGTATCTTCACCCTGTCAGTGTAGTGTAATCACCTGTCGTCTTCATCTAGCTCATCTAAAGGTAGACCCAGGAAACTAGCTGTTTCGATGGGTTGGGTCCAGAGGTAGAGGGGTGTTAGATGAGTGGGTTTAATTGGGCATGTGAAAAGGTGGTTAGTGTCGTGCGGGGTGCCTTCACATGCTGGACATATGTTTAGTATGTCGGGGTCGATTCTGGATAAGTAGGAGTTTAACCTGCTACAATATCCAGAACGTAATTGTGCCAAGGTTACGCGGGACTCTCGGGGAAGTTGGAGCTCTTCGTCTGCGATTGGTGGTGGTTGGTGGTGGTTGGACTCCGATAACGGCATTCGGGGGTCGGGAGCTTAAGAAGGTGGTGAGAGTCTCCCGATGAATGTCGTTAATGGCCTGTCTGTACACTGTCCGATCCAGTAACTGTCTGTTTGTTTTGTCTGAGATCTCGTCCGCGTAGTTGAGGAAATGCCTCCTGATGTGCCTGGGAGGTGGCTCAGACTCGAGCAGGTGTCTTCATGGGTGAGGCCTGCGGTAATACCCTAGCAAAAACTGTTTCCTGAGCAATTTGTTATGCTCCTGAACAGGCAGCATTTGGGCCTCATCATGTAGATGTTGTATAGGTGACATTAGAAGACATCCTGTCACGGTTCTTAATGCAGTGTTTTGGCAGGTCTGAAGCTTCGACCGCTGCGAATGACTGGTTCCAGGCGACCAGACAGGCGCAGCATAGTTTAGAACCGGTGGGCCTATTGCTTTAAAAGTCGACAGCAACATTTCCTTGTCTTTGCCCCAAGTGCTGCCGGCAAGCGACTTGAGAACCTTGTTGCGATTCTGTACTTTAGTTGCAATAGCGGTTGTATGCGCTGAGAAGGAGAGCAAGCTGTCAAACTCCCAATATTTTGGGGTTGTTAACCGTCGGAATTTGTGTATCATCGACTTTCACCTTGAGTTGTAGCTTGACCTCCTTTGTCCAGGTGGTGAAAAGGCCGCCGTGGATTTAGTGGGGGAGAGTTGTAAATTCTTCGCAGTGAAGAAGCGAGAAAAGCTGGCGAGGTAGTCGTTTACCTTGGAGCATAGGCCATCAATGTCATTGCCCGACGCCATTATCGTGCAATCGTCGGCGTATGAGACCAGGGAGACTCCCTATGGTGGCTGGGGGAGTTTCGAGATATAGAAGTTGAAAAGCAAGGGTGAAAGGACACCATCCTGCGGTACACCTTGCTTTATTTTCCTCTGTTTAGATGTTTGGTCTCGAAATATCACCGTCGAATAACGACCACTCAGGTAGTTCGCGGTCCACCTCTTCAACCCGGGCGGGAGTGTCGACTGTAAAATCTCATCTAGTAGCGTAGCGTGGCTAACTGTATCGAAAGCCTTAATGTTCAACAGTCTCCAATTCCTATTCGTTTCTGCAGCTGTCACAAAAGTCAGTAGTGAGAAAGCCCACACGCTTCCCAATTGTTCCCATTCGGCTGTGTCTGTTGATGATACCAACTACTGTATTAAGGGAATATCGGTTTGATGAGGGACCTAGTTGTGATTTGATTCATTCTAGGTCAGATCTATCCAGACAACATTCATTGTGGACTGCTTAGCCAGTTTATTTAGAGAATAGTTCGGTATTCAATTGCTACCTTTCAGGAAATATTATTACACGTAGTGCCATAAAATAGCTCGACTGTCCGAGTGAATAGTGATCATACAGCGCGCGGCTTTGCTTTAGCTCTACGAATTTCGAATTTACGACAAATTGCTCTGAGGTAGGTTACCATTTTAAGTTATACAAATCCATGTAAAAATCTATAAATTGCCATACAACTATTAGCGGGATGAGGGTAAATGAAATTTTAAAGCGATATACAAATTTGATATTCCTGAAGTGAGCACTGGGTTTAGGGAATTTAGACATTTACAAAAGTGGCCGCTTTAATTAAACATTGTAATTGACAATGAAAATAATAATGTAACTTTGATAAGCAGCACATAAAGTAAGTGTTCCACATTTGATGATTGCCAGAGTAATTAACTAACTGGAAATTGAAAAGTGCCGATACATTTTATTAGCCACTTACACTCGTTTCAACGCTTCAGGCTGCACGTAAGCCGTTAGCAGCAAATGCTTTCGAGGTGTGTGTACTCTACTATTTTTGTTAGTTCGACGAAGCTAAATTCAATTCCTGATATTTATCGCGTCAGTTTGTATGTAGATGGCCAAATCATTGACTAATGCTACACAAAAAAAAACACAAAAAATCCATTGAAAAGATTAACGAACTTTTGATTGATAACAAGGACAAGTATGCGTGCACAAATGTGCGTATGTATGTACATATGTTTGTATGTATGTATGTATGTATGCACATTAAGGTGCCTCGCGCGAAAGGTAGCTGTTTTCACAATCGCTTAATAAAAATTGTTACATTTTATGATTTCCACAAATTATTTCGACGCAATTCAGGCGCATTCGTGAATTTTTTATAAGAAAAATATATTCCGTTTTTATAAGAAAATTATATTTTTATTGATTTGTCCCAATAAATGGCCTTCAAAGATAGAATAATGTGAAATTAAGCGTTTTTAAAAAAATATGCCAGCAGTTTGATAATAATGATAGTCATTGATATCATTGATAGTCAAGCGGCTATTAAGGGGTTACATGGGTTTCGTCGGGTAAAAAAAAGCCTATTTTCAATATTTTTTTTTCTATGTAAAAAATTATTTATTTAATTCAAACTTTTTTCTCTCTTATAGATACATACATATCTAAAGAATAATTTCTGAAATTTTCAAAAAAAAAAAAAATTAAAACTCCTACATTGTGACGTCATTTCCGGTGACCCCTCGAAAAAAAGTGCATCCGCGTTGTCAGCATAACTCCTGACAGGATCATCAAAAATGAAAAAAACAAAAATAAGTGTTTTAGTTAAGTTAAGAAAAAAAAGTAAAAATTGGAGACGGCAGACATTTTTCCAAAAAAATGAAAATTTCGGTCAAATTTGCTTGACATTTTTTTTTTTTTTAATAGTTGTAATTGAAGTTGAAAACAAAAAACAAAGTCCTTCGTTAAAGCACGAGTAAATTGAATTTCGAACACCTGTGTAAAATTTCATCAAGATCGGTTGAGTAGTTTTTGAGAACATTTGACCACCGACTTTGAAAACACGGTTCCGAGAAAAACGTGTTTAAAATTTTGAGTAACAATAAGGGTAGATTCACACTATGGTGCCGATCACGGTTTGTTCTCGGTCTAGTCTCGGTTCGGTAAAATCTTTCGACATCTACATTTGTGTTCTTACATCGGTCCAGTCGCGATTCATCGTTCGTCGCGTGAACACGTAAAACAGATCTTGTGCATCACGCTCACGATCACGCTCCAGCAAAATATTCTTCGAACTTGATCGATGCTGGAGTGTGACTGTACCGAAACTTGAACAGCACGGATAGTGTGAATACAGTCATTGTTTTTCGTTTGTGAATATTTTACCGGACCGAGACTGGACCGAGAGCGGACCGTGATCGGCATCATAGTGTGAATCCGGCCTAAAAGTGGCTTGGAGCGCACACATTCCACAGGCTGTATCTCCGAAACTATTATTCGGATCGACTTGAAAATTTAGGATAATTTTCTTGAGATGTTGTAGAAATTAATGAGCCAAAAAAAATCGATTTTTTGAACCCACGAAACCCATGTAACCCCTTAAAGCAATTATGGCTCCTTGCACTTACTCGGAATATGTTCAACAATGCGGATCCAAATTGGTGAACTCTGCGAAAACTGGCGGGCAACTATTTTCTATATATCAGGACACAAAAAAAATATAAGAAAATGAGAGAGCCGTTGAGTTCGCTAAAGCAGGTACTCGCTTGCCGAGATTGAGCAGGTCAGACATAGCCTATGATCTGAAAATACCGGGAATGTTTAAATAAAACAAAACAGAGTTAAATTTCAGGCAAATTTATTTTATCTCCTTCAAAATATGACGTGTCTGAAGCAACACACATGTGCCAACGTTTAACCCAGTCCCTAGGCCGACAAAGGAATGGCCTTCAGCTCCTTCGTTGCATTCTCTTTGATCTCCTCTATCGACTGAAATCTCCTTCCACGAAGTGGTCACTTCGACTTGGGAAACAAAAAGAAGTCGCATGGGGCCATATCAGGTGAATACGGTGCTTGCACGATGGTATTTACTTGGTGTTTGGTCAAATAATCCAACACATTTTGGGCTCGGTGCGATGGCGCGTCATCCTCATGCAAAATCCACGAACTGTTTGCCCGCATTTCCGGCCGTTTGCGGCGTACAGCATCTCTCAAAGGATTCGATGGCGTTAAAAGTGACAGATGTATGTACATATGTCTTACAGTCCTACCAACATAGGAAAAAAATATGCACCGGTTCCCGGTACTTTCTTTTTGAGAACGGAACTAAATGAGGCAATAGCCCTGGAAACGCAGCCGAAATAGGAACACTCAAGTTCGTATAAAACTACCAAAATTATGCTAAGGACTTGGAATACCAAACTGCAAACATTATTTTGTCACTGTCTAGGAAAGACTGTAAAATATTGGTTGGAGTACTGACGCAGCCAAAACGGAATTAGTCCAGAGCGATGCTTGTAACTCATGCTGCGAAGCAAATTCTAGACATACTTTGGTACATCTACTTTGCCACTGCCCTGCTCTTTGTAGGACTCGATAAATGTGCCTAGGATCAACATATTTTTCATCCTGGAAGGATATTGCTCAAAAGAGGTTGCACGGCTTGTTAAGACCTGGGAAGACGTGCATTATGATTTATATAAAATAATATCTTCTACTCTTCTAAGTGATATCTTTTTAGAGATCAGCCAGCACTACCTAACCTTGATACACGGCCCGGCACTCGGAGTGTAACCAATTAAAAAGTCCATAAATTTAGTTTGAAAAATTACTTTTTTTTAGTTTAAAGTAAAAAATGTGCGAAATTAATACAAAATTAAGAATCAATTTACTTTTGCTCGTATAACCACCTTTTGCCTCGGCTATGGCCTTGAGACGGTCCAGAAACGAATCGCAAGCTGCCCGAATGTGACTTGCAGATATTTTGGACCACTCGCGGACAATGGCTTTTTTCAGCGCCTATGAGACTGGTGAATCTTATAGTTCGCATCTTGGTCTCCAAAATGGATTCGCGTCTGCTGAATTTGAAAGCCATTGTGCGGACGTTATGTAGTTCGGAACGTTGTTTGTTAGCCATTCTTGGTTTACTCGAGCTTTGTGAGACGGAGCCGAGTCCTGTTGAAACGTCCATGGTCTGCCACCGAAATGTTTGCGTGTCCACGGCTTCAAAGCAACCTCCAGAATACTTTCCCGATAATATTTCGCATTTACCTTGACGCCAAGCGCGATGAAAACGATTGGAGAGCGCCCATCTGCGGTTACAGCGGCCCGAACCATTACCTGTGGCGGGTACTGCCTCCTGGTGGCCAATCGATGACTCAAATTCTCATATGAACGGTCGGTCAAATAAACAATGTTCGGAATTGAGCGCTTTCGGTCAAGCGAAGCAACTCTTTCG
Organism: Anastrepha fraterculus; assembly: GCA_037575425.1. Classification (NCBI taxonomy): domain Eukaryota; kingdom Metazoa; phylum Arthropoda; class Insecta; order Diptera; family Tephritidae; genus Anastrepha; species Anastrepha fraterculus. The sequence continues at coordinate 146,948 of JAYXIM010020158.1, read as the reverse complement.
CTCTCTCAAGACTTGTTGCTGCTTTGGTGTGAGATCATGCGCCTTTTGGATCTTGTATGGCTTGACTTTGAGATCATTTTTCAGTATGCGGCGGATGCTACGGTGTGATATTTTCAGTTCCTTTGCCATTTGATTGGCACTTCCTCGGGAATTTCGCTCAAGTCGCTTCTTCACTTTTTGAACCATTTCACGCGAAGTTGCAGTCTTTTGATGGCCACCTCCATGACGCTTCGCGATGCTACCAGTACCGTTGTAACGAGTAACTTTATTTACTTGTGCGAGCTCACGAACAATCGTTGGTTGTGATTTTCCAGCCAAATATAATGCAATCACACCATTACGTTTGAAATCCATTACTGATTTTCTTTTTTCGCGTTTACTCTCGGCAAAATGCTTCCGCGCGCTTGTAAACAATACTCCGGACTGTCATTCGGTCAACTAAGTTGGTTATATTTCGAGTGCCGGACCCTGTAATAATGAAATTTTGTGAGTTATTTTCAACACGCCCCAGCCTACAAATAACCTTGGGCATACATGAAAAATTACGCCAATTTGTAGTACGAGGCTTGCCTTTTACATTTTTCACCCAATAACGAAAACACAGTAAAATAATAATGAAAATGGCTTTATTGTTTTTCAAAATATTCTCCTTGGAAGTCAATACACTTTTTGCAGTCGCTTCGACCAAAGCATTTTTGCCACTCGGAAGTGGATACCTCCAAAACGAACTGTTTAACTGCTTCATCGGCTTCTTCAGGCCTAGAAAACATTGATCTCGCATTTCATTTTTGATGTGATGCTCGGGAACATAAAGAAATCATTACGTGCCAAATGAACAGCTCTGTAAGACGGATGACCCATGGGTTGACCTTTTGAGTGCTCATAAATTTTCTTCTGTGAGCTGTGTGAGAGCTCGTATTGGTTTGGTGAAAGATGTTTCGCCTTCGGTGGTTGGTTTTTATCAATTCTTCGACAACTTCTGGCAAACAAATGGTTGTGTACCTCTCAGAATTTATCGTTTTAAGTTTCTCTAGTAGTACAGTTGCGACACATAGCAAGCCTTTTCGAAAAAGCAGGGACCATTTGCTTTGGGGTGCTTCTTTCGCAAAGAGCTTTTAGTGGTCTAAGCGCCTCTTGTAACATCCATACTGTTGCTGTTTTGTTTCCGACTCACCTGCATGGATCCAAGATTCGTCACCGGTTATGATGTCATAGACGTGTTTTGAACCACCGCGTCTGAATTTCTTTACACTAACCGATTCGAGTCATTTTTTGATCAATTATCAAATTGTGGAGTATTCAACGAGAACAAATCTTCTTGACGATCAAATGTTCATGCAATATTGGATGCCCAACTAAAGCTTAATGAAGCCTTTATTTCGCGATATCCCACTTGGCAATCTTGTGTTATCAGTTGACGCACAGCACCGATTGTTTCTGGCACAATAACCGTTTTTAGACGGCCTTCACGAAAGGACCGACGACCAAAATGGCACCCGTTGTGCCAGCGTTTCACAGAGGCTAAGTGTGGTGCTTGAGGTCCTATGTTCCACTTAGGAACGAAGGGAACATCTGCGTTTATAAGTGTGGTGCTTCAACGCCAAAGGCCGAAGTAAGTTGATCAATGCACTGCTGTCTCGATAATCCACGTCGAAAATCGTAATAAATTATCGCACGAAAATTTTCACGAGTTTTTTTTCCACGAGCGCTACCCTCAAGTGGCCCTTTGAAACCAGGATAAGCCTGTTGTTTCGTCAAACTCCTCAGCCCACGGGACAACCGCCAAGCATTAAATCGTGGGGGCGGCAAGGCGAATTAATCGCCGGTCTTTCGTCGTAGTCTTTTGAGGATCTTTAGTTTCTTTGTAGTCTCTCCTATGACATCGCATGCTGCCATCCATGTTTCCCCTGCTTTTTAGCATGGATTGCACGAATGAACCTGGATCTTAGTTTCCTCCAAATATGCTGCGAAGCTTCAATCTAAGGCCATAAAAACGCTTACATACGAAGAATACTTGGTGGACCGTCTTCTATCGCGTTTACCCCACAGTATTCACAAGTGGGATCCGATTCGTGTTGGAACCGATGGAGGTATGCTTTGAAGCATCCTTGCCCGGTTAAAAACTGAGTCAGACAAAAATCCACTTCTCCGTGTTTTCTTTCGAGCCAGCTTCGCAAGTCTGAAATGCAGTGATGTGTCCAGCGACCCTTTATTGTGTTATTCCATTTTTGCTACCAAGTTTGGGTACTAGTTTCCCGTGCTACGATGCGTTGCATTTCACTCTCAGCCAATACTACAGCTTCATTTGTCAATATCTCTACTACGAATAAACTCCATCTTTTGGGCGAGCTGAATTTTTCAACTCACTGAGAAAAGAAGAAATAAAGCTCGTAAGTGCAAACGTCATATGGAAATTTACACTAAAAACTACCAAAGTTTTTGATAAAAATATCGAGAAATTGTTTATCACATTTAGTGTTGCAAAGGCTCAAAATATAAAAGGCAACCCACGTGCCTTTGCGTAGGCTTACTTAATTAAATTTAATTACTACTAAATTTTTCTGAGTCAGTCCACCCTTCCAATTCTTATCTTCTTATGATTCATAGTTGAACTTTTCATTTGCCTTGATATGACAGATAAGCTGGTACCAACCGAATCAAAGTAACCTGCAACCGGGTTAGCATGAAACAACCTTGCTGGCAAGTGACGTAGTATCGCACACCTATTTCACGTTCAATTTATCACAGTTGACGGCATTGCAAAACAAAAGAATTCTAAGTCAAGTCGCAAGTTGCAAATGTGCTCTTATTGCCGTAGGAATCTGTAGATGAACACACTACTAGTTTCACATACGCACCCATACGTATGTATGTATGCTAAAAGTTTTCACAGTTTCTTTTTCGCATTAGATAATGAGTTTGCGACAAACACCTGATAAAACCCACTATGATTAAACTAGAAAAATATCGACGCATTTTACTAGGCAAGATTAGATTAGGTAGCCAGATGCGCATCCGATTGCAAAGTAGGAGAGGTCAGGTAAAAACTGAGAGAAAAAAAATAACGAAATAGGCTGTGGGTAGTTTCTTGGCATAACTTTATCTTTAAAATATTTTTCTGCAACTCTTACATAACAGATCTGACTATGTGTAGCTTTTGACTCATTCTTATGCCACACAGAGCTTAGAGAAATTCTCTTTCGTCATATTTTCGGAAAGAAAAATTCTTTTCAACTTTATTTTGTGCGAAAGTTATCCTAAAAAAAAAAAAAATATGGCATGACCATACAACTTGATGAACTTGAACAACATACGTCTGGATTAGATTTATTTCATTGTCGCTAATTTTGCATACGAGTATTTAGATGACCGTTTATGACGCTTCAAAGCGCTTAATTTTTTTGAAAAGTCTGCGGGGATTAATTGTAGTTGTATGTATGAGAAAACAGCTTGATATACTTGTGCAGAACTGCCGCAGTGATTGTCTGCTAATATTCATACTTATTTTTCTAAATTGGTGCGATAACCGCTTACGCGATTTTGGCCGAGTTTAACAAATGTAGAGGAGGCCTTCCTCTTCCTCCACCACCACTAGCTGGTACCGCTTCGAATACATTCAGAGGGCGTTCAGGGGCGTTTTTATCCATTCGGACGACATGACCCACCCAACGTAGCCGCTGGATCTTTATTCGCTGCGCTATGTCGCCGTTACCAACGTGCAAAGGTCCAAAAATCTTACGCAGTATCTTTCTCCCAGACCATCCGAGGGACGCCTTATCATCCAAACTTCTGCGCCATACGTTAGGCACCTTGTAGAGTGTTAGTTATGTGCGTCGAGAGGGGACTTTACTACTCATTTGCCTACTGAGTCCAAAGTAGCAATTGTTGGCAAGAGAGATTATACGTTGGATTTCAACACTGACATTGTTATAGGTGTTAATGCTGGTTCCTAAATAAACGAAGTCTTTTACAACCTCGAAATCATGGGTGCCGATACGCGAGTGTGCCGACTGTTTGATGACAGGAGGTACTTCGTTTTGTCCTCGTTCACCACCAGACCCATTCGCTTTGCCTCTTTATCCATAAATCATCTTATCCTAAAATCCATTGGACCTCATGGTCCAAGGCGTATATACCTATTACAGGTGTTGGCATCCGCTCAGCTGATTTTTTCGCCGTAGATATGAATAACATAAAAATGAGTTGTTTTGTTGACATTCGTTTGTTTACTTTGCCATTTGATAATTTATAGTTGGGGATTCAAGTAATATCTAAAGTGATATATAAGAAAATAAAGCTAGGAGTTATGCAGGATGGTGTCCTTTCACCCTTGCTTTTGAACTTCTATTTCTCGAAACTCCCCCAGCCACCAGAGGGAGTCTCCCTGGTCTCCTACGTTGGGTAATGACATTGATGGCCTGTGTGCCAAGGAAAGCGACTACCTCGCCTGCCTTTCTCGCTTCTTCACTGCGAGGAACCTTTCCTCCACAAAGTCCAAGGCGACCCTCTTCACCACGTGGACAAAGTTAGATGAGCTACACGAAGACGACCGGTGATTTACACTACACTGACAGGGCAAAGTTACTGATACAACAACAACAATGAACTGAAACGGCAAATGTGGATTTTAACATGATGGAATTGAATAAACAAAAACAAAGTCCATATATGCATGTTTTTACTACCTGTAAAAAATTCGCCTTTGTGTTGTCTATTTGCTCAGAGCAGTGGGGCGAAAAGTGTGCCGAAAATGCCCTTACACCGAAATACGAGCTATTACCCCCTTTTATTAAATTTAGATAATAAACATCAAAAAATTAAAAAATTGAATTAATTACTTGCATTGAACAAAATTACAATAAAAACACTTTCCTTCTTCCTATTTTACTTTTTCTTTGAGAAGCCTCTAGGTGTTAGTTTGACAAGCCCCTAGATGTGTGATGGTGTGAGTGCTTGGTCTGTCGCGCAGCTAATAAAGTCACTTTTTAAAATATTCGTATATTCTTCATGCTACATTATTTTCGTTAATTTTTTATATAAAAACGAAAAATAGTCATTGCATAGCAAAAAACTTTTAAATCAAAGCTCTATAATTTGTGCAAAATTAAAAAAAAATTAATTTAAAATACTTTTTTTTTTTTAAATTATCAGTTTTTTAATAAGAATCTTTAGAAAACTTCTGTGTAAGCAGTTTTAGAACCCTTTCAGTTTTGGTGCAGTAGTGAATAAGTTTGAAGTCGCTCAAAAATAACATTGATTTTTGAAATTTTTTTTAATTATGTTAAGTACTTCCTCCCATACATAAAAATACTTCAGAACCTGCTAAATTGAATGAGTTAAAAAACTTCTTGCTCGGAGTTTTAAAAAAATTTAAATAAAAAATTGGGTAATTTTATAGTTTGAAACTTTGAGTTAATTGATTTTTGTTGTATTAAACTAAATGTGAACTATTTTTATAAAAAAAAATAATTTTTTTTCTAAATTATATTTTTATAAAAAACATTTTAGATAAAATAATAAATGAAAAATAAATTAATGGTCAAAATGTGGCAATATGTAGCGCTACTATTATTTTGGCCGCCACATATACATACATATGTACATATGTACATGTGTATTATTATTCAAATGCAGAAAAAAGGTTCTTTTGAAACGTATTTTTATGCTTGCAAATATAACTCTTCAGGAATTTCTCAAAGCGGGCATTCAGGCCAGTTTAGGTTAAAAAGGTGGCGCCCAGCTGAAAAGCTTTCAAACGGAGGTTCATTTATGTAAAAAAATCCTAGTCTGTTATCGAGTTCGACACGCATTTAATGTCCAGGTCTTGCCTCAAATTTAAACTAATGCGTATTTAAAAAAACATAGAAATTCAAGCACTTCCACTGAGCTCAGATCATCCACATCAAACCAATTAAGTGTTGTTGAAAGAGATAGAAAAATTGTCGCTAAAGCCAAATCAGGTCCACCGATAGTAAATTATGAATAGCTAAATATGTAGATATGTATGCATGTCCAATACATACAACGTTACATTTCATTATTTTACATATCAATTATACTAGAGCGAGTTGAGGCTATTTTTAGACCAAACGCCGCTTATGTCGAAATCGTCGTTTGCGGTGTCGTGCACAGTCACGCTCACCCTGCTTACGCTCACGTCGAAAGAATGCGAACGTGAAATTGAAAACAAAACAAGTAAAGAAACACAAAGAAGTAGAGAATATAAAGAAATAAAATGAAAAAAATAAAAAAAAAAGCAAAGTTGTAGAAAATGTGCTTGGGTGCACGAGATCCAGTCATAGTCCCACCTGCCTACAAATCTCCCTCGTGTACGCCAATTTGTGCGCTTCTCAGTCGGCGATTCATTCAATCGTCGTCTGTGTCTCAGCAGTCAACAAAAATACAACTCAAGTGAAGTAAAGCAAAGAAACAAAACAAACAAAAACAATAGCGATTACTTGAAGCTATGAGTTCGCGTCTTGCGTTCGACAAGGTTGAATTTATTCAAAGCGAGTATGGCAAAACCTACTCCCCGCGCTTGCCGCCCACCGCTACTACAGCTTCGTTTGCGTGTTGGTTGCATTTATGATTACTTCGACCAACACCGCGCGCGCCACCTACAGACCCCATACAGACAGGCACTCATGTCCAGTCTGTATGTTGTTTCACGGTGTATTCAACTTTGCGTTTTATATAGCTTTACACGTCATTCGCTGTTGTCTGTGCTTATACGATTTTTTTTTGTTTTTGTTTTGTTGTAACCGCTTATTCAATTTGCAAATGGAACACAACGGAGCTTATATAGCACATACATACATATAATACATTCCATATGCACTAGTACATAGAAGGGGGAGGGAGGAAAATATGCGCTTAAAAAGCATAAAAATAACGCGTGAATTTCAAAATGAATGTGAAAATGCCGAGAATATGCATTAACACACACACATACATACATATATAAAAAGCGGTGCAGTTGACATAAATCACATGAACCGCGCATAAATGTGCACGTACGTACCTATGCATATCTACTTAGGCATATGTACATAATAAGATTATTTTTAAGATTTTTGGGAATAGTGAATAGAAATACAATTAGAAGTGTTTGGTGAATGCGAATTTCTATTAATCGGCAGACTTTTTCATGACATTCAGGCGGACTGGACAATTTTTGAGACACTTGAGGCATACAATTTTTTTCCACAACCATTTTTTTTGAACAATCTAACATTTAACATCTAAGGCCGTACGTCATGAATGTTGCGATCGCTTTTGGCTTCTCAGGCTGCAGAAGTCGTTGCTTTTTGGTTGTGTGGTCAATGACCCACATCAATAAACCGAAGGCGTGAAGTAATATGAGCTTTTACAGCTTAATTTCTAGCGATCGTCGAATACTTCTTAAAAAAGTCAATGCCTTCGATGCAGTATTGCAGGTGGCGTAGACCTGCAGAAAAACCGGTGTAGGGGAAAACAGAAGTTGTGGCCCACGATGGAGAGAATGACAAGAAGGGTACCGCTACTTTGCTCTCAGCAAATGTAACAGAATCGTTGTGTGTGTGTGTGTGACGTCGCACTTGTGCAATTTATTCGTGTTGCCAACATCAGATCGTTAACCGGCGCTCAGCGATTTTGAAGGGATCAGCTGCTTTGCTAACTTACTTCATGGGGGTTGAGACAGCGGTTTGTGTTGGTTATATAAGAAAAAGAAAAAAAAACAATAAATGCAGAAACTCCTCGCGTTACTTCTTTGCTGTCTGAGCAACAACTAATTTGAAGAGCCTAAGAATACGTGTGAGATTAGTGGGCACAATTCTTCTCCCTAATCCGCTCAAGAATAATAGAATAAGAGATTGCGCCTTCCGAATTCGCTGTGTCGTCAGGACCCGGTAATATGAAATTTGAAAAGGTCGAGCCAAGGAGCATCAGGAGATTTAGTGGCTGCTAAAACACTCAGGCTAAAATGGCCATTGTATTTAGAGTTCTGCAAGGAGGGTAGTAGATAGTCAAGGAGGGAAGGAGAAAAGTATCAGAGAAAGAGATAGGAAAGAATAGAGACAGAGATAGACGTAGCTGGTCTTGTGAGAATTTTCCAGACTCTTTGACAAATCTGTAAATATCCTCCAGTTTTAGAGAACGAATACTACTTATTCTCACGACATCGGAACCCAAACGTCGTAGCCATGCTCTAGCAAAGGCAGCACACTCACAGAGAAAGTGCTCAGTGCTATCCGCCTCCTCCAAGCATGACATGCTCACTGGGTCCTCAATGATTCCAATGGTGGTCTTATGTTGACCCCATGGCTTGTGTCCTGTAATAATACCGACCATCAACACAATGTCTTTCCTTCCAAGTTTTAGACCCGAGAATATACAAACAAGAGGAAGAGCAATTTTTTATTTGTGAATGGGAAAAGTAGGTGAAAGCAATAGAAGCTACCGAACACAAGAAATTATACACACACACACTTTCTTGCCATGGCATCAGCCGTTTAACCCTCCGTTGGAAACCTTTTTTTAAACTTTCGGTTGGGCACCCGGGTCTGGCCTTGTTTTCGTCTTATTCGAGGATCATTTTTAAATGATTATATCCATAAATCGATAGACAATTAAATTTAAGAAACTACCTGGAAGTTCAAGTCGTTAGCTTTAATAGAAATACGTTAAATTCACGGCCAAAGTCGAGAAATCCAGTCTGGCCAGACCCAGGTGCCCAACGGAGGGTTAACCACGCAAAAAACTGCATTTGGAGGTATTTTATTTTCCGTGCTTTTACAATTTAATACGCGGCGCTTCATTTTCATTGGTTTATTTGGTTAGGTTAGGTTGAGCTGGGTGGCTGAAAGCCATCACTTAGACCTATTGGTCCTTAGTGTTATCAGATGAAGCTAGACCTTTACGTATCTTCGTAGTAGACATCTTGTTATACGTCTGCGTCTTTTGTGAATCTAAGTAAACGCTGAAGCTCTATCGCCGAGAGGCATTCTAACTTCTCATATTGTAAAGCTTTTAAGCATTTTAATCTGGTTATAGCTAACACAGGGCAAGAACATAGAAGGTGTTCGAGAGTTGCCCTCTCTTCTAGTTCATTGCAAAATCTGCAGCTATCATTGTTTGCAATTTCCATCTTGTATGCGTGCACCGCTAACAAATTGTGGCCTGTCAGTATACCTACGTTAGTTCTGCTTTCCTTTCTAGATAGGGCTACTACGAATCTGGCGTATTTGTCTGCATTCTGTGTACACATGATTTTCGCGGTTTTGCAAGTGGCTAGGTTATTCCATCTCCTGTATTTTTATGTTTTTCATGTTTTATATTTTCATTCATTAATATCATTCATTAAACAAACTAAATTTAAAAGTCTGTAATCTTGAAATCACAAAAAACCACAAAATATATTTACAAACGTACAAAGTTCTCCTTCCCTTTGTTTGTTTTCTATTGTTAAGGAGGCTGACGTCACACTTGTCAAAATATAAAGTAACTGTTTTCGGAAGACGCCACCTTATGTATTCAATTCGCCTTGGAATCACCTACAACGTGGCAGCCGAAGTTACGCTCACAATTTCGCTTCGGAAGTTAAACTTTGTAATTTAGCATCCTTGCCTTGCTTTACACATTAATTTTCATTTCATTCGCCCCTCTCTCGTTGCCAAAACTTTATGACGTAGCTGCCAAAGTTACTCTCCCAGATTTGGTTGTGATGCCTAAACCTTGTAATCTGTCAGACTTGCTGCTGAAAGCTTCTAGTAGCGGGTGGTAGTACCGAATGCTCTGTATTGGTTGGCATTTACGGTGAAATATCGATTTTTTTCCTATTTAACGCTGGACAAGGAAACAATCTTCCACTTCCTCTGTGAATGCCCTGCCCTATGGAAGGACAGAATGTTAAATCTGGACAAATCGCTGTTCGAGAGTCTCGAACAACTGTCTGGCTCAGATGTCAACAACCTAATAAAATTCTTAAACCGCACAGACTAGATATTACAGCATGACTATATATAACCGAATATATAAGTATAACCGTTAAACAAGTTAGTAACGAGGATGTGGCAACAAAATGGTGCGGAAGCGCTAGTTGGATTCTGGGAGAATTACCACTCAAACCAACCAACCAAAACGCTGGACAGTCATCCTTCGTCAAAACGATGATGCGCACTTTATTTTGAAGCTTTCTTATGTTTTCATCGGTTATTTTGCTCTAGTTTTTTTAGTAATGAAGGTGCAAATTTTCCAATTTTGAGTTATTGTGTTGCCTTGATTGCTTTAGTTGCCTTGTCCAGATTTCCATGTGTATAAGAAAACCACAAATATTTTTTTTATATCAGAAACTTTCAAATTTCAGAACATTTAAATTTTTATACATTCATCTTTCTGGCATAAGGGAGATGCTATGTATTTCTTTCAATTTCCATTGAAAATTAACTAAATATAAAAAATAAATCCATTGTGGACACTAGGAAGAGCTAAAAAAGTGTGCTCCAATTATGCCTTCGACTCACAAATCGCACAAGGGGACTATTCTGCAAAGCGATGCGAATGGTAATGAGAAAGGGATTTTGGTATTTTGTATAGCAATTCGCATTTAAATATTCATTTTTATAGAAATGTAGTTTAAAACAAACTTTACTGCATTGTTACAATTTTGTGCATATACAGACATTTTTTTCCAATACAATTTTTTCGCATCGCATAAGGAGCAGAAGGCCAGTGCATTTCTAGAAGTGCTTCAATACTTTACGAGCTCCATATGGATTAGTGCCACTCCAAATACAAAATTATGCAAATAGTCGAGTCACTCACGAACATGTGCGAACAGCTATTTTGGAATTACATTTCCAATTTGAATTATGATCAGTTCAATTTCTCTGTTTAAACAATACCTAATAAAATGGCGGCATGACTTGTCAAATTAACCGTAACAAAGTCAAGAGTTAACCGCTCTTGAAAAAAAAAAGATCTCAAAAGCTCGCTGTTTAAAACACTAGCGCATAAGGTCTTAGCTTTTATTGTTGTTTTGCTATATATTTTTATCGCTCTTTGCACTTTGTACTCAGTTTTATCATTCGCCACGTTGTTCTGTTTACGTTCTGCTTTTTTTTTTTTTGTTTAATTTCATTATATTCGTCCCCGCTAAATTACACTATTGCTGTTACATATTTATCGTCGTTCTTTGTTTTCATCGTCTTTTGCAGCAAACTCACTGAAGTGTCTCTCAACTCATTTCACCACTACTCATTCTCGTACTCACTTTTGATGGGTTGTCATTGGCAAGAGTAGGCAGAGAAGCAAATTTTCATAATTTAATTCAATTTTGCGAACGCTCGTTGCCTACAAATTCACCACATTCGGGGGCTACAAATGCAAGTAGAAGAAGAGAAATTGCTCTGCTCTCATTAACGGTTTGTTTCTCTTAAGCGGCACACGATGTGCACGTCTTTCGTATACGTGCAGTTCGTGCCGCTCGGCTGAGCTGAAAATTTTATACGAATCCATTAATTTCTTAAATTTGATGGCAAATTCTTCAGGTTGTCTATTTAATTTTATTCTCTGTTTACTTTTCATATTTTTGCAATTCTTGCCAATTTGGGAATGCCGCACATTTTTCGAATTCATTTACTAGTAAATAAATACATATCTACATACATATGTACATATGTATGTGCATCATTTGTATTTACAAGTGAAGTGAAAAGTGGTTTTCAATGCACCTACACGTACGTGTGTGTGTATGAATATGTATACAGTGCCGGTAAAAAATAATAGCGCCATGATGAGCTGCATGCCTTGCGGAAGAAAGAGATGGACATTTTTATTGAATTTAACTTTCAGCTTTTCATGATTTGCAGGATTTACATACAAATATTAGATTGGGTGAAAATAAATTCATTATTTTAATTTTTTATTTTGCACAAATGGTTTAAAACTGTTTTATGGTTCATCTTTAGCGCCCGGGCGATGCTACGACTCCCGGCCAACTTCGCTTATTTCTGTGGTTTTATCGACATTTTCGTAATATTACGGGTGAATAAAAACTCGTGACATTTCTTGGAAAGTTTTCCCACTGCGTACATCTTTCTTACCTGAGAGCTTCTCTATAGCCATATTAGGTCGCAACAATAGAAAATAGCTGACGTTTATTAACTTTTTGGAAATCAAGGACACGAAAAAAATAAATACATTTTCCATAATGTTATTGAGGCTAAAGAAGACATACATATGTATGTATGTATATATCCATGTTTCATCTTCAAAGTAGATTTTTTTCTACTTTTCTATTATTTTTAAAAGGTACACAACTATCCGCTGTTGTTGTCGTCTTTATTGCATTACTCTTCTTAACAGTCACACGACATTTTGGCATAGAGCCAACATTTTTTTATTGGTATTTAGCTTTAGGAATATTTAAATGCATTCCAAATGGTTACTAGGGAGTCTTGCATAGTGAACCAGCTTCCCGTAGAGCTCTCCATCCTGTTGATAAACTGATGCTCAAATACTTTTTCCTTCTATACAAGTGCATTTGGAGGTATTTTGATGCTGCAATATTTTCATTTGCTCGCCAATATATAGGATCTTTTGCATTTTTATGTAATCTTATTGTTGAGATGATTTGGTTATGAATTTAGGGTTGTTCTCGGTGTTAGGTAGTACCCTAACACACGACCGATCACCTTTACAACGCTTTACCTTTACGAAATTATATAGCTTTACTTCATCCATAAAATGTTCGTTTGTCCCTCTATCGGCAGTCCAAGCTATTTTCATCAAACCAAATACGTTCCCTATACGCTTACAGATTGAAAGGAGGGGAGCTTTTTTTGGAGAGTATGATTTCATGTTGGGGAGAGTATGGCGAATGTGAGTTGGCCTTAGCCGCCTGTGAACTTTTTCTACATATGGTGTGATACGAAATGTTGGTCGGCTGAGTTGACATGTTCTGCTTGCTCTCCTATCTATATAGTTATTGTATTTTATATACTTATGTATGTATGTATGTCGCGGGTTTCTAATACATGCAAAAATCATAGAAGTTATATTCAGAATTAACGCTTACACCCTTTGTTGAGTTTGGTGGAACTCGATCCCGCCTCCGAACAGTAGAAATACACTCGGTGATTTGATATTGTCTGCCGAGGGCGACCGCTGTTAGAAAGAAGTTTTTATGTTATTTGATGTTTCAAAAAGTAGAAAAAAAATAAAGTAAAAAAAAAATAAAAAACAAAAAAAATATATATATAAAAATAAAAATAAAAATAACAAAAAATAAAAAAAAAACAAAAAAAACTTAAACTTAAAAAAAGAAAAACAAAAATTAAAATGGAAAAAAAAATTAAATAAAATCGAAATAAAAGAAAACAACCACAGTGGAGAAAATAAATAATAAAATAGAGGACAAAATATTTGAAATAAATAAATTAAATAAAATACAATAAAAAAATAAAATAAATAAATAAAATAAATAAATAAAAAAAAATAAAATAAATAAATAAAATAAAAAAAAATAAAATAAAAAAAAAATAAATAAAATAAAAAAATAAATTAAAAAAAAAATAAAATATAAAAAATAAAATAAAACAAAAAAAAATATATAAAAAGTTAAAAAAAAAAAATTAATACCTAAAAAAAATCAAAATAAAAATAAAACAAATAAAATCGAAATAAAAGACAAAAAAACAGTAGAGAAAAAAAATTTTAAATAAAAAAATAGAGAACAAAATATTTGAAATAAAAAATAATAAAGAAACAAAAAAAAAAATAAAATAAAAAAATAAAAAAATAAAAATGAGAGGAGAAAAACATTAAAAAAATAGAGAACAAAATATTTCAAATAAAAAATAAAATAAAAAAATAAAAAAAATAAATAAAATAAAAAAAATAAATAAAATTAAAAAAATAAAAAAAATATGTATAAAAAAATGAAAAAAAAAATAAAATAAAATAAAAATAAAAAAAAATATGAGAAAAAAAATAAAATCGAAATAAAAGAAAAAACAATAGTAGATAGAGAAAAAAATTTAAAATAAAAAATAGAGAACAAAATATTTTAAATAAAAAATAAAATAAAAAATAAAGAAATAAGATAAAAATAAAAAATCACTAAATTTACACTGCGCCGAATGTTTTCTCATGTTTCCATATATACAATGTAATCTGCTACATACAGTTATGTGAAAAATAATAGGGACAGTGCCTACCCAAACTTACATTATATTTACAACCGAATAAAAAATCGAAAATTCTTTCTTGTTTAAAAGATTAATTTTTTCTTAAACGGTAGAAAAAAGATTAATAACAAAATTTTTGCTATTCCTATAATATATTTTGTTTTGTTTTGGTGATTTTATATGAATTTATATAGTTTAACGTGTGAAAAAAAATAAGGACACTTCTGAAATCTTAAAGCTATAAATAACTTAAGTAAAACTAAATAGATATTTTAACTGAATATTGTTGCATAAAGCCTTAGTGCCATATACTACTTTGTTGCGGATCCTTGGTTATCCAGAACAGCAGCTCATCTTCTAGGCATTGAGTCGACAAAATTTTGACAAACATGTACCGGTATTGCGTTCCACGCATCCTGAATAAGATTCCAAAGTTGATCGCAACTTGATGGACACTCTCCCCTGATTGCCCTCTTAACTTCGTTCCACAAATTTTCTATGGGGTTCAAATCAGGGGATTGTGCTGGCCATTCTAAAACATTGATTTTGTTGTCCTGGAAGCACTTCTTTGTGGACTTTGCCGTATGTTTTGGGTCATTATCCTGCTGGAAGACCCATATGAGTGGCATATTTTCTTTGGCATACGGCAGCATTGTATTTTTCAAAATTTCAATGTAATCAGCCGATTTCATTATGTTCTGGATGCGATATAGAGGACCCACACCATAATAAGAGAATGACCCCCATGCCATGATGCTACCACCACCGTGTTTGACCGTATTTAAAGTATATTTTGGATTGAATTCTTGATGGATAGGCCTTCTTTCATGGTGGACACCTCTATCAGAAGAAAACAAGTTTACTTTTGTTTCATCGGATCACAGAATGTTACGCCATTTTTCTTTAGGCCAATTGATATGATTTTTAGCAAATTGTAATCCTTGTTTTATGTTCTTTTTGGATAACAATGGCACTTTTCTCACACTACGGGCTCTCAATTCCTCACCGATGAGTGTTTTTCGAATCGTTGATGTGTCAACGTCAATGTTTAAATCATTTTTTATTCGTTTAGATGTGATAAATGGATCTTTTTTTACGGAACGAATAATACTTCTCTTTATAGTAAGTGTAATTTTTGGTTTTCTACCACGGGTTTCATCCTTGGGAATCCATTTAATAGCATTTTCGACCATCGTTTTTGAAATACCGAGCATTTGTGCAATTTTTCTGTACGAATTTCCGCTTTTACTTAAATTTTTAATATTATTTCTAGTAGCGTGGTCGAAGTGCGAAGTGCAATTTATTTAGCAATTAATGTGAAGCTGTGAATTTGTTTTACGCACTTACTTAATAAAAAACAAGTCTCTCTAATTTTTAGTATTGTATTTTTACCAAAACGAAAAACTGTCCTTATTATTTTTCACAGTAAAAAAAGACACAAATTGTAACGGGATTTCTCAATGTCGTTTACAAGCTTTGCTATACAACTCTCTTTTATCACAAATTCTTTCATTTTACATGAATTCGTAAACACAAAAAACGGTGAATATAACTGTCCTTATTATTTTTCACATAACTGTATAATCTCCGCTGTCCGTTCCCCCGACAGTCGGTTCTATGGTACCCGAGCGACCCGGACTTAATATTTATTCGGCCAAGGACTGTCACTCCAGTAGCACTCCCCGTATATGTGTGGGAAATGTTTTTGCTCCTACAACAACAACAACAACATCTCCGTTGTCGAATTTTGAACTTCCTTTCAAACAGAAAAAAATGGGTGTTATTACTTTTGTAAAGGACAGTATGGATAATAAAGTGGACTCAGCTGAACTATTATCTCTTTTGCCTTTTAACATTCGCCTTAGACCTCTCAGAGATAAGTCCACTGTTTTTTAATGAAATATCATAGAACCACCTGTTGGCTTGAATGCACCGATTCATAAGTTTGCGTCGCTGCTTAATGCTACTTCGGCACAAATAGCAGCTGGTCGTAAACTAATCAAAATCTGTTGATGATGACAAAATTTTGATTTATGCATATAAATGTATGGCTGTATGTCTGCTTGTGTGCATTTAAATGATTCAAATTAATACCATATTTTGTTCTGATTTCAATCAAAAACTGAACACTTGCCATTCTTCTAAATTTGTTTTGAATTTATTTATGAAACAATAAAGAATACCACCTGACAACAACAATTAAGAGAAGAAAAACGTTTGTTTATAAAAAAAAAATTAAGTAAAAAAAATAAAAATAAAAAATCTACGCATTCAGTGTGCTGCAGAAAGTAAGAGAAAGAACAAAAATCAAAATCAAAATCACATGGCAAAAATTAATGAAAAGGTCACACAAGCAGGTTGTTGGAAATTCGCCAAAACCAAAGAAAAAAAAGTTTTGCTTTATTATTCTTACTTTTTTCTTATGTTTGGATACGTCAGCTCATAAAATTCGCTATCATATGATTTTTGCATGCTCCCGTGGTTTGATACATATTTTGTTTTTGTTTAGAAAAGTGTGTCCACACATTTAGATACATCAACAATTATACCTATAAATACATATTAACTTAATTGTTTTTTGTGCGTATATACATACAAATCCGTGCGCACTGGGGTATTATAATGTTCATTCATGAACCTAAAATAGGACAGCTAAGTTTTTAGTTGCGTTCTGGCCTTTGGTTTTTTCACACAATCAATTAATTTTACCCAATTAGTATTTAATAGCTGAAATTGGTTTGATTTTGCTTATAAAAATTAAAAAAGAAAATAAAATAAAAAATTAAACTTAAGAAAATTTATCGAGGTCAACTGTTTTTTGCGAAGATGTGCCTATTTCTCCGTTGGCTATGGAGCTTCTACATTCGCATTGGTCGCAAATCAAGGAGGGTCAATCTTGCCACTCCAACCTCTACCTTTCTGATTTCGATGCTATTTGTTGTACAATTTTAAAAGAATGTGTAAAGCAAATTTTCATATTTTTGAAGTGAAACTTCTTAGGCGTCGATGGACGAGCGACAATGGAGAGTAAAATTTCAAGGCCATGCAACGTTTTAGGCATTTTCGTTCCGGGAGTGAGAAAAAAGATATAACGTAGAGGAAAAGGAGAGAGAGAACTATACCTTATATATATCTTAGCTACACTTTAGGCTATTTTTCCTGAGTTTTTCCTTGTGGTTGCTAATTTCTAGTGAGAAATAACACTGCCTACTTTTTGGCGCTTGTTTGTTGATGCAAATGTGTGGGAAATATATTTTTGGTGCCTACTTTTTGGCGTTATATTTCCTTGGTGCCTGGCGGCCGCCGTAGCCGAATGGGTTGGTGCGTGACTACCATTCGGAATTTAAAGAGAGAAGGTAGGTTCGAGTCTCGGTGAAAAACCAAAATTAAGATATATATTTTTCTAATAGCGGTCGTCCCTCGGCAGGCAATGACAAACCTCCGAGTGTATTTCTGCCATGAAAAAGCTCCTAATAAAAAATATTTGCCGTTCGGAGTCGGCTTGAAACTGTAGGAGAAGGAGCTCGGCCAAACACCCAAAAAGGGTGTACGCGCCAATTATATACATATAGATATATATATTTCCTTTGTGCCTCCTGTTTGGGGCGTTTTTTGTACCCAATTTTTTGGCGTTTTTGTTTTTTTGGTGTCTACTTTTTGGCGCTTTTTTACGTTTTCTGCCTAGTGCTTGTGCGTAATATGAAGTGCTAACCATTCCGGCGTCGGATTTATTGGTATAGTTGTTTTAAAAACATGTTAAAATTATTCAGGTTTCATTATTTTTATTTAAAATACGGCTCTTAAGGTAGTACCCTCTTAATGTTTAACTTTACTCTTAGTTTTAAAGTGGGGGATTATCTCGGACTATAAAAATTGTATGTATCTTTTTATTATTTTGTTATAATTTTTTTGTTTTATAATGTTTTTAAAATTTTTTTTTTTTGACTTTTAGGCGTCACTTTGATAATGCCCTTTATACTCTCCATTATTTTCACCTTTTTCCACTTGTTTGCATGGTATTTCGTTTTCTCATTGAACAAACTTTACTCTTCTCATTAAGTCATCCTTACAGAGTTGCATGGAGAATCTGACTCAATTTATGAGCTTCTGGTAAATTGAGCTAAATTGTGACCTTAGTCGCATAGATTTTCCAATTGAGTACTAATATGGCCTTCATTGTTTAAATTTTTTAATTGCACAATTAAGGTGCGTGTCTTAACATAAAATAATGAAATCGATACAGATGCACAGTGGTCGAAAATTCCAAAAAACGCACCAAAACCACTAAACGTGTATAACAATTAATGAAATATACTTACCTGAAGGTTTTTGGGGTCGCTGAATTCGATAAACATGTTTTCTTCACAAAATGCTACATCACACTCTAATCATCGTTATCGCTTTGGGTCTCGTTATCGCTATCAGTATCATGGTTTTCGCTTCTCTCATAACTCTACAATGCAAGCGCTTCCGAAGATAATGCCTTTCCTTTTTTCGGCTTTAACTTCTTCAAACTAGAAAGATGGGGATCAGAAGATACCAGAAGCAAATGGAATATGTCTTCCATTGTACTTTTTCTAGAACATTTCCCCGAAAAATGCTCCCTGTAATTCCTAATGTCTTTATTTCGGGCTTCTTGTGCCTCTTCTGATAACTGTCCGATAGGCAAAATAGCGGACTGGATAATTTTTGCGCCATGGATAAGAACTTTATGGACTAAAAATTATAAATGAGGAGGTTTTATTAAAAATGCGTATTTTACCAGAACATCTATTGAAGCATCCAGCCAATCCTTGAATTTTTCGTCGAAGATGTTTCTTGTGCGATAAACTTTTTGCCACTTCTTCAATTCGCAAAAAAAATTTTCAATGGTCCTTTTGATGTAGTTGAAATTTGGCATGAATCGGCAGAATAAGTAGTTAATTTTTTAATCAGAATCCTGATTTTTACTTTGAAATCCGCGTCAACATTATTAAGGAGCACCTCAAACATTTGTCGCCGCGTCCACGATACTTCGATTTGTTTAGAAACTGAAAACAAAAAATGGAAAATATTGAAAAAAAATTATATATTATATTGAACTGAAAAAAAAAACGATCCCTACATGCATTGATTAATGCTTTTACACAATGAGAATTAGGGATGCCCAAATTCTCCGTATCGCACGGCCGCGTCGCAGTCGGGCCGTATGCCGGACTCACATTGCACCGCCGCGCCAGCCGTGCACGGGAAACGGCACGCGCGTGGTCACACGAAAATCGTTCATAAAGGCAAATCCGCTAGAATCCGCAGTTGATTGAATCGCTATTTTATTGTAAACACTTTTCCGATCCCGAAACTCTAAGGCTCTAAGCTCAACTCGGTTCAATTCATGAACTAATTTTTCACTCAATATTGAAATTTTTATTAAACAAAAGAGAAATAAAACCCTTTCGTTGGACGTCTCTGAGAGGCACCAATATCAAAATTATCATTCCAAGTTAGTATATAAATACTCCACTTACCATCGCGATGAAAATGTCCGATAGGCAAAATAGCGGACTGGATAATTTTTGCGCCATGGATAAGAACTTTATGGACTAAAAATTATAAATGAGGAGGTTTTATTAAAAATGCGTATTTTACCAGAACATCTATTGAAGCATCCAGCCAATCCTTGAATTTTTCGTCGAAGATGTTTCTTGTGCGATAAACTTTTTGCCACTTCTTCAATTCGCAAAAAAAATTTTCAATGGTCCTTTTGATGTAGTTGAAATTTGGCATGAATCGGCAGAATAAGTAGTTAATTTTTTAATCAGAATCCTGATTTTTACTTTGAAATCCGCGTCAACATTATTAAGGAGCACCTCAAACATTTGTCGCCGCGTCCACGATACTTCGATTTGTTTAGAAACTGAAAACAAAAAATGGAAAATATTGAAAAAAAATTATATATTATATTGAACTGAAAAAAAAAACGATCCCTACATGCATTGATTAATGCTTTTACACAATGAGAATTAGGGATGCCCAAATTCTCCGTATCGCACGGCCGCGTCGCAGTCGGGCCGTATGCCGGACTCACATTGCACCGCCGCGCCAGCCGTGCACGGGAAACGGCACGCGCGTGGTCACACGAAAATCGTTCATAAAGGCAAATCCGCTAGAATCCGCAGTTGATTGAATCGCTATTTTATTGTAAACACTTTTCCGATCCCGAAACTCTAAGGCTCTAAGCTCAACTCGGTTCAATTCATGAACTAATTTTTCACTCAATATTGAAATTTTTATTAAACAAAAGAGAAATAAAACCCTTTCGTTGGACGTCTCTGAGAGGCACCAATATCAAAATTATCATTCCAAGTTAGTATATAAATACTCCACTTACCATCGCGATGAAAATCCATCAGGCCCGGATATTCTCGGAATAGTTGTACTCTATTTATAAACAAAAACTTTCGGATGCACGCGCGAGCAAAACTGGTGCGTTTTTTGGAATTTTTGACCACAGTGAGACGTAGACATGCATTTCACGACAAGTTTGGTTTTTTTCATTGTTCATTATTATTTTTATGAAAGTATAGTATGTACATACATATATTGAAATCCAAGTTTCCAACTTTATACAAAAAATATAAAAATTCTTTAAACTTCCCCATTTAAATAGAATTTTTGGAATGATTTTTTGGTATGCAGTGTTTTAGCTTATTAAATTTTAGTATAACAAAGTG
Organism: Anastrepha fraterculus; assembly: GCA_037575425.1. Taxonomy (NCBI): domain Eukaryota; kingdom Metazoa; phylum Arthropoda; class Insecta; order Diptera; family Tephritidae; genus Anastrepha; species Anastrepha fraterculus. The sequence continues at coordinate 126,070 of JAYXIM010020158.1, read as the reverse complement.
CAAGTTTGATGTTGCTAAAAAATCCCGTTGATTTTTTATAATTTTTTCCCGATAGTGTTACGCATTTTCTTCATAAAGCAAATGTGCGACATTTTTTATAAAGAGAAAATATGCAAAAACGTCAGAAAGGGTTATGTTAGGTTAGCTAGGTAGCTTGTCTAAGACTAAACACTCGGTGGCCCTAAGGTCTATTGTGATGCCTGCATTTGATTTCCATCCCCTAACTAAGTTGTTTAAACCACTTAGGCTTTTTAAAGAAGGTGACTAGTCCTCCAGTGAGGCATTTTGCAAATTTCCCAGGTCTTCAAAGAAATAATCGCCGTACACCCATTCCACTTGCTAGGAAGCCAATAGTGCAGTGTGTGCCAGTATAACAGCTGTGAGGCCGCTGGTTGGTAGCTGATCTGTTGAATCCAAACAAACATATTACCCTTTTAAGATTCAGTTTTGGCCAGAGCGCTATGGAGACCCTGCAGTTAGTAAATTTATTTTAGTTTAAGAAATTTCTCGAATCGAGCTCCACCCAGCAGATCCAGAATAACATATAAGCCTTCACGAGCAAACTCGTCAAAATATGATCGCCTTCGGATGAACGGTTCGAGAATGCATACATAACGTATGCATGTATGTATGTATGTATGTATGTAGAGCGAACAGACATTCACTTTTCTATATTCATATGTATGTAGATATGTAAATATGTATGTAATTGCACATGTACAACTAGATATGTATGTATGTACATATATATGCACATAAATTTGTAAGCATCGCGTAAAAGCTTGTCTGACAAAATTGTATATCATACATACATTTATACATACACACCTACTTAATTTTCGTTTCATTTTATTTATATATGTAAATATGTATGCATGTATGTATGTACATAAATAAAAATATTTTATTGCATTTCGTCTGCTTATTTTTAATTTAATTTATGCATACATATATAAGTGTATGTATGTACATATGTATGTGCTTACATATATTCGCTATGCCTGAGACATTGAAAAAATTGTTTACGTTCTTCTTACCATTGCTACCGAATTGCACAGATACATACGTATGTATGTTTGTATGTAGATACACGTACATGTATTTTTGTCGGCCATATTTCAGTGCATTTCCTCATTTTTATATTTCTCTCAGTACAAAAAAATGTATAGAAAAAAATAAAATAAAAAATACGAGTATATTCAAATTGTCGCACACTTTTGCAAAATTTCGACACATGCCATCGAAAACAAGCCTTTCCACTCAAAATAAAAATACATACATACATACATATATGGGAATGTATATGCAAGATGAATGCATGTCTCTATTTACTTACATGTATAAAGAATATTTTATATTGGGCCTCTTCGATACCCCATTTCTCTGCTCTGCTCACTGGACGAAAAATTTGCATGTGAAAACGACAACAAAGTTAGTCCCGATTTACACACACAGAGCCACACAGAGGAAGGGAGGCATTGGAAATTCTCTTTTGCTGCTTCATTTGCAGGCACACAGACCAGCACTGGCCGAAGGGACATACATTCTGTCAAAAAAGTACCGGGAATTGTTCAATAAAACGCAAAATAATTGTTTAATCATAAAATTTTTCCTTCAACATTCGCCTTCAAAATGAGCTCCATTCGAAGCAATACAAATACTTGTATGCCAACGATAAGTCCTGTCATCAAAGCACTTTTCAAACGCGTTTGAAGAGATCTTCCTCCTTAGCTCCTTCAGCGGATGCTCCTTAATGGCCTCTATGGACTCAAAGCGGCATACACGAAGTGGCAATTTAAGTTTCGGGGAAAAGGAAAAAATCACAGGGGGCTAAATCCGATGAATACGGCGGTGATTGTTCGATGATATTTGTCGAGTTTTTGGTAAAAAAAATGTTCTCAATATCACCCTCAGGAGATGGTGCTTTATCATGATGCAAGATCCATGAGTTTTCTTTCCTCAAATTGGGTCATTTTCTACGCACTTCCTTCCTTCTCTCTCAAACGTCGCATAATTTCCAAATAATATTCTACATATGTATATAGGGTGGACCATGTAAAATTTGTTTTTTGAATCGGCTATAAAACAACGAATCAATATTTTTTCAAACTTTTTTTTTATTTTGAAGATTGAATATTGTCATTTATGAATGAAAAATAATATCGTTTAAATGACTGCAACGACTGGCTTTACAGTAGGCCATTCGATCAACCCAACTTTTAAGCACATTTTCGATTGTTTGGGCTCTAATTTCATGAATGGCAACTTCGATTTCGTGTTTGAAAGCATCAATCGTCTCTGGATGGTTCGCATAGCATTTGTCCTTAACGGTTCCGCACAAAAAATAGTCCAACGGGCTTAAATCACAGCTCCGAGGTGGCCAATTGATATCGGAATTTCGGCTGATTATTCGGAATTCAAAAACGTCAGCCAAAAGTTCGAGTGTAACTTTGGCAGTGTGACAAGTTGCACCGTCCTGTTGAAGCCAAATGTCGTCCATGCCATGCTCTTCAATTTTTGGAGACAACTCGTTGAGCATGTCACGGCAACGCTCGCCATTTACTGTAAACGAGGCTCCTCGCTCATTTTCGAAAAAAAAAATGGCCCGATGATGTCGCCAAACCAAAAACCGCACCAAACAGTGACTCGTTGTGGATGCATTTGCTTCTCTACAGTAACGTGTGGATTTTCTGAGCCCCAAATCCGACAATTTTGCTTATTGACGTAGCCACCGATGTGAAAATCAGAAAAGAAGAAAAAGACTCCCCACTTTGGAAATAGGTTTTCAATATTTCCCAATTTTGTTCAAGCGTATAGCGTCCCATTTCGTAAATGTCAAACCTTTAAGTAAATTATGAACACATTTGACATGTCATTTGTGTTACCATTCTCAAAAAAATAGGTGGTTCAAAAAGCAAACGCTATATGGCCCACCCTGTGCATATATGTGTGTAGGTATGTATTCATGCATGCATGTATGTATGTATGAATTTTTTGCCTTTATGTAATTAAAAAATATATATATGTACATACAATGCATATACATACATACATACGTAGTATGCTTGTGTTATCGCATTCAGCTTCCTTCCGTGCAGAATTTGTTCTGGAACACGACTTTTAAATTACAAATTTTGTTACTTCCACGCCTTTGAACACCTGAATTTACTTGAGTGTATGCGGGTATTGCTTTTTGGAGTCACAACGCATTAATGCCATTAGTATGCATATTAAATTTCGTACTTATAAAAACAAATATTTGAAGGCATGCCTGTATGTATGTATGTATATATGCCTGATTGTGCTCGCGCTGCGACTACACATAGTTACTAAAGTATACATACGATAAAATATTTCTTATTTTCTTAGATTTAAAATTGTTTTTCTTATTTTTTGTATCCTACACTAATAAATTAAATTAATCTTATTATTTTAACAACACCCTGTATATTTTTTTGTCAGCGTTGATAAAATATGTACTAAAAACACTAATAATGCATCCCAGTAATGTTACATAAGTATACATACGCGAGTAGTTTTTTTTATACGCCGCTAATAATACCGTTAGAAATTTTATGAAAATGCGTTTTGCTCATTAATAGAAGATCAGTGTTACGACAGATATCAGTTTTTCCAGACTTAATTGTTATTTAAGGTAAAAAACGTAAAAAATGCCTAAAACTAAAGAAATCTCCGAGGATATTCGTAAAATGGTTGTAAAACTAAGGCGCGAAGGAAAATCTTTACAAGGAATAGGTGAAATTTTAAATTTAACAAAACCTACTGTACAGACAATAATAAAAAATTTCGAAAATAATGGAAATTATGCGAACAAACATCGATCAAGTCGCCCACGTAAGCTTACTGAAAGACTGGAGCGGACTATTATTCGAACAGTGAAGGATAATCCAAAAAAAGTGCGGTTGCAATTAACAATGAAATAAGGTTGAATCACGATATTGAGGTTTGTAGCCAAACGGTACGTCGTTGCATTAAGAGGAATGGGTTTTTAAGCAGAGTTGCTCGAAAAAAGCCCCTAATGAGAGCCGTAAATGTTGTTAAACGGTTGGAATATGCTGAAAAGTATAAAAATGTCCATGTTAGCGATCCAACATTTTTGGAACGAGTTATATTTACGGACGAATGCAAGTTTATGGTATTTGGAGGAGACGGGCGCGCTAAAGTTTGGAGAAAACCAAACACGGAGTTTTTGCCACAAAACGTTAATGCAACTGTGAAACATGGTGGAGGATCTCTTATGGTATGGGGATGTATGGCAGCAAATGGTGTTGGAAATTTAAGGTTTATAGAAGGTACTATGAATAAGACCATGTACATTGAAATTTTAAAAGACAGTTACATTCCCAGCACGCAAAAACTTGGTCTCGCAGAAAATGCTATATTCATGCACGACAACGATCCCAAGCATTCCTCGAATCTGGTGAAAGAGTGGCTGCTATATAACGTAAAAAATAAACTGGAACACCCACCCCAATCACCAGATTTAAATGCAATTGAACATTTATGGGATCATCTGAAAAGAGCCTTAAAAAAACGAAACATAACGTCCATTCCATCATTAAAAGAGGCTTTAATTCAAGAATGGAATTTAATATCGGCAGAAACAACAAGAAAATTGGCACTATCCATGCCAGCTAGATTATCTGCTGTAGTAGATACCAAAGGAAGCCATACGAGATACTAAAATATATATTTTTTTAATTATTAAACAGCCGTATGTATACTTTAGTCACATAGCGAATAAGTGTAATTTAACAAAATTACAATATTTAAGCATATTTAAGTGAAATTTACATTTTTGTTTATTTTGTTTTTATTTATATATGAAATAAAATGCTTTTAAGTTTAACATTTATATATCATGTTCGATTTCTTACCAAAAATTGGGACTTACGCTCCCGTATGTATAATTTAGTAACTATGTGTACCTCAATGACACACCTTCCAGATACACATAAAATATAAACAAAAGGCGCATTTTGTTTTGTTGTGTTGCTACTTTCTGCACATTTGCAATGAATTATTGAGAACTTTTGTTGTTGCTTGAGACATTTCATTTAATGATTCGCGAAGAGGTCACAACAAACGCCGCTATAGGTAAATACATATGCACATACATGCACGCTTATGCACTGATAATTATGTATGTATGTGTGTGTGAACTGAAACTGTTTCGCAGATGAACGAGAACATAGCTGAGTAAAAAGATGTATGGATGTATGGATGTGACGAGGTGTACTCGTAAATGTAAGATACATATATCAGTGGAAAGCAACAACAACGTGCCTACGTGCCTCGTCGCATGTTCCTCTGGTGTATATCGTGTACGTGCACATATGTAGCTGCCAATGGTTTTTGTTATTTTGCTTTTGGTAGCTTTTTCGATGTGTGCTTTGCCATGCACGCATACTTCCTCCACAATCACCCCACTAGCATGGTGAATATACAAACGCTAATTCTGCTCATTTTCCACCCTAATCAAACAAGTTTCGGCACTTTCTCTTATTTGCCGAATTCTTTTCCTCTTATAAGAGGAAAATGTGTGTGTGTGTGTTTCGCGCAAGCTGGCGAGCAAGGATTTTTGCACAAACACACCCATCTGCATGAACCTACCCCCAGAGCTTTGAAGGTGAGCTACCTACTATGTATGTATTTATCTGGCTTCTTAGGCCTTTAATTTTCACCACAATGCTGAGGATTATGCAGGAGACTGTACATTGTTATTTCACTATTACAAATTAAAGGGTATATCTGTATGTATGTATGTATGTATGTGCATATACACATAATACAGAATCCACGTGTTGCCTTGACCCAATACCCATCCATTTCGATGAGGTTCCTTCATACCAAACACAGCTGATTTTAGTTGAAGTTGGTTGTTCCATAGCGTAAGCAATACTTGGAATATACTTTTCTATATATGTACATACATACACACATTCAAGTCTATGTACATACATACATACACAAGCTCATGTGCATCTGTTTACTTTTGACAACACAACTGGGTCTAAAGTAAATGTCTCCATTCGAAAATTACTTATTCAAATTGACTCCGAAACTGCATCTGAGAATATTAACCGATTAAGTCGTTAAGCATGATTTTTTTCTTATATATTTTTATATCATAAAAACACCAATACGTTAAGCTGTTCTCGTTGATCCAAACCATCACTTATCAGAATGGCGATGGTGCGCAAGGAAGCGGTGCTGCTCTGAATGTTTCGGAATTCGTGTTAATGCGCGATGGCAATGCTCAGAACTTATACCGACTGGGAAGCAGTGATGCATCTAGGACGGGGAATAGGAAGGGGATCTACCGCTACGATGCTCATACGTTCGCCTCCATCTCTGTTGTAATAACACCCATTTGTCCGTACCCTGGGAGATTCAGATAGAGCAGGGGCAAATTTAATGTCGCACTTAGGTGCTCGACTTGATAGACAGATTTAGATTTTGTAGCATCTGCGTAGAGATTCTGTCTTGTGCTGATCGCTTTTGGTAGATTGGAATAGAAGGATTAAAGGTTTGCACTTCGATCGAACGGCATTCATCCAAACCCAGTTCCTTAAGTGAACCTAAGATGGAGCTTGGTTGGGCTGAGTGAATGTACCTTTCTTCCTGCCATACCAGGCCGCAATGTCTATTTCTATTTCTCGTTATAGCATCGCATTCGAGAAGAAGGTGTGTTGGAGTTTCTGGGGATTGGTCGCAAATTGATCTGAGCCTATGCAGATGACTGCGTAATCTGCAGTGACCTTTGGCAATGCCAGTTTGTTCTTAGGCAGGTTTATGAGATGCCTAAATCTCTTTTGTGGGACCCTCCCAATAAGAGCTTAGCTTGGCGTGGCCCCATTATTTGGTGTCAACTTATGCATTTCTCTTAGCTCTTAACTTTTAAGCTCTCGGCTAGGCAAGGTGTGCCTCTGGTCCTATTAAAAACGAGGCCGCAGTTGTTGTTGTAGCAGCATAAACATTTCCCCATGCATGTACGGGCAATGCTGCTGGAGTGATAGTTCATGGCCGGATATAAATCCGAGTCGTTCCGGTAACGTAGAACCGACTGTCGTCGGTCGCAGTCTTTCTAGCCAACGCACCAGCCGCTTCATTTCCAGATACTCCCATATGTACTGTGACCCATATGACCCGGATCGGCTATGCAACCTAATACTCGTAGTATATTGAGTTTAACTATGCACTCAAGAACTAATGAGAGGACTTAACCTCAAATGCAGCTTGATAGTCGCTTAGAAAGGCAACTTGCTCACTCCGGAGTTCCCTTTCTTAATTGATCTCTGCACACAGGCAGGGCGAAAATGTTGGGGAAGTTTCTAATCGGCACGTTCAGCTTTATTTTGGGACCATAGATCCCAGCGCCTATGCCTACCACAGGCGCTGAGTACCAATGCAGGATACACTTTTGGAGTTTCCTTAGAAAGACTGGGTGTGCGCCAATTTACCTTAAGGGGGATTCTACTGTAAAAATCAAATTTTCATGGATTTTGTTTTCATACTTGTATTAATTTAATTAGTAAAAAAAAGTTTAGTGTTACATAAACACAGGTCTTGAGTATACAAAAAAAATTTTTAAATTTATTTTCATTTCAAAATGGCAGCTGTACAGCCGCTCCCCCGAAACGCCTTTTGAAATCTGCCCACACTGTCGCGCATTTAAAAAAAATCTGAAATGAAAGAAACCAAATTTTTTTTATTATATATCATTATTTTTAGTTGTTAAGCCTATTACTTGCAAAAAAAAAATTTTTTTGTAAAATTTTTGAAGTTTTTTAAAAAATCGACATTTTTTTGTTGTCATTTTGTTATTAAAAAAGGGGTTATAAATAATAAATTTTTCCCCACCATAGGTTTAAAAACTAGTAAATATTGTTAAAAATATACTATCAAAGTTTGAGCTTGATATGTTAATTTTTCACGGAGCTGTGATGTGGGCAATTTTGAAAACGTGGTTTCGAGAAAAACACGCTTAAACAATTTTTCATACTTACAGCATATGACCGTAAACCGCTCGAGCGCTCATTTTATACCTGCTTTGCTAAAACTTTTATAACTTGAAAACTATTCAAGATTTCTTTTTAAGATTTTCATGGAACATTCTGGAGTTGTTTCTGAGTATGTTTCAACAAAAATTAAAAAATCGATTTTTTTTAAGTTTTACAGTAGAGGCCCCCCTTAATTTCTAGTTGAACTCCGAACCACTTCTTAGAATCTATAACCTTTGTAACATCATCTCTGCAGAGTTGAGCAAGTTGGAGCTGCAGGCTCAGCAATTTCATATTATTCCTTTGCCAAAACTTCCCCTAATCGCGTTAATTAGGGAAAGCTTGGCTGAGCGCTGAAAAACTATATGAAGCGGTGCTAACTCGAGAATCACCTTCCATGCAGCTATTGGACAAGCGTTGATGCGTCGATGCTTAGACAAACCAGCCCGTACTGTTAATTGGGGGGATCTCGTCAGGCAACCGCTGCATATGTTATCTATGCCCGGCATAATTGTCTTGGTCTACATCCATATCAGGATTTTTGGGCTACAAACCTACGATTTTCTTGCTAATCGTTTGGACACCAATTATAGCCTTACTTTGGTCGTGGTCGCATGAGCATGTTTCGTCCAGTTAAGCTTGCCGTCTAGGATAAGGCCAAAGTATTTGTCTTCGCTGACCATTTCAATATCGACTCAGCACACCATCTCTCTTCGTCAAAGCTGTTTGGATTATTTATATTGAAAAGGGCATTCTCGAACTTACCTCTTGCTATGGCTATAATATCATCCGTATATCGTTGATAACGGATGCCGTTGTTAGTCAGTAAATAAAGTAAGTCACCAATCATAAGGGTCCATAGGAGGGTTGACGAGATATTTATCTAGTTGTCAGTCCGATGAAGCGAGCCATATCAAATGCAGGGCTCCGAGAAGTGAGTCCTTCCCGGGAAGTGTATAGCTAGCAAGGCTTGTGGAGCCTTGCGCAACAGGGGTTAAGGTAATCTCCTCGCAGAATTTTCTAAAACTACTCCACTTAGCATTCTTAATAACCTCCTTACTTACTCCTATTTAGTTAGAAGGCTTACATATTCATTTCAGCACCCGGTGCATTTGGCTTTGCTAAATTGCCTCCGCACCGTCTTTTGAAGCACTGAGAGTTCCGTCGACTATCACTGCGTGCTGGTTTTGCCTTGGTTGGTCTAAAGACAGCTGCATTTGGAGATAACAGTGAATCTGTTTACCCTTTCTCCCAACTCCTTTTAGTCTGTAATTCTAGCAGATACCTAAATTTATCCCAGACAGTGTTCCTGGTATTCCTTCTAGATCTTTCTAGAGTGAGCTCTCTCCCCAGTTCGAGCTGCATGATCCTGAGGTCAGACAGGGAGGGCTCGGAGGTAACTTCCAAATCCGAGACCGCATTTTCAAACAGTTTGTTACTGATGGCCACATCAACAACTTCCTGTCGTTTTCTAGTAACTAATTTCGATTTACATCACGGCATTGTGTATATTTACTATATATAAATCGACTCTTGTCGTTTCTGTGACCAATACTCCAATGCATCTTCTCCTTGAATGCAGTGCTAAAGCGCCGAGAAGGTTGAAACATCTCAGCCAGAAGACAGGCATATACACTCAGTTCAACCCAGCTCTATCTTAAGCTTCATAAGGGAACTGGGTCTGGATGAGATACTGTGATGAGTAGGGGGCATAAAAATCATGAGGTCGAAGTTCAAAGCGCAAATGAATATAAATCAAAAAATATGAATCGCTACTAAAAATAAATTTTAATAGGGACTCGCCTCTATTGGAGTTGGTGATTCCCCATTCCTTGCTGGACGCATTGATATCGCATCTTATAGTAAGTGACAACCTTTTCCTGCCATAAAAAGGTTCACCAAATAATAAAAATAATAATTTCCAATTTTCCAAATTTTCCAAAATCCACAAATTTGAGGGATAGCTAGTCTTAAACACCTGTACAGGATACATGCGCCATTATTATAGCTGAACTTAAACAAACTCAATATCCTCGTTCTACATAACCGGAACGAACCGGATTTATACAGGGTTGCCCATATTCGATGGACCCGACGGATTTCGATGACTCTTTGGGCCCATTCCAATCGACGAGGCTTATCCGCAGGCAACAATCTTTGCGTCAATTGAATCTTATACGGGAATAAATGCAAATCAATGCGGATAATTCGTTGTAAAGTGGTCCGAGCAATGCCCAACTGTTGAGAACGGCGATTTTGGGATGTCCTTGGCGACGTCTCAACACTGGCCCATACAAGAGCAATTTGGCCTCTTTGGATTAGAAAGAGTCGAAAACCTTTCGTACAAACGTTTAATGGTGTTCTTAGAAGGCGCACTTTTCACATTATTCAATTTTTTATACGCACGTTGAGTTTTCACAATTGACTTCTTTTGTTGAATGTACCTAAATTTCAACAATTTGTGAGCGCTCGCGTGGCGTGCACTGCTCCATGGTAAACATCTGCTTGGACTGACGCTTCCAACGCGGTATGCCATTAAGCGATCTGACGACTCTGTCAAAAGATACAGGGTTGCCAGATGGGTCCGTCGAATATTGGCAACCTTGTATTCGGTCGAGAACTGTCACTCCGGCATCATTCTCCGTACAAACTCAATTCCCTCTAGTAAAGACACATCGGTATCCACATCGAGCCAGTGCATAATTGAAAATATTTTTAATCCTTTATCAAATACTGAGTGCAGTAAATTTTTTATTTGCTCTCCCTCTCTTACAGATTGTTGCTAGGCGCCATGATCTGAAGCTGATCGTCACTTCAGCCACTATGGATTCCACAAAGTTCGCCACATTCTTCGGCAATGTACCCACCTTTACAATTCCTGGGCGTACCTTCCCAGTCGATGTGATGTTCAGTAAGAACACTTGCGAGGATTACGTCGAATCGGCAGTTAAACAGGCGCTACAAGTGCACCTCACACCCAACGAGGGCGACATGTTAATATTTATGCCCGGTCAAGAGGACATCGAAGTAACATGCGAAGTGCTGGCCGAGCGCTTAGCAGAGATCGACAATGCACCCGAGTTGTCCATATTGCCCATCTATTCCCAATTACCGTCCGATTTGCAAGCGAAAATATTCCAAAGGTCACCAGAAGGTTTGCGCAAGTGCGTGGTGGCCACAAACATCGCTGAGACCTCACTGACTGTTGATGGTATTATATACGTCATCGATTCGGGATACTGTAAACTGAAAGTCTACAATCCACGCATCGGTATGGATGCTCTACAAATCTATCCTATCTCGCAGGCGAACGCCAATCAACGTTCGGGTCGTGCAGGGCGTACTGGTCCCGGACAGGCGTTTCGCCTGTATACACAACGACAATACAAAGAGGATCTACTGGCGCTGACTGTGCCCGAGATACAGCGTACTAACTTGGCGAATACGGTGTTGCTGTTGAAGTCGCTGGGAGTGGTGGACCTGCTGCAATTTCACTTTATGGATCCGCCACCTCAGGATAATATACTTAATTCCTTGTATCAGCTGTGGATACTTGGCGCATTGGATCACACTGGTGCGCTGACACCACTCGGTCGGCAAATGGCCGAATTTCCACTCGATCCGCCGCAATGTCAAATGCTGATTGTTTCCTGCCAAATGGAGTGCAGCGCCGAAGTGCTCATCATAGGTGAGTATTTCTGTTTTTCCCCCCAAATATCATAGTTTACAACAGATCATAATAAAATCGTTTTTTATTTTATGTTTTTTTAGTATCTATGCTTTCCGTTCCCTCCATTTTCTATCGACCCAAAGGACGCGAAGAAGAGGCAGATGGTGTACGTGAGAAATTCCAAGTGCCGGAATCCGATCATCTAACCTACCTCAATGTATACCTGCAATGGAAGCAAAATAAGTAAGAAATTTAAATTTGTTACCTAAATTTTGTGCATAGCTGACCTTTTTTCTTTCTTCCCCCGCTGCAGTTACAATTCCAGTTGGTGCAATGAACATTTCATACACGTCAAGGCAATGCGTAAGGTACGTGAAGTGCGTCAACAGCTCAAGGATATTATGGTACAACAAAAACTCAATGTAAAATCTTGCGGCACTGATTGGGATATTGTGCGCAAATGTATTTGCTCGGCGTATTTCTATCAGGCTGCACGTCTCAAAGGTATCGGCGAGTATGTGAACTTGCGTACGGGCATGCCCTGCCATCTGCATCCCACATCGGCGCTCTATGGCCTTGGCACAACACCCGACTACGTTGTGTATCATGAACTTGTGATGACTGCCAAGGAATATATGCAATGCGCAACCGCTGTCGATGGCTATTGGCTGGCAGAATTGGGTCCCATGTTCTTCTCTGTAAAAGAAACAGGGCGCAGTGGACGCGAGAAAAAGAAGCAAGCGGCTGAACATTTAAAGGAAATGGAAACACAAATGCTGTTGGCGCAAGAACAGATGGAGGAACGAAAATTGCAGGCAGCACAACGCGAAGAGCAGATGACACCGAAACAGGAAATTATAACGCCCGGCGGTGCTACACCCAGGCGTACGCCAGCGCGCATTGGCTTGTAATTGCGGCAAGATCATTTCGACTTACATTCGTATGTACATACTTAAGTGTGCTTGTAGCCTAATTCATGACTCTGTATTTTTACGAGCAACTAATGGAAATAAAGTGGTTAACAGAAAAATGTTAAGCATTTTAGTTTTAATATAATATTTTAAAGGGTGTATCTGATGGGGCATTCGTAAATGAAAGTCCGAAACGTTTAATAAAGGGTGATCAAATTGGAGGTAATTCTTCCAATAGGAGTTTTTTGACAGATCACGCATGACTACTGCCAAACTAAATACATACAATTTTTCAGTATCCATTGACATTTCATCATGGAAGGACTTACGCCTCAACGAAAATCGACGCTCTCTGAAAAGTGTTGATCGCGCACTCAGGCTAACTTATGACGACCAGCGATGAGGCCCATTTTTGGCTTAATAACTACTTCAATAAGCAAAATTTCTGTATTTGGGCTGAAGAGCAACCGGGAGGCATTCAAAAACAGCCATAACATCCATTGAAAATAACCAATTGGTGCGTGCGTGGCGTCTATGGGTTGCAGGAATTATCGACCCATATTTCTTCCAAGACGAGGCTGGCGTCAATGTGGCAGTGAATGACAAACGCTGAAAAACGAAACGCGCCGTGATAAACGACTTTCTGATGCCGGAAATTGAAGCCCGTGATCTCCACAGCATTTGGTTCCAACAAGACGACGCTACTTGCCCATATAGCAGGTGAAGCAATGGATTTACTGCGTCGTCGCCTTGATGAGAAATGAATTTCTCGTCTCCGTCCAGTGGATTGGCAACCAAGATCGCATGATATCACACCTTTGGACTTCTATTTGTGGAGGTATGTAAAATCGAAATGGTTTGTGAATAAACCAGCTTCGATTGAGGCATTCAAACTCAACACAAGTTATTCACGACATACCGACCGAAGCCCTGCAGCGAGTTGCGAGTCATTCAAAATTGGTGTTCGCGGATGGCCGAATTACGGCGCAATTGCGGCCAACATTTGAAAGGGATTATATTATATATATATATAACTGTTTCACAAAAGGATACACAGTTACCTTTCTTGAGAGGATCGAGTGGAAAACAAACCCAAAATGGATGAATGATGATTCACAAAAATGGTGGGGCCCAGAATCCACAAATCATTCACTCTCACCAGGGACACCACCATCTTTTAAGCGGAATTATATGCAATAATGGAAGCAGCAAACATCATGCAACGTAGAAACCACTAGAGAGTAAAGATTAGAATACTCTCGGACAGTCAATCAGTTCTAAAAGCTTTAGATAGCTATACCTACAACTCAAAAACTCTCTTAGAATGCCACAAGGCACTCAATAACCTGGCATCCAAAAATAGTGTCTCATTAGTTTGGGTACCAGGACGTGAGGGATGTGACGGCAACGAAAAGGCAGACTTTCAAGCCAAAAAAGGGGCAGATGTAAATTTCATCGGGCCTAGTCCCATGTTTGGATTTAACAAAAACAGTCTAAAACAAAAAGTAAAATACTGGGCCAAAACTCTAATAAATCAGCATTGGAACAACATAGAGGATTTTATCCACTCCAAAAAGTTCTTAAGTTTCAATGCTAAAAGAGAGCCCTCACGTTAAACAAAAAGAGCATTCGCACTCTCACAGGCGCCCTCTCGGGTCACTTCACCTGCAACAAATACTTACAGCACCTGCAGATTTTGCTGCGAAGATGAGGAGTCTATAGAACATCTCTTAATCGAATGTCCGGGGTTGACGCATAGAAGGAAAAAGTTTTTAAACAAGTTCAGGCTTATAGATGAAGACCTTCAATCACTCCCTCAGAAGGAGCTGGTACAATTCATAAGCAACCGCCAATAGACACCATAGGGTGCACAATAGATCATTATGGTTGCAGTGCTAAAGGCCCATACCTTAACCCTTTACTACCATTAACCATTATGTATATATATATAACTCCTATATATACATATATATATATATATATATATATATATATAACTCCTATATATACATATATATATATATATATATATATATAGGGGTTTCCAATAAGAGGTGTTATTTTGATATTCAAAGAAAAATGCTGTTTTTTAATATAAATTATCGGATGTTTATTTCATTATAAAGGGGAAGGTATACCGTTAACAGTGGAAAATAACATCAGGTAAATGACCACCACGACCACGCTTGCATGACAATATCCTTTTCATGAAATTTTCCATAACCGAATTGCAAAGTGGCTGCCCCATGTCCTAGATAGCCTCACGAATTCCATCTTTGAGGTTTTGAATCGACCCTGGGCTGTTAGCGTAGACCTTCTCTTTCACGTGGCCTCAAAGAAAAAAGTCACAAGGTGTTAAATCACAAGATCTCGGTCCGGACACTTTTCTCGTAAAAGATCTTGTTGAAAATAAACGTTGTACAGATCAATACCATCCACTTCCGCCCATAAAAAATCGTTAATCATCTCTCGATAGCCTGTTATTTGAAAACTCTTTATATAATTGGCGTGTACACCACTTTTGAGTGTTTGGCGAGCTCCTCCTACAGGGTTTGATTGAAATGTAATGAGCCTTCCCGAGCGGAGCGTCTGCCAAGCGATCAAGCGAATCGGCTGGTGGGGGAAAATGAGCGTTGGACCTTCCCCTTCCACTAGAAACCGGCCCCAGTTCGCTGGCAACAGCGGTGCTGTCAACATCGCTCCGCGCGTGAAAGCTGTTTTAAAAGTGTGTTAAGATTTTGCAGTGGCGAAAATGCAGCGATCGTTGGAGCAACGTTACTCGATCAAATTTTGCGTAAAGCTAAACAAAAAGAGTACCGAAACCATTGGGCTACTCAAGGAGGCTTACAGGGACCAATCTCTGTCCAGTGCCCAGGTAAAACGGTGGCAAAAGTCGTTCAAGGAAGGCCGGGAGGACGACGACCCAAGAAGGGGTAGGAGGTCAAGCTGGGTTAGGAGGTACACGTCGATGATACCCCAATACCGACGGTAAACAACCCCAGAATATTGGGAGTCCCCTTTGACAGCTTGCTCTCCTTCTCCGCGCCCACAACCGCTATTGCAACGAGAGTACAGAATCGCAACAAGGTCCTCAACTCGCTTGCCGGCAGCACTTGGGGCAAAGACAAAGAAATGTTGCTGTCGACTTTCAAAGCAATAGGCCGACCGGTTCTTAACTATGCTGCGCTTGTCTGGTCGCCCGGAACCAGTGATACGCAGTGGACGAAGTTCCAGACCTGCCAAAGTACTGCTATTAGGACCGCGATAGGATGTCTCCTGATGCCCCCAATGCAACACCTGCATGACGAGGCTCATATGCTTCCTGTAAAGGAGCATAACAAACTGGTGTCACCGTAGGCCTCACCCATGCACACACCTGCTTGAGCCTGAGCCACCTCCCAGGCACATCAGGAGGCACTTCCTCAACTACGTGGACGAGATCCTGGACAAAACAGACAGAGCACTCCTGGATCGGACAGTGTATAGACATGCCATTAACGACATTCATCGGGAGACTCTCACCACCTTCTTAAGCTCCCGACCCTCGAATGCCGTTATCGGAGTCCAACCACCACCAATCGGCGACGAAGAGCTCCAACTTCCCCGAGAGTCCCGCGTAACCTTCGCACAATTACGTTCTGGATACTGTTGCAGGTTAAACTCCTACTTATCCAGAATCGACCCCGACATACTAAACATATGTCCAGCATATGAAGGCACCCCGCACGACACTAACCACCTTTTCACATGCCTCATCAAACCCACTCATCTAAAACCTCTCTCCCTCTGGACACAACCCGTCGAAACAGCTAGTTTCTTGGGCCTACCGTTAGATGAGCTAGACGAAGACGACCGGTGATTATACTACACTGACAGGGCGAAGATACTGCTACAGCAACAACAACAACAACGATCCAAGAAGGCGCTCATGTCGAAATCCAAGGTCAAAACCACGCTGATCATCTTTTTCGACTCTCGAGGCATCGTCCACAAAGAGTTTGTACCTCCAGGAAGCACTGTAAGCGCGGCATTTTCCAAAGAAGTGCTCCTTCGGCTGAAAAACTGACAATGCGCCGGCGCACACCGCCTTCCTCTGCACCTCTGCATTGGCCAAGATGGGGGTTCCGGTGCTTCCCCCCTCCCTACAGCCCAGACCTGTCTCCTCCGGACTTCTTCTTGTTCCCGCGCCTGAAAAAAAAGCTGAAGGGGAGGGGTTTCGACTCCATCGAGGCGATCCAAAAAACTGTAACAGCTGAATTGAACGCGATTCCGGCGGATGAGTTTAAAAAATGTTTCCTGCAGTGGAAGGACCTCTACCAGCGGTGTATTGACGCTCAAGGGTCCTATTTTGAAGAATATTAGTTGTATAAGCCAAAAGGTTTAATAAAACTGCTTAAAAAAATAAGGCTCATTACTTTTCAATCAAACCCTGTATTTGTGGCGTGCATTGATTGATGTTGTTCCACAAATGGAGGGACCTGCAGTTTTAAGCCGATTCCGAACGGCAGATATTTTTTTATGAGCTTTTTTTCATAGCAGAAATACACTCGGAAGTTTGAAATTGCCTGCCGAGAGGCGGCCGCTAGTAGAAAAAATGTTTTCTTAATTTTGGTGTTTCACCGAGATTCGAACCTACGTTCTCTCCAAATTTCGAATGGTAGTCACGCTTACTTACTATGGAATCCACTATAAATTGAATCACTGATTGGTTATATTCCAAGTCATTCCGATTCAAAATTAAAATCAACTTACCGGCCATACCAGTCAAATTTGTAGCAACCAGGTAAATTTAGGTTCAGGACTGTCGTTCTAGGCCAATGACTGTCACTCCAGCAGCTTTCCCCGTATATGTATGGGGCATATTTATGCAGCTACAACAACAACATGTCTAGTTTGATTTAGATCCGTGAATTTTGAGCGTAGATGTGCTATTAAGTTGCTTGACTTTTTTATTCAATAACAGATATATAAAATATGTAGTAAATATGCAATAAAAATAAAGTAAATATATGTAACGATGTGATAAAGCATATAGTTCTTCCTTTCTTGGTAGGTACAATACCCATATAAATCATCGATGACAATCTAATCTGCACTTGTGCTTATCACGGCACTATTCCATTCAATCAATATATATTGGGAGAGATAAAGTAGAAAATATATTCCCAAGCAACAATTTTGTTTGCTCATTCCTTGCGAACAGCCATCGTCTTCTCGATTTCCTCCACAGTGCGTGGCACAATGGCGAAATTCTCACAACCAGTTTTAGTGATCAGCACATCGTCCTCAATGCGTACGCCGCCAAATTTGCGGAATCGTTCATACACCTCTGGCACGATGAACTTGTTCAAATTCGGGTCGGCAAGTGCACGATCCATTAGGTATTCGATGAAGTAACATCCCGGCTCGACAGTCACGTACATGCCTGCTTTCAGCGTACGCGCAAAACGTAGTTTACTTAGCCATTGTTCGGTTGGGCGCGTCGGTTGCCCCGCTAGATAGCCACCGACATCATGCACATCCAAGCCGATCAGATGCCCCAAACCGTGCGGTTGGAAAACACCTGCCAAACCTGCGGCGAGCATATCGTCTACATCTCCTTTCAGCATACCGCCCTCTTTCAATTTTTCCAGCATAACACGGCACGATAGCTTGTGCATATCCACCCAGGAGACGCCATCACGCGCCTGCTGCAATACGGCATTTCGCCCAGCCAATACAGCATTGTAAATGTATTTCTGGTCTTCGGTGAATTTGCCATTAGCTGGGAAGCTGCAAGTTATATCCGCTGCATAGCCACAATAGTTGGCGCCCATATCAAAGAGGCACATATCGCCATCACGCACAGGTCCATCGTTTGGCGCTCCCGCATGACCATAGTGTAGTACTGCCGAATTTACGCCACTGCCGCAAATGCAAGTGTACGAGGCGTGTCGGCAGCCGCCAACAGCGTACGCATGATGCAAAAACACCGCCTCGCCTTCATACTCGGAACGACCAGGACGCATGAACTGCATAACACGAATGTGTGCATCTGAAGAAACTTTGGCGACGTAGCGCAGCACCTCAATTTCCTCGGGCGACTTGATAACGCGACACTCGGCTATTACTGGATGTAGCAAATCACAGTCGACAATGAATTTTTCAATTCCTTCAAAGCGCGCCGGTTTCGAGGCTAAGCCACTGTCCGTATTGATTCCACTCAAGGTAAGTATTAGAGAGGGGTCAGCACTCTCAAAGAACGCATTCAATTCATCCACATAACGCACCCTATCTACTTCGTACATTTTCTTAAATTCATCCAAAGTATACAACTTGCCCATCCAAGTGGCATACTCTTCAGGCAAACGTGGCACAAACAATGTTGACTTGCTTGTGTCTACTTCCAACACACCATAGCAGCCAGGTTCTTTTACTCCAAACAAGTATTGGAAGTAAGATTCCTGACGAAAAGGATGGCTTATATCCGTGTCGTTGAAACTCACGTCATCGCCACCAGCGAGTAGCACGTATGATTTGGCCTTTAAAGAACCCTTTTCCCTTAGAGCAGCACATACCTTTTGTCTATTTTTCTGGAAGAGTGACATTAGCACTGAAAGTGTCGTTGGACCCATGCGAAAGGTGGCCATTTTGGTGTCAATTTACTTGCTTTGACGCTGTAGAAATGCAACAACAAGTTAGAAAACGAAAATTTATAAGTTTGTGCTATCGCTTACGTGTGTATGGTTACAATTTAAGACCGCAACTAGAGTTCATTCCCAGTAGCTTTTATCTGGCTTTACGTGGTCGTTTATTTATTAGTGCAGCAATAGGTTTTATTGCACTTCAACTAATCAGTATGCAAAGCAGAACAACAAAAAATTGTAATCGACAAGTTTCAACGTTTTCTAGTTCTTGTTTTCTTCGTTTTATTTTGGTTTATTCAGCTGATTGGAGCTGACAACATTCATTTTGCCATAGGGAGGGTAAAACAACGATTGTTGGTCGATAATTTCCTGATTATTGTTGTTTTTATATCGCGAGTGTTTTCAGCTGCCTGAGAACTACCGATATCGATAATTATGGTTTGAAAGCTAAGAATAGCAAACTGTGTTGACATTTCTGTTCAGTAAAAGACTAGGCGAATGAATTGGGCGTGACTTCTCTTCTTCTTAATTGGCGTGATAACCGATTACCCCATTTTAGTCGAGTTTAACAAAGCGCGCCAGTAGTTTCTTTCTCGTGCTAACCGGCGCCAATTGGACACACCAAGTGAAGCCAAGTTCTTCCCCATCTGATATTTTCAACGCAGAGGAGGCCTTCCTCTTTCTTTGCTACCACCAGCTGGTACCGCATCGAATACTTTCAAAGCCGGAGCGTTTGTATCCATTCGGACGACATGACCCAGCCAACGTAGCCGCTAGATCTTTATTCGCTGCGCTATGTGGAGCGTGACTACCATTCAGAATTCGGAGAGAGCGCAGGTTGGAATCTCCGTGAGACACCAAAATGAAGAGAAAGTTTTTTCTTATAGCGTTCGTCCCTCGGAAGGCAATGGCAAACCTCCGAGTGTATTTCTGCCATGAAAAAGCCTCTCATAAAAAACAATTAGGCGTTTGGAGTCGGCTTAAAACGGTAGGTCCCTCCATTTGTGGAACAACATCAAGACGCACACCACAAATAGGAGGAGGAGCTCGGAGAAACACCCAAAAAGGGTGTACGCGCCAATTATATAAATATTAGTAAAAATATTTATTTGGGAAGGAACTACAGCTGATCTCCGGGAACTCCTCTCAAAAAAGACGTTTTGCGGTGACCAAAATATCTCTGAACTGGATCCTCTGAAATTTTAAAACCAAATAGATTTCGTTAAAGTAATGCAAAATCTAGTAATTAATCGAAGGATTAAGCAAAATAAATTTTTTTGACAACATAGCAATTTTTAAAAACAAAAAATCGATTTTAACCAAAATTTCGGCCTTAAATTGTTTATAAAAGGAAATATTTATCTTCGATTAATTAATAAAAAAAAATATTTAAGGTCGTGTTAAAATTTGAGACTAATCGGTGTAGCCGTTTTCGAGTAATGTTGGTCAACGACTTTGAACACACCATTTTGAGAAAAACGCGCTGGCTTTTTACTTACATGCACTCTGAAACGCCTTTTTCAAATTTGCGTGTAACTTCGAAAATATTCACCGGAGCGATATTAAATTTTCTGTGTGTATTCTTAAATATATGTATGTATCTTAAGAAAATAAATGAAAAAATTGGTTTTTTGAATTTTAACTATATATAACCCCTTAAGACAACTAACCTCAATGTAAATTTTCAAGTCATCGGCATAAAGAAGGAGCCCCGTTGAAGAGAAACACGACGAAATGTCATTTATCAGGCTAACGTCAAAGGAGCCAATAAATGGTTTCGAAGAAATACCATCAATATCAACACGAGAGCTCCTCTTGTCCAAATCCGATTTAATCCTATCCCAAAAATACAGATGAAAACCAAAATTTGGCAATTTAGCAGCCAAAATTTTGTGAGAAATCGTATTAAAAGTTTTAGAGAAATCAGTGTAATTTAAATCCATTTGGACGCTATGCCGAAAAGAAGCAAAGTGGTCTGCCGTAAAAATTGAAAGATTAGTTGATACGAGTATAGATCGAGCCACAAACCTGTACTGATTAGGACCAATTATGCAAATTATGCAAAATTACCGAGAGACCATCCACATTAGTCAGACAAGTTCTTAATTTTTATTAACTCCTCCATAATGCCATCGTCAGTAAGAATGAGAGACCCAAAGTTGAAGACAGTATGGAATTATTAGTTGAAATAAAATCCACGGTTTACGTTATGGTGTAAAATATTTTAATATGATTCCGCTTTTGAATATACTGTTGTTGTCTCGTCGCCGGTTGAGAAGAGAAGAAGGTATTTAGAGAGTGCGTGCTAACGACTATTGTCAAATGACGAACTGTCATAAATTAATTGAGCAGCGGTGCTGCCACAACAGTTTTTTTTTGTCGAGACAACTAGCAAGTACAGCACTCAAACACAGTTAAGTCCATTGTACTGCACTCGGATTCCCTTTTCATTTTCTTTAAATCCACTCGACGTCCAAAGAAATCTGAGTAGATCTTGTGGTGCCAAGGAGTGCTAAGCACTCAAGCCTGATTCGAGCGAAGGCGGGGCAGACGCAAAGGAAGTTTTCCGCCGTCGTTGTTGTATTTACATACGGGGGAATGCTGCTGGAGTGACAGTCCTTGGCCGGATATAAATCCGGGTCGTTTCGGTAACGTAGAACCGACTGTCGTGGAAACGAGTGGTCCGCCGTCTCATTCTCCTCTTCACAAGCTGGACAGAGTACACTGTTTGAGATGCCCACCTTTTCCATGTGCTTCGCTAACAGAAAGTGGCCCGTCATCAGTCCAACCAGCTGCCTATAGTCCCTTCTACTTAAGACAGCAGGATCTGCGACTCTCGATCAGACATGACAGGTAACATCAGTTTTGTTTATCGGCAACCTCTCTCAGCCTGCCAAGTTCACTTGTTGGTTGAAGTAACCCGTTTGCTAACCGTGGCTTTGATTGCTGCTGAGGGAGTGGTCGAACGGGTTCCGGGCCAAAGAATGTGATCTCAGAGCCCATCCTAGCTAAGGAGTCAGAGGTCTCGTTACCTACGATACCCACGCGTCTCGGGACCCATGTTAGCATCAGGCTATTATGTGTACCGACATAGTTCAGCCTAGATTTACAGGACTCGAGTACCCCTGAAGGCTGGTAACAAATTACTTGAGCGATTTTCAAAAATGTCATCTCATTCATGACACCAAGCACATCTCATGAGTTCTCTTTAACCAACTCAATTAACACGTCTCTACTTCTGTTTATATCCTGCAAAGATGCGCGAGTCGATGCGTTAGACAGCCATGTTTACTACTCCAACCTAATTGCAGTGCAATTACAATAAAAAACAGAATTATTATTTAAATCTAAAATCGTTATATTTATTCCGCACTAATCGATTTCTTGCATTTTAGTTAAAAAAATATATGTATAGATGAATTCGAAAGCAAATTATGGAAGATCGCCTTTTCCATACCAATAGATACTACGTTAATCAAATTTAGGTCAGCTTGTTGTTAGACTACTCGCTCATCTAGACGTACGATTTCCAAAGGCCTCTTTTAAAGTCATACTAAATTAGTGAAAATTAAAAGTACACCAAGCGCATTAAAGCTAACCGTACTTGTGTACGAATAGACGAATGTAAAAAAAGACGCATTATTTTTTATTAACCACTACTTTCTCGAAATGTTCCCTTGCTGTGTGGGTGGTGTGCGCGCCACCTGCATGGCGTGGCACGCACATTTTCATCGATACCTTTTGTTGGTTTAACCAGGCGTTTGGCGCATGTGGAAACTCATCTTTGCGGTAATAACCCATAACGCCTGACTTGCGTATCGAGCCAATTTCATAGGTGATCAGCGGGCTCAATAAGTTGCTGGCGTGCGCATTCGGTAGTTTGGCCACTTTTGACTTCTCCATCGTGCGCATAACACAAGTCGTATCGCAGGAGATGCAGGCGAGATCTTGCAACACCTTTATGCGTGCACCAGCTGCGGCACACTCATCATTCGTAGCGTCCATATATTTTTGGAGTGTTTCTTGTATTACCTGAATTTTTGCCTCTATTTTCTCTTTGAAACGATTCAGTATATCATCTACCGAAGCCAGACCGAGTGAGGTGCGCATATTGTCCACCGCTTGGTACATATTTTTATCGTTCAATTTAATCTGTTTGTGAACTTCATTGAATCGTTTTTCTAAACGACATTGAAGCTCTTGCATTTGTTCTTGCGAGACTTTACGCTGCAATTGATTGTAGTCAACTTTGTCAGCCAAAATAATCTCGATTTCACTTTTGTCGATCTTTTCGTTCATCATATCGTCCAAACTCTTGCTTAGTTCTTCGAGCGTATTACTGTTGCTTGCATTTTTTGATTCTATTCGATCTGCCGCATCTTGCAAACTGGAAACATAGAATTTCATATCTTTCATTTGGTCCTGCAGATCCGCAATGTGCATTGTTGTGCGTTGACAATCCTGATCCAGTATCGTAGCTGATATTTCATTCACTTTGTTGGTAAGCAGACAGAACTCCGCCTTAAGATCCATCAATTGATCTAGAAGTTTGACGGGTGAGTAGCACAGGTGCATGTTCAAATCATACTCTTCATGTTGCGGTGGCGGCGGCGGTTGCTCCGTATGCGATGTCAAAGGCGATTTAATAGACGGATCGCTTGGCAAATCAGTTTCTTCTTCTCCTTCATCTTCGCCATCTTCTGCACGGTCCGGTTCGGTGTCAGGGAAAGCATCAGATATACGGAAGCCAAATGCATTTTCAATGTATATATTTTCCTTCCGAATTGCGAGCATCTTTGGCAATATTGAGCTCAGCTTATCCAATTGTGCATTTGTGGTTTTTTTATTTATAGCAATCATAACTAAAATGCGCACCAGCTCCATGGCTAATTCCAGCTGATCTTTCATAATTGAAGTGCCGCGATAGATGGCTTCTGGTATTTGTAATTGTACCACTTGGTTAACAACCTCTAACTCTCCGCCAGACGGCGGTTTTTGCTCAAGCGCTTGTTCAACAGCTTCCTCCTCTTTGTATTCAGATACTGGAGGAATAGATTCTAAGTCTAATGCTTTCTCAGACGGTTGCTGGTCGATTGTTTCTACAGGGGGCTGGTCCTCTACGATAGGAGCCTGCTCGATGGGGACGTCCTCTTCCACTTCCGGCTCAATTGTGTCCGCTACATTTGTTTGCGCTTCTGTTACTACTTCTTCAATGTCAGTTTCCTCCACAGTAACTGGCTCATCAGGATCAGCGCCACCTGACTGCCTTCTACTTGAATGTTTTGTATTCTGGGCATGTTTATGGAAAGAAGTTTTAGCAAGTGAAGTGGCATCATATAATTCACTTCCGAACTTGCCACTGCTCATAACAGTTTCGTACTTTTCATTGTCTACGGGCTCATCGATGATATTCAACTTTTCCGCAAAAGAAGAAAGCAAAATGTGAAGCGCATAAAAATTTACATGCCCTGGCTCCGGCGAACCAATGGCGAGGTCAATTAGCTGTCGAAAATTCAAGTCAGTTCTCATATCTTCTTATGGATGTTAATTAATTTATTTGCAAAACAAAATGTTTCAAAAATAAGTTTTCCGAAAAATTTTTCTCTAAATTTATCTATTGTGTCAAACTGGAAATATAACGCAAATCTTTCGAATTGTTGTAGCCCAATAATATTGGAATGTTCTAAGCATTTCGAAGATTTTATTGTATTTTTCTTTTAACTTTTCATACGAAAAAATTAAGTTTTGGAATGAACGTGGAAGCTGTACTGCTTGCGAGTATATGTATGTATGTATGTACGTATGTATGTATGTATGTGACGCTGCAGTTTGTCTAAATTTTAGACAATTTTATGTCAATTAATTTAGTTATTGTCCAATACAGTCGGGAAGGTCAAAACAGGTTAAATGCGTTTTAAAGGTGAAAAGTTATAAATAACAGCATACAACAAAATCCAACTTTTTTTTCATAATAGGGGGTCTTCACACCAAGCGCGTTGCTGTGCTAGCTGACAGCTTTATGTTGCTAGAGTTTTCTAACGAAAACGCCTAAAAGCCCAGACAGACGGCGGCGTTAGTCGGGATTATCGGCGCAGTAAATTCTGATTGAAATTGTAGTGTGACAGACGGTTGTTACACGGATTAGTGAACAGCTGATTTGTTTATTGGCTAGTTGTGTCAGTAAAAGATGAACCGCAGCCCCTAATACTAAAAAACAATTGCTTATTAAAAAAAAAAAAAAAAAAAAAAAAAAAAAAAAATAAATTGCATTTTCTCTAACTACTCCAAAATATCAAAACAATTAATGTATTGGGTATGGGAATAAGTGTCTGTCCTTTCATAGCCAAAGTTACGAGTTATTTAAACAATTAAAAAAAAAGATATTATGTGAAGTATGTACCATTGGAAGCTACAATTTTACTCCATCTTTCAAGCAGCATACAAATTCCTCTGATGAAAAATTCGAGTTCTTTTGTTCAGATCCATTCATTGAGCCAGCTTGCGATACTCTCGTAAGAAGTCACCCGCTCTCCAATAAGGGCTGACTGCATTGATCGGTCGGCGGCCGCCGTAGCCGAATGGGTTGGTGCGTGATACTATTCGGATTTCACAGAGAGGTCGTTGGTTCGAATCTCGGTGAAAGCAAAATTTATAAAAACATTTTTCCAATAGCGGTCGCCCCTCGGCAGGCAATGGCAAACCTCCGAGTGTATTTCTGCCATGAAAAAGCTCCTCATAAAAATATTTGCCGTTCGGAGTCGGCTTGAAACTGTAGGTCCCTCCATTTGTGGAACAACATCAAAACGCACACCACAAATAGGAGGAGGAGCTCGGCCAAACACCTAACAGAAGTGTACGCGCCAATTATTTATTTATTTTTAAATATTTCTGGATCGATTTAGCAAGAAGCATCTCACACGTCACCTAACGTCTCTCGACGGATATCCTTCAATTGATGTGGCACCCAGTTACCTGTTTCTGGACCATTCCCATCACGTGTAGAAGTTTACCAACGGTTGATCTGTCAACATCAGCTACACTTTGCTTTAAAATATAATAATGAAGGATGACTTCCCGCGAATGCTTCTTTTTCGGGACGAACGTAAACATTTTTGACGTCAAATAAAAAAAAGGATCTTTACTCTTCAAACGAAAGGCAACTACTGCGATCAAGACCTCACATATACACGTTAAAATCACCTGGAGCAAACACAAAAATAGTTTCAGAATACAAGGTCTGTTCATGAAGCAAATAATTTGTAGCAATTATTACATAATATAAAGTTTTGCTGTTCTGTTTGGTGTTTTGTGTCCAAAAAACTTGCAAAGTAGGGTAAAGTGAGAAGCATAATGACATTCCATTTTAAGGGGAAGTCGCAAGTTTTTAGTGGATAAGTAAGAATTTGCGAGTGAGAAAAACAGCTGATGCCAAACTACAAATAAACACGAATTAAAATTTGTGAATTGAGTCAAAGTTCCAAATTTAAAAATGAAATGGTAATATATTTAAGACATGATTTATAAAGTTTATTTGAAGTGATATATATTAAATAGGAATTTTCAAATGATTTAGAGGAATGTACTTCTGAACAACAGCCTCCAGTCACCGTTGACGCAGTTTCCGAAATACAAATCGAAAGCATTGAATGTATATTTTGTGTTTTATATTTCTCCGCCAAAATAAATATATATGTACATAAGTTGACAGCCAAGCGGCGATAAAAGCAATAAACTCATATAAAATTTCATCTAGAAATGTTTTAAAAAGCAGGGAAGCCATAGAGAGACTAGCCGCAGACAGACAGTTGCATATCTATTGGGTACCCGCATACAAGAGCATTGCAGGAAACGAAATTGTAGATGAGATTGCCAAAAGCGCTGTTTACACACAATTCGAACAAGAAAACGGCATACTGAAACCTTTAAATACGGTATACAATGACATCATTGCGGACATGAAAATACGGATAGACAGGAGGTGGAATAATTAGCCGCTTGTCAAACCGCGAAAATCATTGTACACAGAATGCAGATAAATACGTCCGATTCGTACTAGCTCTGTCCAGAAAAGAAAGCAGAACTATCGTAGGTATACTGACAGGCCACAATCAGCTAGTGTATGCGTGCGCCATACAAGATAGGAATTACAAACAACGATAGCTGCAGATTTTGCAATGAACTGGAAGAGAGGGAAACGCTAGAACACCTTCTATGTTCTTGCCCTGCGTTAGCTAGAACCAGATTAAAATGCTTAGGAGCTTTACAATATGAGAAGTTAGAATGCCTCTCGAGGATAGAGCTTCAGAGTTTACTTAGATTCGCAAAAGACGCAGACTAAGGACCAAGAGGTCTTTGTGATGGTCAATCTAACTTAACCTATGTTTCTATAGCAACAGCTAATGCAATGTTCTCCAGCTGGCAGCGATGATGAAACGGAACAAATTATTGTGGACAAAAAAAAAATCATGTGATGCTAAGCTCATTATTCAGCATTTTATTTGCTTTATTTTTTATATGTAAACTTAATACGAGGTATCTCCACTGACAACTTTTTAAAATTGCAACTCGTCAAACTTGCAAATTATAACTGGTTTTGATATTTGAGAGCGAATTTTCAGAAATTAAGTTATTGCGAAGTTATTCGAATGAAATTATCCTCGCAATTTTGCGCCGAAAATTGCTGAACATACTATACATATTTCAGATCTCGCATGTATGCAAGCGTCTGTGTTGCCTTTGTTTGTATGCCGTTTCCTCCCAAGGGTGGTTAACTTTTACTAAAACAGTGCAGTTGGAAACTTAGAAAGCTGCGTATGCCAGATTCCGTTAGCAGAACTTATTTACTAGCGTTCCTTTGATTTTTTATTAGTTGACAGTTCGGCAAATGCGTTTTGTTGTGAACGACCTCTTTAACTTATTTCTGTAACATTAATACCTGTCCTATTCTATCCTGATATCCCAATTGCCGCTCAAATTGCCAAGTTTGCCCATCGCGTCACTTCGTTTAACAATTTAATTCGGAATTATCTCAGGAATTAAGTGCCAAGATCAAGTTCTTGCAAACAACAGATTCCGTATTTCCTATATAACTAATGCGAATTGACAATCAGACTTAATTCTCATAATTTAAGCGGATTAGAGGAATTTTCGGTGGCAACATTGCCGAAAAATGGCAGTTAATATCTATTGTGAATGGAAAATAATGAAATTTTAAAAGAGAAGAACCAGAAAACTGGAAGCAATGCTAGTTTGCACTAACATGTACGAAATTATTGGGTATGGGAATAAGTTTCCGTCGTCGTAAAAGAGGAAGTTGTTGTTGTAGCAGTTTACTAACGATACCTCTTCCACGTATGGTTTTTTTGCCTCTTTTAGGTAAAATAGAAAATATCATAAAACATAAATTTTTGTGTTATACAGTGTAATTAATTTGTTAGTGAAATATGTATATAGGGTGTTCCAACACGGATCCTATACAACATTTAAAATGTTTATTTGCGCCACATTTGAAACCAGACTAATTTCACTAATTGATATTTTAGGAATTGTTTAAAGAATACTTCAGTAGCGATTGGCAATTATAAAAAAAATTAAAGCAACTTAAAGAAGAAACAAAATCCAAGAAAATAACAGCGACTCGTAATTTTTTCGATCGATGTTAACAGATTTCTTGGTACCAGAATTTGATAAAATTCATTAAGGAAGTATGCACTTTTTTCAAATATGGACTTATAGATGGTTGTGGTTGGTGCAACGAGTTAGTGAAAATATGGAAGCTGGATAAATATAATAGAGCTTTTAATTTATAAGTACATTAAGGAAATCATAACTTGGGTGCTTTGCTTAATTTTTGCTTCTGTTGAAAAAAGGTATACAATTTCTTGCTGATGAAATAGAAGTACATTTTTTATACACTGTTTAAGTATGGCTATCAATTCTAAGTAAGCCCTGGTTGAGATGTGCATCTAATTCTCTTTTTATATGAGAGATACGCTCCCAAAAAATTAGTGAAAAAAATCGCGTAAAAAGAGAATTATGTGAAAACAAGTTTTGACTATTTGTTTACTTATTTTATAATTTCAATTATTTGCTTATAAAAATATGGTTCGTACTAAAATAAAATCTATCTAAACTAAGGCTTCGAACTTAACACAAAATTTATAAAAATTCTGCAAATATTCACCAAAATTTCACAATTTTTACTAGGAATTTATAGAAAAATTTCAGGTACGCAGTTTTGTAGATTCTTGAATTTGGTAATACCAAATACAAAATTCAAGTAGTTCAAAAATTGCGTTGATTTTTGTCAAATAGAGAAAATGCGCAAGACCGCTTCCTAAAAAAATTGTCAAAAATCAGTGTAACTTTGAATGAACTTAAAACTTGCACTTTATTATACCAAAATTGAATGATTTATAACTAGATAACCGAAAATTTTCTAAAAATTCTGAAATTCTGATGAAAATTTGCCGAATTTTTTACAAGTTTTATACAAATCTCGAAACTTTAGTTTATATGGCTTTTGTTGTAGTTGAACTATACTTAAAAAACAATAATAATAGAAATTTGAAAATAAATAAATAAATAGTAAACCCTTAACAATATGTGGTGTACACTTTATTTTGACCCTGACTGTATTATAAGAGATAAATTATTAAACGGTGGGAGCAAAATCTACCGAGTCTCAGAGGTTTTTCCTAAAACTAATTTAAACGCTTCGTACTTACGAAAAATCTCACTTTATTTACTTTATTAGATTCAAGAAAAAGTCATAAAATATTGAACTCGTGTAAAAAGAGAATTAGGTGTAGTTTGCGCTGGTTTATCATGCTTGGAGCATGCTTGAATCGTTGTTGATTGACCCATTTTGCATCACCGCTGATGATTTATTTCAAAAAAGGTTCGACCTCATTGCCTTTGACATATATTTCGCAAATATTGTTCCTTTGTAAAATGTGAAATAATTTCAAGAAGCACAACACACGCCTTACCGGTCTCAAAATTGCTTAAGGGGTCCCGGTAGTCTAGAGCTCGAAAATTTATATTATTTTCAGGAATTTTTTAAAATAAAAAAGAAACGAAAAATGATATTTATATTCCTTAGGCTTTTTATTTCACTCCTTTTACGTACAAAAATGAAATAAAACATTTTTTTGTTTTTAATTTTAATAATTTTAAAAATGGCGCTGAAGTTGACCCTCCCGAAAAACTGGACCGGGACGGTGTTGTACATTTTGGCTCTTCTATTTATCTGACACACAAAAACCAAAAAAATTATTAATCAGTATGACTATAGTTATGTCCGCATGTACTAGAATAAAAAAAATTAAATTTGACAAAATGGCGCGATTTTGAATTTGACTCTCTAAAAACTTTTTTTTCAGTTTTTTAATAAAAAAAAAACGAAATAATTGAAATACTAATATGATTATAGTACGGGCGATAGCTATTGATGTTGTGAAAAGCATATTAAATTTTCAGACGATTCTGTAATACTTTTTTTTTGGGACTTCTACTTAGTTAATGGGCTGTAGAAGCTAAAAAGCTGAAAATTTCACAATATATTCTTAAGATACAATATTTTCGAAATGTCAAAAAAAAAAATCGATTTTTTGAAATTTCTAGACCACCTTAAGTGACGCTTGAGTAAGTATAGAGTGCGATATATTCGAATTTAATTTCTTAAATTTGCTAACTTTTAGGTGGCTGCATGAGGATGCGACCCAACTTTATTTTTTTATTTTGTTCGTAACCAAGTTCAGTATTTAGACCAGAACTTTATTTATCTTGGAATGAAAAATTTCCCTAATGAAATTTCGTTAACCAATTCTGACTTAACGGGAATCAAATAGAAAGTGAAAAGTAAACATTTAAATTTCTGTACTTCATGTTAAAATAGACTCTGAGCTAACAACTGCATCTCGACCCTTTGCAGCCAGAAGAAAGGCACATACACTCAGACTAACCCAGCTCTATCTTAAGTTTAAGTGCTGCAAGTATAATATTTGGGAAACTATCGCCGATTTTTTTGAACATTAGTTTATTTTTAAGTTTGACTGTAATAAAAAGTAAGCTGGAAATTAAAAAAAAATGTAAATAAATGTATAATGTCTCAATAAAAAAAATCAATGTTGAAAATTTTAGTATAGAATGGAATTGATATGAAATATCTCCGTTTTTTACACTAAGCAAAAAATGTTGAGGGGAAGTGGCTGTAAATCGAGATCGATGGCAAGTAGTTGTGAAGAAAGCAATGGTTCACCAAGGACTGTGACGCTAAGAAGAAGAAGAAACAAAAAATGCTCATTATTTTTTAGTGATTCGCTTTTCAAAAATTAAAAAAGAAACATTTTCCCCTAAAAATTTTATACAAAAAAAGTTCAAAAAACGCTTCAACTCGCCTAGGAAATTAGAAAAAAAATGTAAATAAATTTTTAATTTCAATAAAAAAAAATCAATGTTGAAAAATTTAATATAGAATTTTTTAAAGTGAAATATCTCCGATTTTTTTTACACTGAAAAAAAGATGCGCATTATTTTCATTGCTTTTAAAATTTAAATAAAAAAAAACAAATTTTCAACTCGCCTGGGAAATTAAAAAAAAATATGTAAATAAATGTTTCAATAAAAAATTCAATGTTGAAAATTTTGCTATACATCTTTTTAAAGTGAAATATCTCCGGTTTTTTTCCTCTAAACAAAAAAATGCTCGTTATTTTCAGTGGTTTACTGGGGTGGGTGGGCTTTTCAAAAATTAAAAATCAACATTTCCCTCAAAAATTAAAAAAAAAAATAATTTTAAAAAAAAGTTTCAATTCACCTAGGAAATTAAAAAAAAATTTAAATACATTTTTAATGTTTCAATAACAAAAAAAAATTCTATGTGAAACTTTTACTATAGAATTTTTTAAAGTGAAATGTTTTCGGTTTTTTGTTTTACACTAAACACAAAATGTTATCTTCCACTGGTTCGAATATACCAAAAGCTGAAAAGTTGTGGCAATGCCACTATGAAACTTTGAGGGATTATTCAGCAATTAATAAAATAAATAAAAATAAAAATCTGTGAGTGTGCTTTTCAAAAATGACAAAAAACAATTTTTCTCCCGAAAAGTTTTGAACAAAAAAATATTTTGTTTTTTAATATTTATAAAGTTTTTTTTGTTAACAAAAAATATTTTTAAAGAGTATGTTTTATATCAAAAAAGTAAAAAGAAAATGTTTCAACTGAAAATTGAAAATATGTAAATAAATTCTTAATGTTTCAATAAAATAAAAAAAATCAATGTTGAAAATTTTCGAATTGAGTTTTTTAAATTGAAATATCTTCGTTTTTTTACACTAAACACAAAATGTGTTTTTTCACTGGTTTGAAAATAAAGGGTTTTTCAATTGGCGCGGGTCGATTTTAGCGCCCTGTGGCAGCCATTTTGTTTTGGTGACATCTGTCAAATCTTTTGTTTATTATTCAGTTGTTTATGCCAAATCATCATGGCAAGTTACATGATTGAACAGCACGTTCAAATGATAAAACTTTATTATCAAAATGAGTGTTCATTAACGCAAACGTTGCGCGCATTGCTCCCATTTTTCGGTAGACGTGGTGGCTCTTCCAATTTCTTATGGCCCATATTGAACCATATGGACCTAGACGACATGTGGTTCCAGCAGGACGGCGCTACGTGCCACACAGCAAACGCCATTTTATTCCATTTCAATATCTACCCGCCCTTATTGAAAAACCTTTTACTATAAGTTGAAAACTTGTGGGAGTCCTACTATGAAATTTGTATGTAATAATGAGAAAAATTAATAAAAATCCTTTTTTTTCTTTCCAAAAAATTAAAAAAAAATACCCTTTTTTCAAAAAAAAATTTAAAATGTATTTTTAATCCAAAAAATCAAAAACTAAATGTTTCACATATTAAAAACCCGAAGATATTTCCCTTTGAAAACTCTATACCACAATTTTCAACATTGAATAAATCTCGAAACCATTAAATTATTTCCAAACTATTTTCAGTTTACTTTTTATTATACTCAAGTCTACAAATAAACCAATTTTCAGAAAAATCGACGATAATGTTCGAAACTCTTGGACCATTTGACATGGAAACGCTTAGGTGCATAATTTTTCTGCAGTTGTTCGATTAGATTTAGATTCATTTGAGGTTTGCACTTTGACCTCATAGTACAATATTTTGTACCCTCTACTCATGACAGTGCCTCATCCAGACCCAGTTCCCTTATTAACATGGAAACGCTCATCTATCAAACGTCAGAAACGAAAAATTACAAAATTAACAAAAGTACCTCAAAACATATATCCCAAAAGCAATTATGTTTTTTGCCGAATAAACCAGAAAAAATCAATGAACTAAAAACGAATTTATAAGAACTATTCCACACACTCAACGAATATTAAAATTTCATATTGCACTTTTTTCTGCGTGCAAAATTGAGCAGTGCTTTCAGAATTCTATTAACTTAAGTTGTACACAGAAGTAATAAAAAAGTTCTACTTCCGACTAAACTTCTTGGAAGCCCCTTTATATTTCATATCGGTTTTATGTGACGTCATTTTTTGCGGTACTTGCGGGAGACGAAAGCTTCATTAGCACGTCCGCATACACTCGCACTCACACACATCTAAATGTGTACATTTGTAAAAATAATAGCTTTGGAAAGCTTTTATTACTGTCAATCAATTTGGCGACTTTCGACGAACCAATAAAGGTGTCTAGGCGACAGAAGTTCGAAGACGTTCAAACGTTCGAAACGTGTACGAGTATTTGAGTTGGGAAACGGAAACGGAAAACGCATTTAAAAAATAGAGAAATACAAAAAGTTGTAAAAACGTTAACATTTGCAGACTAAGTAACAAATTGGAGAAAAAAACAAGAAACCTAAAAAATAAATTTAAAAATAAAAAAAAAATAAATAAGTAAAAATGAAAAATAAATAAACAAAAATGCTAGTAAACCAAATGTTTAAACAACCCGTAAGGCCGGAGTGTTAATAGCAAATCAAATAAAAGCGCGTGCAGACAGCCTACAGAGTGCGATTGTGATGGGGAGTGAGTGATTAGTTAAAGTGTGAATTTGCGCAGAATGCTGGATAAGGGGAAGCATCAAGTGGTAGCGAAAATGAGAGGCGTGATTCTTGTGTTTACATGCGTCTACGCGGGCAAAGAGGAGTGAAGTGCAGTGGCGAAGTATAGAATACAGCCTACTCGAAGCTATTAAATATTGCAATTAGTCAAGCTAATTCGTATCTACAGGTGTATGTGTGTATTTGTGCATATAAATATGGAAAATTATTGGCCAGAATTTTAAGAAAATTCAAAAATTTTAATTTAAAGTTTAAAAAAAATTTAAAAAGTTAATAAAATTCAAACATTTTAAGTAAAAACTTTAATAAAATTTAAAAAGTTAATAAAATTCAAACATTTTAAGTAAAAATTTTAATAAAATTTAAAAAGTTAATAAAATTCAAAAATTTTAAGTAAAAATATTTTCGATGCGTAATGGTGCTTCAACTGAAATTCGGGTAAAGTTACAAAAATCATTGGGATTACTGACAAACGCCCCTATGTATTTGTGTTGTACATTTAATTTTCAATTAAAAAGGCATACAAATACAATAAATGTGGAATAATGAAATGAAGAGCTATCGAAAGGTTGTCACCATCTAATTAGGTGAGTATTTCGCTTAATGATAATAAAGTTTTTTGCGTAGTGGCACAATTTGTTGCGGGCTGCTTAAAGAACTCGAAATGAGAAAAAGTAAGGAAAGGGTTGACATTCCTGAAAGTTGTGCAATGTATCGCTGTTGGTTTGATGTTTTTTTTTGTGACTTACATAAGGGGCTAGGGTAGTCAGAGGCTCGAGTAAATAATGATTTTCAATAATTTATTTTTTACTAGTCAGTTGATTTATTTTACAAAAATAAAAACATAGCATTAATAAATCATGTTTCGACTTGATTTTAGTTGATTTTAGCAAAAAAAAAAAAAATTACTAATAATTGTTGTTGTTGTTGTTGTTGTAGCCGCATAAACATTCCCCATACATTTACGGGGAATGCTGCTGAAGTGACAGTCCTTGGCCGGATATAACTCCGGGTCGTTTCGGTAACGTGGTACCGACTGTCGCGGGAACGAAAAAAAAACAAATTAATTACTGTAAAAGTTATCGCCGTTTGTATGGATCCCGTTTCTCTAGAAGTCCCTTGCGGTGTTCATCACAAGTCCTTGAAAATTCAGCCAAAATCAATCGGGCAAGAGCAATTAGTTTTATTAAAAGATAATCTTGTGCCCGATCGAAGCTTTTTTTTTCTTTTTTCAAAATTAATAATATGGCGGCCTCAGGAAATATTTTTCAGGATTTTCGAGAAAAAAAATCGACAATTAATTGTTAAAAAAAAAATCGAAAATTTTGAAAAAAAAATCCTTCGATCAGTTACGAGTTTTTTATGTGTTTCAAAAGAAGTACAAATTTTATTGAAATCTACCAAGCGGCTTTTAAGTTACAGTTATCACCAGTTCAAAAAACATAGTTTTGAGAAAAACGCATTTAAAGCTTTGCTATCGAGCTCCTGAGCGCTCGAGCGCCCTTTGTTAATTGCTGAATAACTCAAAAAGTATTTGTCGGATTCACTTCAAATTTTCACACAATATTTTTAAGATATTATAAAGGGTTTTCCAATAACAGGTGTTATTTTGAATTGCCCGATATTTCGGCAGATGTAACTTTTGAAGCTGCCATTTTTTGATATTTTACAAGTAGAAACTACGCCATTAATAAAAATGGAAGGAACCGCTCTTAAGCAACGCATTGAAATTATTAAAATTCACTATAAAAATGTTGAAAATTTGGCAGAGACGGTTCGTAAAACTCGAACATTTTTGGTAAATCGTGAAGCATCTTGTCGGACCGCAATACAGAAAAAAATGGTGAAAAATTTCGCGCTGTTGGGACAAGTTGTTGTTGAAGTGGTTGAATATTTCCACTGAAATACCCCCGATTCACTACCAATGTCTCGTGTGATGATGCCCTTTTTTTTTGTTTTTTTTTGTTGTTTCCTACTCAGATCCATTTAGTGAGGCCCAAGTATAACAGCAAATCCTTTATCTCGATGTCTGAGATCTCCTTAATTTGCTGTAGGAAGGGCTTACCGAAGGAGTCGTGCCTTGGCTAGCCCAGGACATTCACATAAATAGTGGAAAAGACTTTCCTTCGCCCCTTCTGCTTGACAGCTTCTGCAGATAAGATTGAAGGATAGATTGAGTCTAGCATGCATATCAGGGTGATTTCAAGCCAAATCAAGCTAAGCAATTCCAGCTCCTCAGCTGGGACAAGTTAGTGATGTGAAAAATAAAACCCGTGAACGTCGCTAAGAACAGCCGAAAATATTGCTGTTGTAGCCAAAAGTGTTGAAGAAAACCCAGGTTTGTCTATTCCTCGTCGTTCTTTGGAATTCGCCATTCCACAAACGTCATTTGTCACCGTATTTTGCATAAAGATTTGGGTCTTAAGGCTTATTAAGTCCATTTAACACAAAAACTCTAGCCGGCCGATCATCAAAAACGTCGTGTCTTTGCTGATTGGGTCATTGAAATGCATGCAAATGATCCAGAATTCCATCAAAAAATCATCTTGAGTCATGAGACCCATTTTCACCTCGGTGGCTTCATCAACAAGCAAAATTGTCGGATCTGGGGCTCAGAAAATCCAAGAGTTATTGTTGAAAAGCCTCTTTATCCTCAACGTGTGACTGTTTGGTGGATGCGGTTTATGGTCCGGCGGAGTCATTGGACCTTACTTTTTCGAAAATGAAGCTGAAGCAACAGTTACGGTGAATAGATTGCGCTATCGAGAGATGATTAACGATTTTTTATGGCCGGAATTGGATGGTATTGATCTGTAACGTTTATTTTCAACAAGACGGCGCTTCGGGCCACACAAGCAACGAAACCATTGATCTTTTACGGGAATAACACCTCTTATTGGAAAACCCTTTACTTTATGCATTTAGAAAATGCAAAAAAAAATCAATTTTTTTTGAAAATTCTGACTACCCCTAACCCCTTAAATAGATTTGATGAAGGATCGCCACGCCAGCAGCATTCCTCAAAAATATGCTCCATGGTATTGCAATAATAACAATGACTAATATTCTTGATATCTCACTTGGTTTATGAGGTATCACAAAAAACAAAAACAATACAGTATCTTCGATAAACACTTTTTTTAGGTTCAAAGAACTCTACGCAGTATTTCATGACGATTGATAATAATGCTAAAAATAACTTTTCCCAACTTCACCATTTCAAGTTAATCTTTTCCATTAAGTTCATCGAATTTTATTAAAATTAGTTATTATTAAATTTGACAATAAATAAAGGGTGTTCAAATTGGAAGAACTTTTTCCAATAGGAGGTTGTTTGACAGATCACGCGTGACTACTGCCAAATTAAACACATAATTTTTTTCTGTACTCGTTGACATTTCATCATGGAAAGGCTTACGCCTCAACAACGTTTACAAATCGTACAATTCTACTACCAAAATCGACGGTCTCTGAAAAGTGCTCAGCGCGCGCTCAGACCAACTTATGGCTATCAGCAATGACCCGACTAGAATTACAATGAGGCATGCCGAAGAATCAGTTAGGCCCGAATTAGGCAGGCTTTACTGAGGCACGACTCAATATTACCTTAGCATAGGCAAGGCAAATAGTAGCATGTCAGAACAATACCAAATTTGGTTGTGGCCACAAAAATCTGTGTCAGTGTCTCACTTAGGCATAAATTGGAATCCCTAACTGATTTGTAAAAGGGCATCGCGAGTATTACAGAAGTTCGGGTTTTCGAACCTGTGCCTAATGAGGCAGATGTGTGGCGATACCTTTCGGGACTTGGGCCTAGTTTGGCTGCCTTATGAAGCTCAAATTTGGAATGCCGTCTGCCTTATTTCCGCCTAATCACCGCCTTACCAAAATTTCTAGTCGGGGAGGTCCATTTCTGGCTTAATGGCTAAGTTAATAAGCAAAATTGCCATATTTGGGCTGAAGAGCAACTCGAAGATATTCAAGAACATTCATTGCATCCATTGAAAACAACCGTTTGGTGCGACCTAAGTGCTGGAGTAATCATCGGTCCATATTTCTTCAAAGACGAGGCCGGCGCCAATGTAGCAGCGAATGGCGAACGCTATTTCACCATGGTAAATGACTTTGTGATGCCGGAAATTCAAGCGGGTGATCTCCACAACATTTAGTTCCAACAAGAAGGCGGACGGTGCTATTTGTCATACAGCATGCGAAACACTGGATTTACTACGGCGTCGTTGTAGTGTAATGCGACCTGTCAGTGTAATGTAAATCACCAGTCGTCTTCGCTTAGCTCATCTAACAGTATGCCCAGGAAACTTGCTGTTTCGCTAGGTTGGGTCCAGAGGGAGGGGGTGTTAGATGAAAGGGTTCGGTAGGGCAAAGGTGGTTAGTATCGTGGGGGTGCCTTCACATGCTGTACATTTGGTACACAATTTACTGCGCCGTCGTTTCGGTGAGAAATTTATCTCTCGTCTCCGACCAGAGGATTGGCCACCAAAATCGTGTGATATCACACCTTTGGACTTTTATTTGTGGGGGTATGTAAAGTTTAAATGGTTTGTGTATAAACCAGCTTCGATTGATTCATTGGAAGCCAACATTACTAAAGTCATTCCCGACATACCGAACGAATTCCTCCAGCGAGTCGCGGGTCATTCTGAGCTGGTGTTTACGTATGGACGAATTACGGCGCAGTTGCGCCCAACATTTGAAAGGAATTATCTATAAAAAACAAATGTCATACACGTTTCTACACAAAAGTAATAAAGTTTGCAACAACAATTTGAATTTTCGTTGTTTTATTTCAATTTATAATCCGATACCTCTAAATTGATCACCCTTTTTAAGTATGATTAAAAATTAATAATAAAAGTTGTTAATCTCGGCACCTTGAAAACTAAGTGAGTTATTGTTTTGTTATTTTATGTTATTTCTGTTATCCACTTTGCCCTTCGCGAGTTCTATGAGAATCCATCAACAAGTTGAGTCGAATCAACGAAATTCATCTCTTCCATAATGTGCCCAAAATAGCAGTTACTAAAAATTTTAAGAATATCTAATAAGAAAAGATACGATCAATATGGACAATGGAATAATTTGGTGAAGTGTAAAATAAATCTTTTATTATATTTTCTAGCTGTTGTATTTATGTATTATATATAAAAAAATGGAAGAAAATTAATTCCATTCCAAAAAATGTGTCAAAAATCAACGCGATTTTTGAGCGACTGCAAATTTACACTTTATTATACCAAAATTGAACAGCATGCCTTGAAGTTTTCCAAATTATCTAATTAAAAATTTGAAGATTTTGTTGGCGATTTTTTTTAATTTGTTAAAGTTTTGTGAATTTCGTACAAAGTTCGGTTTTTTTAGTCATATGGTGTATGTTGTAGAATGCGCTACATTCAAAATTAAAAAAAAAATTTAATAAAAAAAAAACAAGAATGATAGAAAAAAGATAGCGCCCATCAGAGATTGCGTGACGTCACGTTTTCCGAGTTGTGCAGTATTGCCAACCATTTGCTCTTCGCAATAAATTTAGTGCTTTTTTATTATGCGAAAATTTTAAAGTTTCGTGTTTGTTTCTTTTTTTTTAATTTAAAGTACCGAAACTTTAAGTTAAAAAAACTGTATTATTATACAAAAGAAGGTTAAAAAAGGCCACTCTGAGAAGATTTTAGTGCTAATGGAAATTAGTTGGTTCTTATAAAATTTGATATTTTGAAAATGTGAATTTAATTTTTTGCTCCTTTTAAGGTTATGCAAGAATATTAAATATTCCTCTCTCAACTCTTCTTAACATTGAAAACCCTTTTACACATTTTAAAAAGCGTTTGAATTTAATGAATGCGGATTAAAACCATAGAGGTGTAATCGTTTCTTTCAACCATCAATCCTTAGTGGGACATAGGGCATCAAGAGGTGTATTCATTGTAAAAATAAACCACAAAATACCAGAAAATACTAAAGAAACCCTACTGACATTTTTACAAAAAGAGTACCTTATCTAGTTACATAACCTCAAATATAGCAAATAAGTCGTTCCCTTAACAAAAGAGTGTCGCTTAAAAAAAAACTCATAAATTAAATTGTACATTAGCATTACACATTTATTAAAAAAAACGCACATTCTAAAGACAATTTGCCACACATACAAAGTTCTTTAAGTGATTCAAGAAAAATGTGGTGGAAAGCAGAAGAACACCAACAACAACTTCAATAGCGGGCAGTGCGAACAGATGTTAAAAAAAGTAAAGCTAAATAAAACTGAGTTAATTATTTAACTGATTATTAAAAAATGTATTTTTTACAAAATTATAAACATTACATTTTAATTAGAACAGGCTAGAAAAATGTCATGAAGAAAGAACTAAGACTTCGAGACTAAAGAACAAAAAAAAAGCTAAATAAAGTTACGAAAATGGTAATCTGGCCATTCTGGAGCTAAAATCACGTAACTCGTTGTCAAATTCGATGAGAGCAAAGTTACGGGAACACGATAGGCGCCATTCATTATTCTTTCCATCATGCAAAAAAAAATAATTTAATATTAAAAAAAATTTAATGATGTAAAATTTAATACAAAAAAAAAAAAACAATGGCGAAAACTTACTTCGTTGTGCTCCTATAATTTTGAACACTTACAACTCTGTGGCGTATATATACAAGAGTTTAACAGTTTAACATTTCTCATTTCAGCAACCGTTACCTTCCCAAAGCTTCTATGAATTATACATAATTTTCAGTTGAATAATTTTATTGGTATCCCTGTACTTTCTCTCATTCAAATTCACTCTTCATTTGAAGTCAATTATAGCACCATTAAAATAAATTGCAGGGAAAAATTTAGAAGAAGTCAGATGTTAAAATATTCTCTACGCATTCTTCTTCTATAATTTTTTAATAATTTTCCTGGATTCTTTTGACGATAATGGATATGATATATGTACATATGTATGTATGTAGTTTCGCTTTCATCCTTAGCGCGCTCCTACAGCTGTTAAGTCTATTGGATGAACTTGAATTCTTAGCAAATTGTGAGAATAGAATTTGTGGCGTCAATTCTTCTTTTGTTTTGATATACAAAGATTTGGGAAGCCACTTCAAAGTACGAAATTTTTGCATTTCCACGAAAGTCGGTTCTACATTACAGGAACGACCCGGATTTATATGCGGCCAAAGACTGCCACTCTAGCAACATTCTCCGTAAATGTATGGGGAACATTTATGCTGTTACAAAAACAACCACAACGCAATTTTTAGGTCCTTGACTTGACGAGAAAATATTATTTCAGCAGTAAAACCGATTTTTTTCCATTGGAAATGCAACAACAAACTATTATTTTTTACCTACCAACTTTCGTTCATAGATGCATAGATGACTAGATGGGACACTTTTTTTCTCGTGAGAGCACTGAAAAATGTGCCTTTTTTATAACATTCGCCAATATTACCACACCGGTAGAAACATGAATTGGGTATTTTTTAAACAAAGGTCTGGAATTTTTAGTTTCCACACCACCATTGAGGTTAGTATTTAGTGTGCGGTTGCCCAATAGCCTTATATCACTCGTAAACACCTACATATAATAAAAATGAGCACAATCCGTATGAAATATGTGCATAAATAAGCCAAAAATTTAAAAATTTATACGTAAATGAAATTATTTAAAACTGATATGCATAAGTAATTTAATAAAAATAAAGTTATGAACCCAAAAAACATAAGTTATAATTAAAAACATGACTTATTGCGATTTTTTAATATAACACAGAAAGTGGGTAACACAAAACAAAAATTCTCAAACCACGAACAGAATAAGTTAAAGCAGATTACCTTTAATTTTGGAAAATATCTCCAACACAAATTCAGTTCCCTTACCTACGCTTTTCAACCATAGAATATTTACGTATATACAAATTTACATAAACCAACACACAGTTTTTAATAAAATTGCATTATGTACATAAGACTAATTAAAAGTAGAAGTCGAAAAGGATATAACGAGCTTTGGATTCTACAAACTCACTTCAATTCAAATTATTACATTTGAATTGAATTAATTTTAAGACAAATAATTATAAACATTTCAACACGTCATTTCTCCATTAAGCAAAAACGAACTG
Source organism: Anastrepha fraterculus (assembly GCA_037575425.1). NCBI lineage: Eukaryota > Metazoa > Arthropoda > Insecta > Diptera > Tephritidae > Anastrepha > Anastrepha fraterculus. The sequence goes on along the minus strand of JAYXIM010020158.1, from coordinate 83,595 downwards.
TTTTCGTCTGTTATTTTTGGCGCGTTTTCTCTGGCAGCCATTTCGCCTAGCAGCTGTTCAAAATCCCATAATGTGTGAATGCTGCTAAGTTTTGAAACGAGCTCATGGGCGCGCTCTCTCTCAAAATGAAAGAGTTTCACATCTAGTCATCTGTGCTTTCGTTGGTCTCTTTTCGAGATTATGTGCTAGAATTGCATTGGGGCTCGTCATCTAATATCAGATCCAATCACCTGATTGGAAACGGTTGATTTTAATCTCTTTGCGGAAAAAAGGCTTAATATTGAGTATAGAAATGCACACAACAAATATATAGTGTATTCAATCTATTTTTTCCGACTCTCCCTATCTCAATTTTATCGTTGTTTTTTTTGTGCGCTGCAATAAAAACTTTACTTATTTATACTCTCATTTGTTTTTGGTATCACTGGCTCTTTTCTTCTTCTCTGCTTCCTTAAAGGGGATTCAATAAAAACTTTACTTATACAGTACTATCTCGATAATCCGGACACCCTTAATGTTAATGGTCGTCCGGATTATGGGGGTGCCCGGATTATAGATGATTTTTTTTTCAACTAAACGTTGTTTTTTTGAAATGAACATAACGCAATTCAGATATATGTATGTACATAAATAGTTTTATTAAATACAGTACAATCATACTTACATAATAATGTGTACATCTGTACATAATCAAACATTTTTTTTATTTAGTATGTACTATTTCAAAAAAATTATTAATTTTGGTCTGCTGCGAGTTCGCCAGCAACATTTTATCTGCAATTTTATCTGCAGTCTTAAAACTAAAATATCCATAGCCGAAGCGTCAATTTGTTCTGCCCATTGTATAGCCTTGGAAAAAATATTTTTTGCTTCACCGCTACTTATAGTATTTACCGCTTCAACTATGGTTCAATCAGAATCAGCTTCTTCTATATTATTATTTTCATAATAATAATGTCCACTCAATTCAGTTTGTCACTAAAGAATAAACACAACGCGTGATTTATGCTGTTGCATTTCGTATACATACATATATTGTTGTTAAAGTACCGCTATTTTACGAAAAACTCACAAAGCAAACTAAAAATTAAAATACATATGTATGTACATATTGCGAAGCAAATTTGAAAAATGTCCGGATTATAGAGTAAAAAATGTTAAACTGTCCGAATTTAGCAGTTGTCCGGATTATAGATGTGACCGGACTACCGCGTGTCCGGATTATCGAGATAGTACTGTACTCTCATTTGTTTTGGTCACTACCAGCTTTTTTCTTCTTCTCTGCTTCCTTAAAGGGACACGTTCTCTATTAACTGCACTGATGTTTAATATGTTAAGCTTTGCTGCAGGAGTGGAAGCTGGTCACCAAGTGCGCAACATGACGAACAGGTCGCTTACTGGGTTTTCTTAACCTCACCTTGCCTTGCCTTGTTCTCGGTGATACTTTCCGCTATATTTTTTTAAGTATTTGCACTATCATGAGGCTAATACTGTTTTGGCATTTTTACGGATGGCTCCAGGACCGAGCATGGCTCCGGCTCTGGGGTCTACGTGGAATCCAGCGGGACAAAACTGCACTTTGCTCTTGGAATGCATGCATCTGTGTTTCAAGCGGAGGTGTATGCGGTTCAAGAAGCGATGAACTTTGTTGTGGAAAACCGATGGAGAGGCCGATCTATATGTGTCTGCAGCGACAGCCGAGTTGCGATTATGGCCTTAGACAGCCCCCAAACCACATCAGGGGTAGTCAAGTCCTGTAAATCCAGGCTGAACTATGTCGGTAGACATAATAGCCTGATGCTAACATGGGTCCCAAGACACGTGGGTATCGCGGGTAACGAGACCTCTGACTCCTTAGCTAAGATGGGCTCTGAGGCCAACTTCTTTGGACCAGAGTCCATTTTACCACTCCCTTCTGCGGCCATCACAGCCACGGTTAGCAAATGGGTAACTAGCTGAGAGAGGCTGCAGATGGACTAAACTGATGTTACCTGCCATGTCCGATCGACTGTCGCAAACCCTTCTGTCATTAAGCAGAGGGGAGTGCAGACGGCTGGTTGGACTGATGACGGGCCACTTTCTGTGGGCGAAGTACATGGAAAGGTTGGGCATCTCAGACAGTGTACTCTGCCCAGCTTGTGAAGAGGAGGATGAGACGGCGGACCACTTCCTGTGCGTCTGCCCCACCTTCGCTCGAATCAAGTTTAAGGTCTTTGGCACTGATGTATTAAGAAGCGACCATCTTGGCTCCTTCGCACCACAAGATCTACTCAGATTTCTTCGTAGGTCGGGTAGATTTAAAGATAATTAAAAATGAATCCAAGTGTAGTACAATGGACTTAATTCATGTCTGAGTGCTGCACTTGCCAGGTGTCCCGACAAAAAAAACAAAAAAAAAAAATCATGAGGCTAGCATGAAATTTATTTGCCACTTTTCTCTTTCTCACATTAAAAATGCTATTTCAATTTTTGTCTCTTAATCAACCTTATTTCTTGCTGTCATCACTTACGCTGAGAACCGAGAGAAAAGCTACATATTTAGCTTCAAAATAAGTAAATAAGGAAAAATTCGCAAGTGAGTGTGAGTTCCAAATTTTAATATGTATATGCATTGCTTTACAGTTTTTTTTGGTAGATTTTTTATTGTTGTTAGATTGACTTCAAACTATTGTGAGAGGAAGAGCACAGGTGTATCAGTAAAATTAAAAAAAAAATATCATTTTTAACTAAGAGATGATACCGGCTGCTGAAATACCAAGTGTTAAACCCTGTTACAGTTGTTTTTGTAGCAGTAAGTTACAGTATTGCACGCCAGTGTACTTTTATGTACATATGTATGTATATCATACAAGACTATATATATGTCTGTATATTACAATTACCAATTTCAAGAAATTGTAAACTATTGACTGCTGTGCGGGTATACATACATACATATGTTGCACGTACATAACCTGTCTGTTATGTTTACACAACTGTGCTATTGGTATGGCTTGTACGAACTTCGTGGAATATAGTTTTTTTCTTTCTGCGTTGTTAAGAAAGGTACACATTTTATTTTAATATCAGTTCCCTTACCAACAGTCGGGAAATTTTTATAAATCGAAATGCAATCATTCAAGCTAACTTAAAAAGAACAAAGATAAGATAACGCGGTGTCGCCCGCCATTGTGGTAACAAACATTGCAAAATAACAACCAGAAGTGTAGCGTATAGGTAAAAAATAAGTAAGAGAACTCAAAGTAGTAAATTAATATTTACAATAAGTCGAAATACAGATAAATACATAAAGGGAAAACCAAATACAAGTTCAAAAGAGGCGTATTACGTTTCCCGAACTCGCAAAGAAAAATGATACTTATTTATGCTTGTGCGCAAGCATGTGCGTTAAACCATAAATCTACTGAAAGTTCTTCTATTAATGTCTTAACGGGTTAAGCGGAATAAACTACAGATATGCCTTGGAGAAGAAAGAGAAAAATTAAGCACATAAATACTGAAAGTTTTTGGTATGCATACATACATACACACATAAATATGTATGTATGTATTTCAATATTTTGATAGTATCGATAATATAAACGCCAGTTTCTTTTAATCTCTTAATAAAGTACTTCAAAGTACACGGCTGTATGCAAATGCATGTTGGCCGTCTTTTTCAACTCAAAAACTAGTGATGTGTTCATAATTTCTACAACTGATTAAATTATATTTTACTGTATGACGACCTAAGCAAACATTTCACTCAAATGATATGTGGGTAGCAGTTTCAAGCATGAAAAATGTACATATATGCCCTGTAGGAAAAATGTCAGGTATTCTGAGACTAATTACTATTTCAGTATTGGTAGTTAATATTTCACTTTTTACTCTTACATATAAATAAATAAATAAATAAATAAAAAAATAAATAAAATATTTCACTAATTGAGCTCCACCCTGCTACTCATTTTGCAACTGTACTACTGTACTCAGGGTGTACCCATGATGGAAAGTGTAATGAGATGGCGCCTATTGTGGTCCCGTTACTTTGCTCTCAGCGAATTTGACAACGAGTTACGTAATTTTAGCACCAGTATGGCCAAATTACCATTTTCGTAACTCGATTTAGCTTTTTTTGGTATTTAATCTCGGAGTTCTAGATCTTTCTTCATGACATTTTTCTAGCCTGTTCTAATTTAAATGTAATGTTTATAATTTTGTAAAATATAATTTTTTTAATAATTAGTTTAATAATTCACTCCGTTTTATATAGCTTTACTTTTTTTAACATCTGGTGGCTTGGCCGCCATTGCAGGTGTTGTTGGTGTTCTTCTGCTTTCGGCAGTCAAATCTCTCTCTCTCTACTGCAGTGTTGCCCAGCTTTGGATATAAAAACGCACTAAAATGCCCATTTAAAGAAAATAAAACACTAAATTTTTATTGAATCACTTAAAGAACTTTGTATGAGTGACAAATTGTCTTTAGAATGTGCGTTTTTTGTTTTTAATAAATGTGTTATGCTTATGTACAATTTAATTTATGAGTTTTTTGTTAAGCGACACTCTTTCGTTAAGGGAACGACTTATTTGCTATATTTGAGGTTATGTAACTAGATAAGGTACTCTTTTTGTAAAAATGTCAGTAGGGTTTCTTTAGTATTTGCTGGTATTTTGTGGCTTATTTTTACAATGACTACACCTCTTGATGCCCTATGTCCCACTAGGGATTGATGGCCGGAAGAAACGAATACACCTCTATGGTTTTAGTCCGCATCCAGTAAATTCAAACGCCTTTTAAAATGTGTAAAAAGGTTTTCAATTTTAAGAAGAGGTGAGAGAGGGCCATTTAGTATTCTTGCATAACGTTAAAAGGAGCAAAAAATTAAATTCACACTTTCAAAATATCAAATTTTATAAGAACCAACTAATTTTCATTAGCATTAAAATCTTCTCAGAGTGGCCTTCTTGTAACCTTCTTTTGTATAATAATACAGTTGTTTTTAACTTAAAGTTTCGGTAGCTTTAAATTAAAAAAAGAAACAAACACGAAACTTCATTTCGGTATAAAAAAGCACTAAATTTATTGTGAAGAGCAAATTGTTGGCAATACTGCACAACTCGGAAAAACGTGACGTCACGTACTCTCTGATGGACGCAATCTTCTTTCTATCATTCTTGGAGTGTACCAGTTTCAAAGCGCAACAACATTAATTCGTGTTCCTCACACGAGAGCTGTTTCGAGTTCGTACTGTTACATGATGTTGTTTTTCAAATGCAGTATTTATTAGATGAAGTAAAAAGTGCTGAACTGAAAATTTTGCTATCATTTACTGTTGTATATTATAAAAACCAAATGAAATTTGAGTACATAAATAACGCCACCTTTGTTCGACAAACAAAGATAAACAAATAAACTTTGGGAAACATAGATCTGTGTTACTTATGATTTCCCCTGCCGACTATGACGAGAACGGTATCAGCACAAGCTAGGCAATTTTTTTTTGTTTTTGTCGGGTCAGCACAAACAATTCGTGCAAAAATCAGCAGAACATTGTTCTGCTTTTGTGTTTATTTCAATCTCTCTTAAATCTAACTGATTTATGAATACGAGTAAATGGTAATAAAGTATTGAGAGTTAAAGAGCTCATATATTCATAGCTCAACTAGGGATGCCAGTATTCGTGGTAATTATTGATGACGGGATTTTTCGGGATACACCTTTTTTTAAATGGAGAAAAAATTCAATAAGCGCTGTGTTTTTGCGAAAAGCTATACACATTTTTATTATAAAGGGTGGTTAAGTTTGAAGCGCCGGTGTTGATTTTGAATAAAATACAATTTTTTTAGGAAATTATTGTCATTTCTCTTTATTATGATAATATTGGTATGGCTCAATTATACGTGGAACAAAATATCGGCCAAATGGCTGCCGCGGCCTCTGCGGCACACCTCCATCCAATGGTCTAAATTTTCGATGACGCTGAGGCATAATTGAGGTTCTATGCCGTTAATGTGCCGAATTATCTCATCCTTTAGCTCTTTAATTGTTGCTGGCTTATCGACGTACACCTTTTCTTTCAAATACCCCTAAAGAATGAAGTCCAACGGTATCGCTGACGTTTAGGTGTGGTTCACATTCAACATCGGCCCTTGAAATTTAACCACCCTTTACATATCACCTATCCGATTACGTTGAGAAAACTGTTGCCCAAAACTAAAGATAAATGGGTTTTGATTACTATTTAATTGAAAACCACACAAACAGTTTTTTAAAGCAACAACTAGTCCCGCATTTAATACAAATTTTAAATCGTTTTGACTTGAAGTTAGGTTTAGAAACATCGCTCAGATGGGAAATTTTTATTTTTATTTCTAAATACCTCTACAAATTTCTGTTTGGGCTGAAAACACTAATGGCGAGGTCGCGCAAAATTAATCATCCAGTATGGTTTTTAAATAACTTTTTAACTAAATAATTGTATTTGAATATTCGAAATCTTTATTTTTACCTTTACGCGCTCCATTGCTTGCCTTTTTGTACATATTGTATATTGCAGCTATCTCAAGTTCACAAGTCTCATATAATTGACGTACGACGCCATTTGCAAAAATTATAAATCTTCCGATAGAATCATTAATTTTGCGCCACCTTGTACAAGTCTACAAAATCTGAAACTTATGGAAGATTAGTATGTCAGAAAGAATTGTGAAGCATTTAAAGTTGAGTCGTAATCTAAATTTAATGCATATAAAACCTTCCGACGAAAACTCCACAAAGGAAAATACTTGGTCTAAACAGGCTGGAAGATGGCACATCTTCTATTAGATACAACTCTGAACTTGAGCACCTCATTCAAGGGCAAAAAATCATGAAATAGTACATAAAATGCCAACGAATATGACTTGGACACGTAGAGAGAATGGCAGAAAAAAGAGCACCAAAATGAGCCTTCAAGAAACAACGGTATGGGAAGCGAACCAAAGAAAATCTGCGTAGATGCAGTTTTCGGCGATCTCAAAGAGATGAACATGAACAACTGGTAGCGCTAAGTAGCGGATCGAGTAATCCGAAGGAAAATAGTTGCGAAAGCAGTGGCCAATCCAGGGATGTCATGCCAAGGAAAAGAAGAATACAAATAACTTTCATTAATAAGAAAAGTTTAAGTCCTCTCTCGACGAATAAAACTAACATTCTACAAGGCTTTCATCATGCCCGTCCTAACGTATGGCGCAGCAGCGTGGACGATGATAACATTCGATGTACTATTCACCAGACAGGGCTAGTTTACTGGGGCGGCAGCCCTAGGTCGGGAAAAACCAGAGTCATTCCGGTAACGTAGAACCGGCTGCCATGTGAAAGTACCCCGCACGACAATAACCACCTTTTCACATGCCATGAGAAGGTTTTAGACACATCTAACACCCCTCTCCTCTTGACCCAACCCGTCGAAACAGCATGTTTCGTGGGCTTACACTTAGATGAGCCAGACGAAGACGTAGACAACGTACCCTACAGTGACATGGCTTCTATTACTGTTAAAACAACAACAACATCCGATGAGGCGTCCCTTGAAGTGTTTGAGAGAAAGATTCTGCGCAAGATTTTTGGACCTTTGCACGTTGGCAATGGCGAATATCGCAGGCGATGGAACGATGAACTGTATGAGCTTTACGACGACATAGACATAGCGCAGCGAATAAAGATGCAGCGGCTACGTTGGCAGGGTCATGTCGTCCGAATGGATACAAACGCTCCGGCTCTGAAAGTATTCGATGCGGTACCAGCTGGTGGTAGCAGAGGAAGAGGAAGGCCTTGTCTGTGTTGGAAAGATCAGGTGGAAACGGACTTGACTTCACTTGGTGTGTCCAACTGGCGCCGCTTAGCATGAGAAAGAAAAGATTGGCGCGCTTTGTTGAACTCGGCCAAAATCGCGTAAGCGGTTATCATGCCAATCAAGAAGAAGAAGAAGATGGTCTCAGCAGACAGAAATTATTTGTAAATGTACTTACACTTATTTTATAATAAATATTATATATAAGAAGCTCTCTTCGATTAAAGATATGCGGTTATTGTGGATTTTATTTTCCAATTATTGTACAGCTTTTAAACATCTGAAGTGCTCAAAACAGCTTTAATTCTTTGTGAGTGCATCAGATTCAAAAAATAAAGCATTTGGCGATCCCTCGACGCTACAAAAGGTGCAAGTTTTTATAAGCATTCGTTACGAAATTTATTATTTCTGTCTATTGATTAACCTGTTTATTTACTTTATATCCAATGGCTGCACGTGCCATTTCTTATACATATTTGGCTTTATCTAGTCAACATTTTAATTAGGGTGCGGTCGGTGGGGCTTCCGCTATAGAAATGTTTAATAATAATAATAAAAATAAACTCCTGAACGTTTTATGGTCTTTATATAATCAGGGGTTTTTGTTGTTATTAGGAATGCCAATATTAAGTATGATTGTCAATCTGGGTATTTTTTAGTTATTTTGATATTTGGATCGGATTCGGTATCAATTTCTTCAATATACGAAGCATTATTTGTAGCAACCAAACTAACACAAATATGATTTCAATAGCATAGACAAAGTATAGTATCTACAAAGTAACATACTTGCTGGAAAAGCCTACTAACGACAAAAAAAAATTCCCAAAATCAACGGCCGTTTGCGACGTACAGCATTTTCAAACGCTTCAAAACGCATAAATAATATTCTTTATTGACTGTCTGGCCCAATGGAAGGTATTCATAGTGCACTACGCCTTGCCAATCGTAGAAAACAGTCAACATCACCTTCCCGGTACCTTTTGATCATGTTGTTGTTGTTGTAGCAGTACCTTTGCCCTGTCAGTGTAGCGTAATCACCGGTCATCTTCGTCTAGCTCATCTAACGGTAGGCCCAGGAAACTAGCTGTTTCGACGGGTTGGATCCAGAGGGAGAGGGGTGTTAGATGAGTGGGTTTGATGGGGCATGTGAAAAGGTGGTTAGTGTCGTGCGGGGTGCCTTCACATGCTGGACATATGTTTAGTACGTCGGGGTCGATTCTGGATAAGTAGGAGTCTAACCTGCTACAATATCCAGAACGTAACTTTTTGATCATAGGGTATGTCGATTTTGGCCGAACCTAAAACATTGCGCCATCTACCACGGATCGCTGCTTGCTGGAGTCGGTTGGTGATACCGAGTGCTGCCTGGTATGCCTCACTTGATATCCCCAACGTAGATTAGGTCTTCCTCTTCCTCGTCGTCCAACAGTAGGTTCCCTCTCAAAGAACGGATACAGAACTTAGGAAGAGGTCCGAAGAGGACGAAAGATTTTTTCGGAGAAGTTGTCTTTCGAATGCTCCTAGTGCACTCTCATTAATTGTCGTAATCTACCAAGCTTCTCCGTCATATAAAAGGACTGGGATGATTCGGCTTTTGTGCTGCGTTGTTTTCGTTTTTCGAGAGAGGGCTGTACTTTTCAATTGCCTACTGAGCCCAAAATAACACCTCTTGGCAAGAGTCGTCATTCTGGCTGTTAACACTGGGACCTAGATAAGCAAATTCCTTCACCACTTCCAATTCGCGGTTGCCAACAGTGACGTGTTGCAAAGACGCGTGTACTCTTTGTATGCTATGTTGATAGCAGGTACTTTGTTTTACTCTCGTTCACCGAAATACCCACTTTTTCGGCTTCCTTCTCCAGATTCGAGTATGCTGAACATACAGCGCGGTTCTTCAGGCCGACAATATCAATATCGTCACATAAACGTGCTTTGCCCAATCTTCAACAAAATTGATCCTACCAAATGCGCAAATTACCGTGGGATTAGTCTTATTAACGTCGCGTGCACGGTCTTATCGAGAGTATTGTGTGAGAGACTGAAGCCCATCGTCAAAGAACTCATTGGACTTTATCAGTGCGGCTTCACGCCTGGTAAGTCTACTATTGACCAGATCTTCAAGATACGCCAAATCCTGTAGAAAACCGACGAACGACAAATCGACACACACCACCTTTTTGCCGATTCCAAAGCTACTTTCGCAAACTACTAGCACAAACGGGAACTGCCTATACGCCGCTATGACGTTAAACGTTAAACTCCGACAGGATCGAAAAGGAACTCTCCGACCCTTTCGATACCAAACGAGGTTTCAGACAAGATGATTCCCTTTCATTTGATTTCTTCAATTTTTTAGTGTGGAATGTCATCTGACAACGAGTAAAAACTTTAGATTGTTTGATCAATACTTTACGGATTTATTTTGCCCCAAACTGATATTTAAAAAGAAAAATTCTTAATTCGTATACAGAAAAATCAAATAGTGCATTTGTTTTATAGGTACTATAATTTTTCTGCAATGTTGCCCACTTATTTTTTTTTATTCTAAAATATTTAATTGGTAAAAAAATTATAAATTACCCGATAGTCTCGCATATCTTAATCCTAGGATTTATCGTTTTTAGAAATCCAATATTTCGGAATTTCAGCAATGACATTCCTGGTTGGTATGCTCGGCTAAAGGGACTATTTTTTGGCTTAGAGTGAATTTTTTTTGCCATTCGCTTTTATTTGAAGATTTTCTGACACCTTAAAGAAAATTATAAATTATGCTGCATTAAAAAATTGCCTATTTTTGGTGCTTCAGGTACTCTAAAAACCGATATCTCCGAAATATCAAGATTGAAATTCCTAGTTGTTGTTGTTGTTGTGGCTGCATAAACATTTCTCCTATATGCACGGGGAATGCTGCAGGAGTGAGTAAATCCAGTTCGTTCGGGTAACGTAGAACCGACTGCCAACGCAGCGTCAGTAGCGTTACAAAGCGTCAGTTCGAGTTACCAGTCTTAAAATTTTGTATTTGTGGTATTTCCTTTCACAAATTTGAAATAAGCGATTAATGATGGAATAAAATATCTGTCTAATGGCCGTCTTTGCTCTTTTAACAATTGCTAGCAATTTGGGAAAACTCCACTCGATGGCAAATGAGGGTCAAGAAAAATCGTTCCACTCAAATTCTTACTTATTCTTAAACCAACCTGATCTTTTGGCGGATCCAATAAGTTCTTCTTGTGTGATTGTGCTATTACTCTTTAGGTCCTTTGCGCAGACCGTCTTGCATGGATCGTTATGCAGGGTGGTCATGTTGACAGTTTCGCTTCGTTGTCTTGAATTTTACTATTCAAAGTCTGTTAAGCTTTTGCACCCAGCCGCCGTGAGTTGCTGTATTCAATTTCAGTTTGTTAGTGCCAATTTTTCTAATTGTGGACACATCAAGGCCTTGCATGGCAATTAATCACAAACTGCGCAGTAGTTTTCTGTGATGAAAAATGTTTTTCAAAAAAATCATCTCCTGTTTATTATTCTAAAAGCTCAGCCCAAACCTGCTAAGTATGCGGGCTCTCATAAATGCTTCGATAATTTGTTTAAAAAAATTTAGTGAATCTAATTACGAATTTCACACATAGGTGTCAAATTCGTCCATTTAAATTCCGGTTTTTGTTTCAGGCAAAGCACATTCAACAGGTAATGTCTCTAAAGTAGCTGATTTGAGTTTCATCTTCTTTCAGATTTTGTTTAAATTACTCTACACCGTCAATCTTTGTTTAACGATTTTAATATTTTAGTGACCAAAGGCTAAAAGAAAATAAATATGTGTCACTTATTGGTTTTGCTCTACTGTTATTAGTCTTGGTTTTATTATTATTTTTTTTTGTTTTTGTTCCTTTCAGATATCAGTCCGTATAAGTACTATTTTAAGGGGGCAGATACCTGTAATTTTTTTCATATTTTCCCTGATTTTTATTAAAATTATTTCAAATGAAGGAGTCAATATATTTTTTTCAAAAACGCCACGCAATTTATTTATGCATTAAAATAATATACATTTTTTTTTTATTTTAACCATTTAAAATGGCGGTTGTATACTCAATTCTTCCAGGAAGGTCGCAGCGGGCTTCTCAATCGGCGGGCATTGTAGCATCGGCGTCAGTGACCTGAATACAAAAAACCAAAAAAATGTTTGTTTATTAAGATCATAATTTCTGTATGAATTAAGCAAAAATGGGGAAAAATAATTCGAGGAATAAAATGCTTAAAAAAAATTTATTTTGGGACGAATTTTCCTACTATTTTTGCTTCGAAAAAATTATTTTTTCGAACAATTTTCGAAAACTTAAAACACATAGAAAGTAATATCATAAAAAAGATGTGTGTAAAATTTCAGGGAGATCGGTCAATAACTTTTCGAGTTATCGTGTACGCCAATTCGAAAAACATAGTTTTGAGAAAAACGCGTCTAAAGTTTGAATACAACGTAACTACACCTCTCCCAGCGCTCGAACGCAAAAAATAGAAACGTCAGGGTTGACGCTCTATAATATAAGAAATACTTAAATTTACGTTCTAAACATTTTTTGACATATTCTTAAAGGATTATATTAACATTTTATGAAAAAAAATTTTTTTTTTCGAAATTTTATAGGTATCTGTCCCCTTAAATGTTCTCTGATTTTCATTATAAAATTTTTTTGACGCATTCTTAAAGGATTTTAAATATTAACATTTTATGAAAAAAAAATTTTTTTTTCGAAATTTTACGGGTATCTGTCCCCTTAATGTTTTACAAACGTTTTTGAATGAGGGGAAGAGATTAGATGCGAGATGAAGAGCGTAAGCGAAAATTCTCTCCCAAAGATCAGTAAAAATAAAAATGTTAACGAACAGTGAATTCGCAGTCACATGCAAAAACTTGTAGGCGTAATGACAGAAGACATATGTATTACACATTTTTGTGTTGTCCAACAAAACTACCATAAATATACTTTATACATATCTTCTTCTTCTTCTTCTTCTTGATTGGCGCGATAACCGCTTACGCGATTTTGACCCAGTTTAACGAAGTTATTTTCGTTTCTTTCTCGTGCCAGTTGGACACACCAAGTGAAGCTAAATACTACTTTACCTGATCTTTTCAACGTAGAGGAGGCCTTCGTCTTCCTCTTCTACCGCATCGAATACTTTCAGAGCCGGACAGTCTATACCCATTTGGACGACATGACTCAGCCAATTAAGCCGCTGGGTCTTTATTCGCTGCGCTATGTCTATGTCACCGTAAAGCTCATACAGCTCATCGTTCCAACGCCTGCAATATTCGCCATTGCCAACGTGCAAAGGTCCAAAAATCTTTTGTAGAATCCTTCTCTCAAAAACTCTAAGGGACGCCTTATCGGATATTGTCATCGTGTTTTCCATAATTTTGTAAATGAACGTATTAATAGCATTGACAACAAATGCATCCAAAGCCAAACAAATTTCGTATTCGCAAATCAACGAGAGCAACCAGAACCGACGTACTACACTCAATAACACAACTTAAGCGCAGAACACATTAGAGAATCAATCGCTTCGTTTTTATCTTCCTTTTACTATAAATTTCATTTATTTCACAGGTTTCTTTTTAATTTAATTTATTAATTATTGAATTAATTAAACCTACTTAAAGTACTAGCAAGTTATCTGTAAACTTAAAATAAAATAAAAATAATTCATTTATTAAATTTTTCTTTCAAAATTTTTAGTTTTTTTTTTTTGGTGTGGTTTTCATAAATTTGTATTCATTTTGGAAGCGATCGGAATTTCCACTACCTATTTTCTATTTATTTTAATTTAATTTTTTATTTATTTATTTATGCTTCTCTACTATCTTCCTTCAGTTCTTGGATTTCTCGGGCAATCGGTTGGCTGTGCGCCCGTAATTCTTCCGAAAATGCATATTGGAAATTTCCGTTTTCGTTTCTCCGTTTTTTCGGAGGTTGTGAAGGCAATTCCAATGCAAATTCAACCGAAGGTGCTTGTATTTGAGAAGAGCTGCTGTAGCATTCTTCCTCTGTCTCAATTTGAAGGGTATACACTTTATTAAATAATAAATAAAAAAACAATTAATATAGGCATACGATTATAAAGCTTCACCGCACTAACCTACACTCTCTTCTACAATTGCTTCTAGGTTGAAATATTATATTTGTATCCGCCAAGGATATGGTGCACTTTATCGTAGTACTCCCACGCAGATGGGGTACCGCCTGAAGGCCCAACAACTTTCTTCTCATCTCTGTAAAACAAGAACACTATTTTTAAAATTACATACTAACGATTGCTATTGAACAAAATTACCTATATTTATTTGTTAATCCAAAAGAAACTCGACCGCCTCTCTATACCATAATTAATAATATTTAACAAAAATTTTATTAGAATTATGTTTACAGACCTGTTTTCTTTGCCGGCGTCCATTTCATTTAGTGTTTATTTTGATATTTCTCCTCACATTCGTAATAATAATGATCGATAACACAGAAAACACAGGGTTGTATGTCGAAAAGTATCGTTATTATTTAGGATTATTTTATAATCTCAGATTTTGGGAGAGAAATTTTGTATGGGAAATCGGGCTTTTTAATTATGGATTTTGAGTTAAGCGCGAAAAAGTAGATCATCTACTTACTTATATGTGAACGTATTATTAGTCACTTACATACGAGTATACAAAATATTAACGAAAGTAATTTTAACTTAATTTCAGTTATATTTAGTTGTTGCTGTTATGTATGTATGTAGATGGCTAGTGTCGTGCCCCATCAAACTACGCCTGTCTAGTGCGCTGAATATCATCCTTTTAGTCACACCTCGAACAGTTCACTTATGTATTTTCTATATAAAGATCCAAAACTCAGATTTATTATCCTACGTTACAACTGCCTTATTTTTTTCTCAAGATAAAGATATATTTTTACCCGCAGAAGAGTATCAAAAGGTGACGCAGCAGCGGTTAATAAAAAAAACATTAGCAAGACAAATTTCGTGCTGCTATTTTTGGCTTCTGAGTGGTCGCTTGTTCATTCAGAACTATTTTGCTCATAATTACTTAAGAATGTGCGTATGAATATTTTTGGCTTAAAGCACACCAAGGGCATGGAGCATGACTTAGCCTTTATCTTTACAACAGACTTTTGGTTTTTGGTTAATGCATTTCGTACATATTTTTCCAATTGTTACACTAAAAGTGGTTCAACGCGGCTCTTGCAGTGAGTGCTTGTATGAGCTTCCATTCTTTTTCACCTTTTGGTATAATAAATCATAATAGCAGCAAAGTCAAGTTACGAACAATTTGTAACATCTTAGCACTTGGGCCGTAATTTATAAATATAACGGGTGTTTTTTAGTAGTATAAAGTTTTTTGTTCTTCAAATAAAACACGAAAGAGTTAAAGAAATTTCCAATATTTTCGCTTTACTAGGTAGCAATTTTTATGGAATTCAGTGTTTCTAACAACAATGTTGGTCGACTTGCTGCCACGGCTGCCACTCAGCTTAGCATGAGCTCGCATTTTTCTCGCCGAACGCAATCAAAGCCAACATGCTTCACAAAGTAGTCCTAAGTCCTAAGAAGTCAAACTGCCTGACTTAGAGAGCCAATTGCGAGGTCCTTTACTTGAGCTGATTCCACCGATAAAAGTTCGTCGCAATAAAATAGTGTAAATTGTCACAAGAAAAATAAAATAAAGTTTGGTAAAATAGGAACAAACACCCATGCATCATTTTCCATTTCGCTGGAATCATTAGGAAATGGCCTGAAATGCAAGTCTCTCTAAACGTGGACTTTTTGGGGATGTAATTTGGTCTCCAGAGACCATTTTGAATACTCACGCAACTAACATATTAAGGGATGAAATTAATTTTTTGAATACTATGTAATTTACTGTAAATATCACAATTAAAGAACATTATACTACTACTACTATTAGCTAAGCCTTATCACTAAAGGTATTTTCACTATACAAATTTGGTTCAACTTTTATTTGATTTACCACTCTTTGGCGAACTTTTTACACTGTTAATTTTCAACTTCTTCAATTAATGTAGCAGCTTAATTTTATATACATAGGTAAGATAGGCAAAGATCTTTTATCAAACCACGTATAAATTTATTTTTCTTAGGCGGCTTAACGCGGCAGATTCATTATTAGTAATATTATTCTCTCAGCTCTCAACCCGGACTAGAGCAGAGAAGTTAACATAACGACCCGTAAAAGGGCAGAGAAGTCAACATCAACCATTATGAATAACATGATCCCCCGTAACAGAGCAGAGAAACTAACATCACAGCCACAATGAATAACATGACTACCTGGAACAGAGTAGAGGAGTTAGCATCACTCCCACTATGAGTAACATGACCACGCGTAACAGAGCAGAGGATTTCATTTCACGTTCACGATGAATAACATGATGACACATAACAGAGCAGAGAAGTTAACATCAGGGTCATTATGAATAAGTTGACCCGTGAACAGAGCAGAGAAGTTAACATCACGGCTTGAATAACACCGAGTAAATATCCTGTGATTACACTGCTGTTATATAGCAGTGAAGACTTCCTCGTATGCGATATGAGTTCGTACTGGATGAATATTATCTATAACAATGAACTTAGATATATCAATCCATCGTGTGCCCTGTAGGTTAGAACCATAAAATGAGAATTTCGTAAATAAAATTCCACAATTTTTAAATTTAATCAAGTTAACACATTTTCCTATAAAATCTTCTCTATCTCTAAAAAAACACCCGTTACAATGCTGCATTACTGGCAATCAAGCCAGAACTATCGGCACAATTTGTTGAACTAAGCACTTTATGAACGTAATCATGTAAAGTTTGTGGTTGTTATGTAGTTCGCAAGTAGATTGCACCGACAGTGGTATGTGTGTGCGTGTGTTTGTGTAGTATTTTGGTACATTCACACATTTTTATATATAGATATGTGCTACACATAAAACTTATTTTCTTTCGATGAAAACTAGGAGTGATAAGAGACGTTTACAAGGAGTTAAGTAACTGCCATCGTAAAGTTGCACGTAATTGTCAATGATGTAACTTGAATGAAGAGCGTCTGCACAGGAATAATTCCATGTTAACAGCTTACTTTTGTATTATATGCATATGCAAGTAGTAAAAAATTATTTAAAAATAAATAATAATTATAATAATATTAATCTTCTTCCATACTAAAACAAACAAAGCACCTGGAGAAGACAGAATATCTTATGAGCTACTAAAGGCTGCCTAAACAGAATTTATCACGGAGCTAACGAAAGTACACAACATCATCTTCGAGACCGGAAGAATCGACGAAGCATTATGTAAAACAATCGTTTTCCCAATCTTTAAAAATGGAAATGCAAATACAGCAAGTTACTATCGGGGAATATCCTTTATAAACTGTATCGCAAAAGTTTTAATGGGATTGATTAACGAAATACTTACAAACTGGATAGAAAACATTAACATGCTCACTGAATTTCAAGCCGGCTTTAGAAAAAACTACTCAACGGTGAATAACATATATAATCTTGCAGCTATAGTACATTTAAAATTCAACGAAAACAAAAAAAGTTTATGCATACTTTGTGGATTTCAAAGCGGCTTTCGACAGGGTACCCAGGAGGCCATTAATGAGCGAGACTTTATCAATAAAACGGTCCGCGGATGACATATGGCAAAAATAAATTTTTTGTTTTTTGGTAGGACTGTTATAAGCTTACATGACAAATTTCAGCGTGATATGTCACATAGTTTGTTTTCTGTGCTACTGTAAACAATTCAAGCTCGAGTGTGGAAAATTTTGAGTTGTGCCCCTTTTGTATTTAGGGTGCGATATATTCGAATACGAGAACAGCTGCTTGGACAGGAAGGGAAGTATCAGATTACTTTGAAACCGGTACAGGGGTGAAACACGGTTGTCCGTTATCACCTTTGCTCTTCACATTATACCTGAATGATCTACATGACTGTTTGAAAGGTGGTCTACTGATTGAGGGAATAAATGTACGCCTTCTTCTATATACTAACGTCATGCAATCTACGAGTATGATTAAAAAACTAGAAATATATTGCGCTGAGTGGAACATGGAAGTAAAAAATTAAATCTGAGATGATGGTCTTTAGAAAAGGTAGTCAACTAGCCAAGGCAGAAAAATGGTGGTACAAAGGTGAGGAAATAAAAGTGGTAGCAGAATATAAATATCTTGGTGTCATTCTCAAATCCAAAATGACGTTTGCTAAACATGTGCAAGCCAGAAATAATTCAGTAAAAGCTAGCATTAATTGTACATGGAACGATTTCTTAGCTAAGCCATCCATACATCTCATACAAAGCCAAATGGAAGCTGTTTCAGGCTGTGTGCAGAGCCATACAAACGCCACTCAAATCTGGGGTTATACGCTGTTCGAAGAAGTAAATAAACTTCAGCGTTATTTTATTAAAATAATTTTCAAATTACCTGACTTCCTGACCCCGAATTATGCAATAACGCTAGAAACTAACGTAGAAGATAGCTACTTATATTCGTTAGAACTACATATGAAATATATTTGGAAAACTATCTATAAAAACAACAGCAGTAGACTCCCGCACAAACTTACACACTGCACATTACGAAAAAACGTGTTCTGGCTCAAACAACTCAATGACTTAGGGATGGAGTTTAGCCTAAAGCTTGAAGAAAATATAACTGCTACGGACTGGCAAGATCGCTGTACCCAGCTTTTATCAAACATTAAACTACAAAATTTAAACACGGCAAAACAAAAAGCACTATCAATCACCACACGAATATACAAACACTTAGATCACTCAAAAGGAGAATCATACTTTAGAGAAGATATGCGGTTAGCTGACATAACAACAATATTTAAAGCAAGATGTGGTTTGCTAAAACTGAATCCAATAGCTTATGGAAACGCGGTAAAAATTTGCACACTATGCATCTCAGACGAAGAAGAAGACATGTACCACTTCTTAGGAAGGTGCCCTGTACTGAAGGAAATCAGACAAAGATACTTAAATGCAGAGAAGCTAAACGACGCTGAAGAAATATATATACTAAATGGCCAAAATTGGAGAACACTAACTAGCTTCATATACTCAGCTTGGTACTATAGATATTTTCTTATAGCAGAGTTCCATTATTAATTAATTTAAGAGCTGTGACAGACAACATCGTTAATGTCACAAACATTTTTATTTATTTCTTTATTTACTTTAATATATTAAATGAAATTAAGGTACTATAAAGGTGAATGTCTGTACGTTGTCAGCGCATCTCTACAAAACGACAACACCAAATGACGTACAAATTTTTATACATTCATATTTTCACCCAATGAAGGTTATAGGCATGTTTTTATGATGGAACTCCCTTCCCACAGTCCCCAGGCCGCGCCACCACTCTCATTCGTCACTAATAATCGAATATTTGCTTAATTTTAATCTAAAAAATCTTAGTTTTTCCTATTTCCCACTATTTATAGCACACTCTAGACTTCATAATCCGCATAAGCTGTTCAACTATGACCCAAATGCAAAGTTCAAAAACGGTTTGAGATAGAAAATTAATAAAAATAATTTTGCTTGATATTTTTCTGATTGGTTGTTTTGATTTTATTCAACGAGGCATAGCAACGGATGCCGGGTATTGTAATATTCTGGTTATTAATAAAAAAATATTTTCTATGAAATTATTGTTTGTAATTCTTTTATATACATATCCTAAATCCCTCAAAACTATTCCTACACGAGCGGGGCCGTGGGTTAAAGCTAGTAATAAATATGACCAAGTATAGGCATGCGTAGTGTTGTTGTTTAGTGGTCTGCAAATCGCCCATTAACAGAACCGCATATTGCCATCTGTTTATGTTGGCAGTACCAAAGAAATTTTGAGATATGTCTGTACATACATACATACAATACGCGAGATAAGACGCACGTTGCTTCGCTGTACGAAAATCAAGTGAAATTACTTGAGTTCAAAGCTTTTTTATAACTCATTTTCATCATTATTTGTTGATGAATTCTCTCTACACTTCTGATAGGTAAATATGTTTCTATAATTTATACGCTCGAATACCTTGATACATCTGGAGAGAGTTTGTGATTTTCTTACGTGGTATTAGTGTAATGTTAGCCCGCGCAAAAAAGCGGCATTAGGGTGATGGGCAACAATGGCAATACATTTTTTGATACTTTTTTGAAGAATTTTTCAAATTTCTGAGCGACGAATAAATATGAAATCAAATAAAAGATTTTTCTTTCGCAAATGTCCCACCTTCAGAGCTCAAGTAGATTTTTGTTTATCAAAATCCGGTGAAAAAAGTTAGAAAAAGTGGAAAAAAAATTTAAATAAAAAAGAGGTGTGAAGAAATCGATTAGGCTGTCAAAGATGACATAAAAAAAGGTGCCGTCTAGGAATTATTCCCTACTGCTATCTAGGCGCTACTTTTGAAATACGCTTTAGTTTGCAAGATTGCAAAGGCAATTTGCGATCATTAATTATATTCCTTAATTATATTCTAGGCGGAAGTCGTAGCAACTTAAAACCTATATCGAAAATATTCAAATTTATTGTCACAAATGCTAGACACACAATGAATTTGAAAAACTGTTAAGCAATTCAATTTATTTCTATCGGGCGAAAACCGGAAAAATGCTGATTTCCGACATCTTTTCAAATAAGTGTAGATATTACCTTATTGAAAGGTCTCCAAGATGGTTGTTTTTTGTGTTGTGATGAAAAAAACTCATTTTTATGATATACATATATTCTGATTGGGGTTGTCGTCTGGGGACACCAGTTCTAATATTTTGACACCAGTCTAATATTTTGACACCATTTTCTTATTTTGTTGTTTCCCAATGTGTTTTTCTGAGAGCAGTGGTTTTGATAATGTTTGATGGTAGGATATGTTCGCCTCCTTCACTCGCCATTCGATGGTGTTGATACTCACATCTATTCCCTTTTTAGCAAGAATTGTGCGTGGCTGGCGTCGTCGCAAAGAAGAGTCCCGTTTAAAAAGTTGGATGAACACTTTTTCCTGTTTTTTTGTCGTCACTCGCTTCAAGTCGCGCTCGTAAAAGTCATCAACATGTTTGTACACCGCTGATTCCACATCACAACAAACTTTTTTGAGTTTTTAATCACTTTCGGCCCTTCGAATGCGTGCATAAACATAGCGCCTAAAAACGCTTCGCGTACTTCTCACTCATTTTTGTTTGCTGGCGTTTACGGGAAAGTTTCGAACGACACTAACCTGAGTTAGTACTGGCGTCGTAGCCCTTGAGTGGGTCTAAACGCAGAACGAAATATGTCTTGAAGTTACAATAAAAAAAACGGTTCTTTTCTTCTGACACAGACTGTAAGTAGATGTTTCTGAATGATAGAGCTAACTGAATTGCTGACAATAAAACCGTTTAAGTTTTGTTGGGATTGTCATCGAATTATCTGATCACAAAGTTTTTGAGTTTACATAATAGACATAATAAAAATTTTATATGCCTTATTAAGAAATTTTAAGGTGTGTTCGAGACAACAAATAAATTCCACAGCGTTACAACACTGTTGCTTATCTGCAACCCTGCCGTAGCCGCTTAGTTAATAGTCGTCCCATAACTTCTTCCAGCTTCGGAAAAAATTATAAAAAATCGAGGTAATTTTTTAGCAATTTTAAACTTGCAATTTATTATACTAAAATTTAAGAAGCTAAAAATTTACATCTGAAAAGTCTTTCTAAAAATTCCAATTAAAAACCGTGAAATTTGGATGAAATGTTTGTTGAATTTTTCGAATTTCGGTAAAAAATTTTAAAAATGGATTTGTATGGTTTTTTTATTTTTGATTCAGCTTTTTGCTAATAAAAACCAGAAGTTTTACGAACGTGGGATTATAATGCTGCTTTCATGGCAAAAGTCCATTGATCAAATGGGCAATACATTACAGAATAAAGTTATTTAGTTCCCTGAAAAATTTTCTTTGATTTTCTTAAAAAAATCCGCAATTACTATACTTAGTTGCCAAACCAATAGAAAATGAGATTGACGACCAGTTAACTTCTAAAACTAAACGTTATTTCTTTATATCACAGTGACCTCAAAGGAACTTGCTCGAACCGGTACAACGCTCGATCTCCAACCGGATAATACGCTGATACCTATGCCTATAGCCACTTGTAAATTACTTATAGACAGGGAAACCATCAAAAAGGTAAATGCAAGCTCAAAACCTCACAAGATGTGAACTAAGCACACAGACATGGCCGAAATGCAACAGCGGTCGATCAAAAAGCTTGTTAAGATTTAACAAAGACGCTATAAGAAAAATTAATTTTTCATTGTTTAATAGGCAGCCATGCTAGGAGGTTAGGACTCCCATACTTCGATTTCTGTAGAAGCTGTCCTAATACAGAAGAAGAGGAAACAGTCAGACACATTTTCTGTAAGTGTGAAAGCTGAGCTATGCGGAGGCTGCACATTTTTAATCGATATAGCGGACAAAGCGCATCTAAAACTAACGAAGCTCTGCTCGTTTATTAAAGCTACCGGATAGTTGATAAAATATTAAAGATCAGTCACAAATTATTCGAACTTTTTTACGCATTTCTCATAAGAGGACAAATTTTTCAGACCTTTAGGTGTCTGCTGAAGAAATAGTACACTGTATTTAAAAAAATAAGTAAAATATAAAGCATATAGCGAAACTAACCCTTCCTCCGCCACTTCAGCCTTTTCATGCCTTTTGGTCCAAATTCTAAATTCAATCCTAGAAATTTCATGGCATTTTATGTACTTAATTTTATTTATTAGCCATACATCTGTTAGTAAGAAAAATCAAAATATTGCATTCTTTTCCATTTGGGTGTAACCAGACTCATTAGGTGCGAATGTATCTAAATTACCGCTGTTATTGACAATCGTGCACATCATCGCTTAATTATAAATACAATTTAACGAGTCCAACTCTTGCGAAATTATACCTATTTATACAGGGTGTTCTAAGTGCGAGTTTTCCTTTTTTTACTTCAAATTGCAAACATATTTTCAATGGGAATTCATAATCTGTCTATTGACATTTGGATATAGTTAAGGCTCTTGACAATTTCGCACCGAATGTAAGCATTCAAATATTCGAATGTTTTTGGTCTATCCAAATGAGTTCGATCTTTGAAATAGCCTCTTCAAAAATATGTAGACCAATGGCGTTAAATAGGGTAACCTCGGCGGCGACATTTTTGTAAAATATCATGCAAAATTGTTAACGGTTATTTTATTTGCGTTAAATTGATTTATTCGTTGGTTGTGTAGTATATTGTTGTAGCAGTTCATCAAGTCTTGGTAGTATAGTGTAGTCACCGGTCGTCATCGTCTATCTCATCTAACGGTAGGCCCAGGAAGCGCACTGTTTTGACGGGTTGGGTCCAGAAACGTGGGTCTCACGAAGTGGCTGAATCTCTTTATCTGCGATGAGTGGTTGTTGGGCTCCGATGACGGCATTCGGAAGTCGAGAGGTTAAGAGACTCCTGATGAATGTCGTTCAATTTCTGTCTGTAAACTGGCTGATCCAGTAGAACAATTAGTAGTGTTTGATCGTAGATCTAGTTAGTATAGTTGAATAGATGTCTCCTAACTCGGCTCTGAGTTGGCTCAGCCTCCAACAAGCGCTTGCAGGGGTAATTCCCACGGTAGGAGCTGCTTGCTGAAAATCTTACTCCTTTACCGGAAGTATTCATCGTTGTGGAAATGTTGCAGGGGATATATCAAGAGGCATCCCGTAGCTGTTCTGATGGCAGTATTTTTTCAAGTCTGAAGCTAAGTATACCGCGAATGTTAAGAGATTGGAAAGCGTGCAGAAGATAACAGGAATGTGTATAACCGGCCCTATGAGCACAACTCCAATAGCGGCAATAGAAAAATTGTCAATTGGCATCCAATCAAACTAGTAGTGAGAAACTCAACCAAAATATCTGCTTTACGACTGAAGAGGTCAGGACAATTCTCACAGAGGTTTTTGGTCACAGCAACATGCTGCATTCTAAAGGAAAATCAGTCTATGTGATTCCACCAGTTAAATTTGGTAAAATGTCTGGTGTCATTATAGAGCAAAATGGATTGCAGAAAGCTCTGGAATCCACCTGTCATTCATATAATTTCTTTTCAAATGAATCCAAAATCTTTTCTCCGCAATTTGATCTCCAAAAGTCTTTCAGACTCCCTAGTTCTTCTCTTCTTCTTAATTGGCGCGATAACCGCTTACGCGATTTTGGCCGAGTTTAACAAAGCGCGCCAGTCGTTTCTTTCTCGTGCTAACCGGCGCCGTGCGATATTCGCCGTTGCCAACGTGCAAAGGTCCAAGAATCTTACGCAGAATCTTTCTCCCTAGTTACTGTTGAATAATTCATAATGCGCAACAAAATCAGCTGAAATGGCTCTGGAAGCAATCTCTCTTAATACTCGGACAAAAATTTTCATTAATATCAGAGCGGCTATTGAAGCAATTACGACTCCTTGGAGTAACTTGAAATGTGTTCGAAAAATGCAGATCCAAAATTGATGAACTCTGTGGCAATGGAGAGATTATTATTTACTGGATACCAGAACACGAAGGAAATGAGAGAGCTGATGAGCTCGCTAAGGCAGGTATTCACTTGCCGAGATCGCGCAGATCAGACTTTTCCCCATCACTCCCCTTTCTGAAAACGGAACTAAATAAGGGATTAAACGTGGAAACGCAGTCGATATGGAACACTCAACCTCGTACAAAACTGCCAAAATTATGCTAAGGACTTGGAATACCAAGACTGCAAGCTTTATTTTGTCACTGTCTAGGAAAGACTGTAAAATATTGGTTGGAGTACTGACGCAGCCAAAACGGAAGTAGACCAGAGCGATGCTTGTAACACATTCAGCGAAGCGAATTCTAGACGTACTTTGGTACATCTACTTTGCCACTGCCCTGCTTATTGTAGGACTCGACAAATGTGCCTAGGATCAACATATTTTTCAACCTGGAAGGATATTGCTCACAAAAGGCTGAACGTCTTGTTAAAAATCGCGAAGACGTGCATTAAGAATTATATAAAATGATATCTTCGACTCTAGATATACATACATATAGCACTGGCAACATAATGAACCCTGGAGGTCTAAGTGAGATCTTTTTACAGATCAGCCAGCACTACCTAACCTAACCTTACTGCGAATCACTAGTGCTAGACGACCATTTCCGCGGCAGCCGTGTTTCACCGAGATTCGAACCTACGTTCTCTCTGAATTCCGAATGGTAGTCACGCACCAACCCATTCGGCTGCGGCGGCCGCAATGGCCCTTTACAATAGCGTCATTTTTAATTGACCGGCCGGGACGAACATGTAATGACTTTTTTGCGTTTTTATGCCTTGTGTCCAACCATTTGACTTACAATTTCGGTTAACCAAAACTTCGTTAAAAGTAGTTTTCGCAGATCTACCCTTTTCATGTCGGATTTTAATTATATCTATGCCATTCTCAAGCAACATCAAACAATTTTAACAAATTGTAGAGTTTCTATCTAATAATAATCCGCCAAAAGAGATGCCATCGAACTGTGACAGCTGTCAGAAGAAAATATTGTTAAATGAAAGACCCTGCACTTTAAAGACCCTGTATTTTCGCAGACATTGAAATTTAGTTTAAAAACATAAATTTGTATTTAGATCCAATAATTGTAGCATAGCATGAAAAGCTAAGACTTCTTTCAAATTTTTTCAGTCACATAATCGGTTTTTATTGGATTTACATGGCATGACATGTAATTGAAAATTTGTTAATAATACCGCAATTACTAGTTTGATTTGCGTACATGTGCAAACATATGTTCCTTCAATATCAGTGCGCCCATTGATCACACAAAGCCATCAATAAATGCTAGATAAATATACAGATTCCGCCAATAAATTCATAAGTAAACAATATTCGAGCATTTTATCATTTACATATGTACATAAATACATACATACATACGAACACATTTATATGCACGCCCATGCGTATCCAATGGTGGAACTAAAGAGGGGCGGTTATGTGCTCTTTGTATTTTTGGAGAATTTGCCCTCTGCTACAACTAAAGGGCCTTCACTTTAAAGTTACCTACAAGTTCGAAAATATTATTGCATTTCTTTTTTATTAGCATGCATAGGTCTATATAACTTTTCCTCACCGATACAGACGTTAGCACGTCGATTCTACAACCGCACATTGCTGCGGCCTGGGAGAGCAAAAACTTCCCGACGTCTTGGAGGAAAGGCATTGTGATCTAGTGCCAGAAAAAAGCGACCTTCGGGAATGCGGCAATTGGAGAGGCGTCACGTTGCTCAACACTATTTATGAAATAGTCGCAACTATTTTGGACAGACTTCAACCGGTCGAAACCGCTCATTATGCGATGAACAAGCAGGCTTCCGTCCCCACCGGAGTTGCGTAGATCAATCGAATACTCTGAGGATATTTATTGAACAATCTTTAGAATGAAACACCCCACTTTCTAATGGTGTTCATTGATTTCCAGAAGGTTTTTGATACTATCAAGCGAACTGCAATATGGTTTTCCCTAGGAAAAAAAGGAGTTCCTACAAAAATTGTGCAGATTATAAAGGCAATCTGCTGTACTGCAGAGCTAACAGTTCTCCACAATGGCGCTACAAGTACACCAATTAGAACAACACCCGGCGTGAAACAGAGCTGCCGACTGTCGCCACTTCTTTTCGTGGACACACTTGACGAAGTGATGCAGTATGTTCAAAAAAGGAGCCAAGGCGTCACTTGGACGCTATCCCGCTAACTACACGATCTCGACTATGCTGACGAAATTTGCCTGGTTTCACACAGGCATTCTGACATGCAGTCCAAAATGCATAGATTTTCTAGTGGCAGATCACCGAGCAAGATCCAATCCAAAAGGTGATAAGTGGTCGTAAATGGCAGTGGATCGGGCACACTCTCAGAAAGGACAGGAAAAGCATTAGCAGAACAGCATTGGAATGGAACCCACAAGGACACAGATAACCTTCGTGAACTAGAAACAGTTAAGGGGACAGATACCTGTAAACGGCCATATTTTCCCTGATTTTCATTAAAATTATTTAAAATGAAGAAGTTGAAGTAAAATAATATACATTTCACACACATTTTACATTTAAACATTTAAAATGGCGGATGTACAATCAATTCTTCCAGGAAGGTCGCAGCGGGGTTTCTCAATCCTCGGGCATGTAGCAGCGACGTCAGTGACCTGAATAAAGAAATCAAAAATTTGTTTGTTTATTAGTGTTATAATTTCTATATGAATTAAAAACAAATGCGAGAGAGCGAATTGACTGCTTGAAGATGAAGAAGCAGAACAAGCTTGGTAAAAAGCGAAGAAATGTCACACACAAATAAAGTACACAGGCGGGAAACAAATCGAAACAATCGGTTGAAACTAATTTCGCCACATACGTCTGGATTTGCTGACGACTTTAGTTTCACGTTATTCGCCTCCCACTTATTCCCACTTACCCAGCTACCCAGAGATGATATCTCTAAGTTAATCAAATTCGATAAGAAGTGCAAAATTGAACCGGACGATAAGTTAAACTGGAGTAGACCTGCATTTGAAAGGAAACTCCAGGAGTGTACCCTGCACTAGCACACAAATAGCTCGAAGGCCTCAGAAGGCATAGGCGAATATACGGTCCCAGAACCAAGCGTTCTCTGCTGATGGGTAGTTTGGAAAACATCTTACAAGCGGAGGTGTATGCAATCTGTCTATGTGCTGAGATTAACTTAGACAGGAACTTCCGGAATGAGCGAATTGCCGTTCGGATTGTTGTCATGTATATTATTTATTTGTACGTGAAAAGAAGGGAGAAGAGGAAGAGGAAAAAAGTCGTTCAATTTGGGTGCGGGACTGAAACTGGTTTAAAAGGCAAGATGAGTATTCGCACTTAAATATTCTTTCCACACTTTCTATATTGGCGTTTTTGTCTTCTTCTTTATATTTTCTAATAAAATTTGTCACGATTTTAATTTCACATTTCTGTCCTTATATTAATCGGTCTTATTTTTCCACAATAATGCCTGGCTTTTGTACAAATCTATAAGTTGCTCAAAAAATGTGTTGCGTAACGTTGCCATTTGACCGCTTATTAGTTCTGACTCTACCGTCGTCTCACATCGTAAGTTTACATTATAAGGAAGATAAGACTTCATCGCTAATGGTTCCTAATGTCTTTGAATGAAAACGTGACTCTTTTACTATACCTATGCGTATCTTATCGCTCAGAACGACAGACGTCGCGAGCCTTGCAGTTACAAACTAATTTGGGCGGCTATATGCCGACACGCATCCGGAACGGTAAAACGGCTTGGGCGGATATATGCCGACCTTGTCTCCAAAGGATTAAACCAGTCCTGCAACCAAATTGAACGTATTTTTTTCCTCTTCCCTCCTTTCACGCATAAATAAATACCATACATGGCAATAATTTTTCTTCTCCTTGTCAATATCGCGAAAAATAAAGTAATTATTTGGTATGACGCCACCTGCCACCTTTAGTATTCAATTTGCCTTGATCCACACGCGCGTGGCGAATGAGTTTCAACTGATTGATTCGATTTGTTTCACGTCTGTGGCCTACTTAATACACGCAGAAGTAACACGCGAATAATCACCAACACCAACAATAATCACAATCGCCGATAATGTGACAAGATAACAAAAAAAGTAAAGCAAAGCTAAATAGAACTGAGTGAATTATTGAACTACTTAAAAAAATTTAATTTTACATAACTATCAACGTCACATTTCAATTAGAAGAGGCTAGAAAAATGTCAGCTAGAAAAATTTCTGCAAGAAAGAACTAAAATTCCGAGGCTAGAGAACAAAAAAAATTCTAAATCAACTTACGAAAATGGTAATCTAGTCACGCTGAACACCAATAGGGCTAGTGTGACGTCAGAAAAATTAGCTGATATTATCAAATTTGCTGAGAGCAAAGTAATGGGACCACGATAGAAGCCATCTCATCATTCTCTCCATCGTGCATCACAAGCTAATCAAGCGCAATAAAAAAATTTTCACTACGCAGTTCAAATGGAAGAGGAGTTGAAATACTACTTTGCAATTTAAAGTAGATTGTTTATTGTTTATAGCGCAAAATAGAGTTCAAATGAAACTAAGTTGTTGACCCATTATTTTTCCATACTTTCAAACAACCCGTTCGGCGCGTAATAACTTCTGCAATGTTTCGGCAGCTAATCAGCTTAGTATCAGCAACAGACCATCAAAAACGTAACAGGGTCGCCACAATATTGCTGTAAATGAATAAGACGAGTACATCCAAATAATCTCGTATATTATTTTTAATCGGTAATTTAATCTATTTTTATTTCACTTAAAATGTCACCAATTTAGAAAGTGAAGCGAAGAAAATTTTTGTGGTATTGATAAAATTAATGAAGTAAGTCGTCAGAGTCTTCAATAATTGCTGGACGATTTGAGATAAGCAAAGTCACATTTCAATGGGAGAAATGAGTTTAATGGGTTGATATTCAAGTTTTGAGATAGCCAAGTAAGAATAAATATTCCTAATCGATGTTTTTGGTAACTGATGTCCATTCCGTTCAATACATTTTGCATGCGTTTGAATCAAATTTCGCAGCATTTATTCGCCTCGGCTTGAGGTTACACAAAAATATTTGACGCCTCTTCAGGCGTTGACATTGACCGCGCATTTATTTTTTGTTCTGCTGGGAAAAATACATCTCATGGGGTGCCATATAAAAATGTAGGATGGATTCATTAAACCGATATTTTGCATGTTCATTTTACGTTCTTGAGCCGATGTGTTGTTCCCTCGACAGTCGGTTCTACATAACCGGAACGACACGATATATACATATGTACATATATCCGGCCAAGGACTGTCACTTCAGCCAAATTCCGCGTATATATGTATATGGTTTTTGCTGCTACAACAACAACAAGAACACCACCAACAACAACAAAAACACCATCACCACTAACAACAACAATAGCTTGATTTAATTTGAAGTTGTGCCACTGGCTGCCGAGGATCACCACCAGATACTATTTTTTGGGCTACATTTTTTTTTAACAGGACACTCAATATGCCAGCCCACAAAGACTCAACGAAGAAAGGGTCCCATCAAGATAAATTCCAAAGAGATCAAAAATTTTGCGAAGACAAATATGTTTATAATAAAATTTGTTTTTTATATTCATGCAAGAAAATTTTGTGTAAAAAATGAAACTACATTGCGTGTGATGGAGACTTTTTTAATGTTACGAGAATATGTAAAAGTTACTAATGGAGTAACATTTCTTTTCCTCAGAGACAGAAAGCGAATAAAAAACAACAATTTTCACAGAGGCTTCCTGGTCATAGCAATATTGTGGATTAAAATGGTACATGATTCCACACGTTAAATTTGGTAAAAATGGATGGCAGAAAGCTCTGTAATTCATAGGCCATTCATACAGTTTCTTTACAGATGGGTCCAAAATGGCGAAGGGAGTAAGAGCGGCTATCTTTTGTCTGCAATTTTCTCTCGAAAAGTCTTTTAGACTCCCTAATTACTGTAGTATATTTCAAGCTGAAATCTATGCCGAAACAAAAGCAGCTCAAATAATTTCAATACTCTAGTAACACAGGGACTTATTGACAAGTTTTGATAATTTATTTCTCTTCTATTTAATTTTAATCATTTTTTATGGAAATATAGCTCGCTCTACTAAAGGGTTTTATAATAAAAGGTGTTATTTTGATATTCAAAGAAAAATGCTATTTTTATGCTATTATGCCATTAATAGTGGAAAATAACATCAGGCAAATGACCACCACGTCCGCGCTTACAGGACAATATCCTTTTCATGAAATTTTCCGCAATCGAATTGCAAAGTGGCTGCCCTATGTCCTCGGTAGCCTCACGAACTCCATCTTTGAGGTCTTGAATCGATTCTGAGCTGTTGGCGTAGACCTTCTTTTTCACGTGGCTTCAAAGAAAAAAGTCACAAGGTGTTAAATCACAAGATCTCGGTGGCCAGTTGTGATCACCTCTTCGAGAGATAACACGGTCCGGAAACTTTTCCCGTAAAGGCCGTTGAAAATAAACGTTGTCCAGATCAATACCATCTAATTCCGGTCATAAAAAAACGTCATCTCTCGTTAGCGCAATCCATTCACTTGTAACACCTGTTCTTGGAAAACCCTTTATAGTAGCTCACTCTCCCAAAATTAAATGGCGTTAATCTTATACTAACCCAACAGGCAAAATACTTAGGTGCCATCTTAGATCCCAAACTCAGCTGGAGGTCCAACGTAGAGTACAGGGTAAAGAAAGCGAATATAGCACTCTACACGTGTAAGAGAATGTTGGATACAAAAAGGGGTCTCCAACCCAAACTATCCAATTGGTCTTACAAAGCTATTGTAAGGCCCATGCTAACATATGCGACAATAACCAAATACGGCCGATGATGTCAATATCATCGACATACGCCAACAATTGTACGCTCTTGTAAAGTATTGTGCCTGAGCGATTAAGTTCTGCGGCTCGTACGATGCTCTCCAACATCAGATTAAAGAAGTCACACGACAGCGAGTCATCATGTCTGAAACCTCGTTTGGTATCAAACGGCTTGGAGAGGTCCTTCCCCATTCTCACGGCGCTGCTGGTGTTGAGCAACGTCATCTTGCATAGCCGTATTAGTTTTGTGGGGATACCAAATTCAGACATCGCGGCTTATAAGTAACTCCTTTCCGTACTGTCGAATGCAGCTTTGAAATCGACGAAAAGATGGTGTGTGTCGATTCTTCTTTCGTGGGTCTTTTCCAAGATCTTCCAAATCTTGGAAAAGATTTATAACCATTATACTTACATGTAAAAACGATCGCAACTTGTAGCGCGGCGAGACTCAGAGATATAGGAAGCCGGACAACAAGATCCAGATCTACAGGGACCCTCACTGCTCAAAAACAAATCAGACTACACAGACCCGCCCTTAACTTCAAGAGAGACTTTACGGTACGTTTTCCACCTAGAGCCGAAGGGAGGAAAGGAAAAGTGATTGGTACATTGGACGTTGAGATTTACACCGATGGTTCTAAGATGAACTGTGGTGTTGGAGCTGGGCTCTGTTCGGAGCCTTCCTTGCTATGCCAGCGTGTTCCAGGCAGAACTACTAGCAATAAGAGAATCATGCAATTCACAATACTACATAGAAATTGGTCAATTGGTATTTTCAGACAGTCAAGCAGCTATAAGGCCTTAGATTCCAATTCCATTTCATCCAAGTTAGTTTTACAGTGCAGAAAATAACTAGAGCTGGTTGGCCATTGGCTTCAAATTACTCTGATATGGGTTCCCGGTCATAGGAACATAGAGGGTAATGAGATGGCAAATGAGCTAGCAAGAAAAGGATCGGCACTAGACATAACAGAGGCAGTGGCGGTTGCTACCCCATCCAACACAAAAAATTCATCCATTGCTTCACACTACTATGCTTTAACCGAAAGAAGGTGGACGTACATAAATACGTGTATTAAAAAAAAATAAAAAAAAATAAATAATTGGCGCGTACACTTCTGTTAGGTGTTTGGCCGAGCTCCTCCTCCTATTTGTGGTGTGCGTGTTGATGTTGTTCCACAAATGGAGGGACCTACAGTTTCAAGCCGACTCCGAACGGCAGATATTTTTATGAGGAGCTTTTTCATGGCAGAAATACACTCGGAGGTTTGCCATTGCCTGCCGAGGGGCGACCGCTATTAGAAAAATGTTTTTATTAATTTTGCTTTCACCGAGATTCGAACCAACGACCTCTCTGTGAATTCCGAATGGTAATCACGCCCCTACCCATTCGGCTACGGCGGCCGGCGACGTGTATTACTACAAGAAAAACATGACCGTCGTACAATATCCAGAAGACGAATTATCTGTTAGGATGCTCTCGCCCAAGCATCTCACGTATAACTGCAAAATTTTAATAGGAAATGTTTTAATATGAAAGCCTACATCGAGGTGGAAAGAGTTTTCTTTACTCTAAAATACGAATTATTATTATTTTCAAGGTTCTGTCTACTAAATGATCTGATAACTGTTTCAAAATTCAATTGGAAATGTGTGAATAAATGTGTAAATTGCTTAAAATAAGAGTTCGAGAGTTATTCAATAACACCACTGACGTTTAAATTCATAAATGAAAAATATGCGCCTTGACGTACTAGGAGTAGTTACACCGAAAGTACGCTTTGTTAGAGTTTACATTTGTTAATTTGTATTTACATTGCAATTAGATGTTGCCTTTTCATACAATTTTTAACTCTTTACAAATTGTTCTAGCAGTTCAACAAGCCTCGCCAGTACGGCGTAGTTATTTTTTTATTTATTTATTCATTCATTTAGTAAATCTAGAAATGCAATGTTTCTTACAGACTATATAGAACTAACAGTGTTTGTAAAAATTATACTTACATACTATATATAATGTTTCGTTACTGTTAAAAAATTGATTTATTGATAATTTGATATTATAAAGCGTAATTTTTTAAGAGCTATAGGAAAGTTTTTCAAAAAAACACACGTAAAATTCAGAAAAATGCATGCAATTTTTACTTAAATCGATACTACAGTCCATATAATTTGTTGTTTGAAGTTTATTTCATGCGCGACTGCGCTTCAAATGGTCCATCCGCTCATTCCAATTCTGGCATACTCTTTCCAATGTTTCGACCGGTATCTCACATATAAATGCTTTAATGTTGTCTTCCAATGCGTGAATTGAAGCAGGCTTGTCTGAATAGACATGAGCTTTAACATAGCCCCACAAAAAATAATCTAAAGGCGTTATATCGGACGATCTGGCTGGCCAATTGACAGGTCCCGAACGTGAAATAAAATGTTCACCGAACTCGCCTCTCAACAAGTCCATTGCATTTTGGGCAAAAAAAAGTTGGATATCATTTCACGGTAGCGCTCACCATTCACAGTTACGTTATTACGTTACGATTCGCAGCATCTTTGAAGAAGTACGGCCCAATGATACCCCCAACCCATAAACCGCATAAACTGTGACCTTTTCTGGATACATTGGTAGCTCTTGCAATTCTTCTGGCTGATCTTCACTCCAAAATCGACAATTCTGCTTATTTACGTACCCATTGATCCAAAAATGAGCTTCGTTGCTGAACACAAGTTTTCGATAAAAAAGTGGATCTTAAACTTTCTTAACAGAACACGCATTTTTATAATAAAATTCAATGATTTGCAAGCGTTGTTCGTTTGTAAGACGATTCATGGTTAAATTATAGACCAAACTGAAGATGTTTGACAGTGAAACAAAACGCGAAACGTGCGTCAGCTGTTTAAACCAACTGTGTAAAAAGATAATAGGGTAGCGATAAATCAAAAGCCAAAGAACTTGAAATCTGCTTCAATTCATTAAATGTCCTAATCAAAGGTGCTTTCGCGGCCTAAACATTTCTAACTCGATCTTAAAAGAATAAATCCTTCCTCTGAAGATTTGTTTGAGGTATGAGGTATTTGTAGTGACAGTCAAGCTGCTCTGAAAGCCCTTGCTTACCCACGCTGCTCTTCGAAGTTAGTCGGTGAATGCAAGACAAAACTGAACAGTGTTGCAAAACACAACAAAGTTAATCTTTTTTGGGTGCCTGGACGTTGTGGTATTACAGGAAACGAATTAGCTGATATACTGGCTAATGAAGGCTCGGCAAGTATGCCACTAGACCCTGAACCCTTTCTAGGTGTCAATTCTGCATCGATTCAACTATGGATTGACGACTTCATGAGGTTAACCCATAGAGGACGTTGGTCTGGGTTGAACTCGTGCAGGCTAGCCAAGTGCTTTGTTAAAGAACGAAACAGGAAAATAGCGAACTTTACCCTAAAACTCAGCAGAAAAAAAACAGGCACAACGCCTGTGGTCAGCATATGGCTACCATGGGGGTCGTCGGCAGCCCGATATGCCTATCCTGTCTTGAGGATGACGATATGCAGAGCATTTCCTCTGTAGCTGTCCGGCGTTTTCTAGAATCAGACTTAGGATATTGGGTTGCGATATACTCAGTATAGATAAAGTTCATACTCTGCCTCTTCCGGATATCTCTTAAGATTCATCAATGAATCCAAGACATTTGTAGAAGAGTGACCTCAAACTAATTTTTCCGTCTTACCACCCACGATTTATCTTTCCTATTTCTCTATTCTTTCTACTTAAATCTATCCGTGTGTAGTACAATGGTCTCTTGACTGAGTGCTTGGACCTGTCCAACCCACC
This sequence comes from Anastrepha fraterculus, assembly GCA_037575425.1. Lineage (NCBI taxonomy): Eukaryota > Metazoa > Arthropoda > Insecta > Diptera > Tephritidae > Anastrepha > Anastrepha fraterculus. The sequence continues at coordinate 48,400 of JAYXIM010020158.1, read as the reverse complement.
ACAAATCTAATCTAATCTACTGTAACATTTTTAAATTATAAAATTAAATAATTCACACCTTGCATTATAAAGTATGAAGAAATCAGATCAGTGAAGTTCAAAGATCTGAGTGCAAAACGCAGAAACAGGCGTTGAAATCTGTGTATTGATGTGGCACTGATGATATGGCCTCCAAATAAAGGCGGCATTCTCCAGCTTGGGCTGTATGAAGTAAATAGTAACCTCAAATCATAAGGATCCGTAAAATTGGAAGCAAAACTCCGAATGAAAGCAAGTGTAGAATACGATTTGGCGATGAAAAATAGCAGGTAGAGTTTAAATGGTTTGACTTAGAAAATGACACATGAGAACATTTCTTAATATTTAGTTGAAGTAGATGCTTATCACTCCATGCCACATCGTTGTTGAGGTCTGCTTGAGCATTTTATGAATCAGACAGGCTTAGTACAGTTTAAAAATTCTTTAAGTCGTCTTCATACAAAAGAAACTCAGAGAAATGGAAACATTTAGATATGTATGTCATGAATAAAAATTATAAAGAACAAAGGGCTGCCCTGAGGTAGACCGGAAGAGGCAATACAAGGATAAGAAGATATATATTGACATTACCGAATGTCATCGTCTATCTCATCTAACAGTAGGTCTAGAAAACCTGCTGTTTCAATGGGTTGTATCCAAAGGGAGAGAGGTGTTAGCTGACTGGGTGTAAGGGGTCATGTGAATAGGTTGCTAGTGTCGTGCGGGGTACCTTCTCATGCCTGATATATATTGAGTATTTCGCGGTCGATAGGTAGGAGTTTAACCTGCTCGTATATCCAGAATGTAAATGAGTCAAAGTTACGCAGATTTCACGAGGCAGCTGAATCTCTTCTCTGCGATGGGTGGTGGTTGGACTCTGATGACGGCATTTGGGGAGTTTAGGCAGATGGTAAGAGACTCCGACGAAAGTCGTTTAATGTCTGTCTGTAAACACTGTCTGATCCAATAGTCGTGGTTGAGTGCGCTCCAGTCGTGGGCATGAACCGCCACTGTCTACGTATAAATGGCCTGTTGGAGTTGGAGGTTTGTTGAGAAAACGCCCTGAGTTGCTCATATAAGTCACGTTTGGCTATACGTAGACCGTCCTAAATATCTATACAAATACATATGCATTTATTCATAAGCTACAATCATTAAATATTTCACAAAAGTAGTTACTTAGTAGTAGATTGTATACGTATTTTTTGCCCTTCCTTTTACTTTGATAAAAATCCCCCGAAAATTTTATTCGGCATCCACCTCTGTCATGCCTACACTATCATAGATATTAGCAAAGATTTATACATTTTGACATATGTCAGATAGTCAATCTATAAGTACTGAACACTGTTTCCCTCTTTACTCTCCCGCCTTTTTGATAAAAAAATCAATGTTTTTCGGCGGGTTCAATTGATGGTTAAGCACATAATTATAATCAGCACAGCTGGCATTATTTTACACTCTACACGAAAGCTCGAAACTTAGTTAACTATTGGGGACTTGAATCAATACTCGCTGAATATTTTTTGTTAAGAGGTGAAGCAAATCAACAATTGCTGGGCTAGAAAAAAAAAAATATTGGCGCGTACACTTCTGTTCGGTGTTGGGACGAGCTCATCCGCCTATTTGTGGTGTGCGTCTTATAACCCCTTAAATATACAGTTAGAAGGTCGAAAAAAGCGAATTATCCAGAATTTTTTCTGAGAAAACTTTTAAATTTATTGATCTAAAAATTTGCACACATCTTATGCTATCTTTTAACTGTATTTTGAGACTTAATATTGCGCAAATATTTATTTGGAAAGGAGCTACAGTTTTGCGGTGACCACTATATCTCTGAACTGGATCCTCTGAAATTTAAAAACCAAACAGATTTCGTTAAAGTAATGTTAAATCTAGTAATTCATTGAAGGATTAAGCAAAATAAATTTTTTTGACAAAATTTTTTTGACCAAAATTTCGGCCTTAAATTTTTTATAAAAAAAAAAAATATGTATCGGTGAGAAAAAAATCTTCGATTAATTACGAAAAAGGCTGATTTTAAATCGATGCTTGATACGGTTCATCAGGGTACTTAAGGGTACTTCACTCCAGTCGGGTCTGATATGACATATGGCGATGGTTTGGGTATACAGGTATAGCTGGAATACTATACTCATTCCCTACTTGTACAGGCTTCATGTATCTTAGAGCTGAACAATCCATGTGCGAGATGAAGTAAGCCAAGCAGTCGTGATAGAAAAAGAGAGAATAGCAGTAAGATCATACACATCAAGTGTTTCTTCACCAGGAGTTGTGACCAGAACTGCGCTGATTTTTCACAACAAATTTAGGCAGACAAAGAAAGAGGAAGAGACCCGAGAGAGAATGAGAGAGGGAGAAAGAGAGAGAAAGAATATATATCTAAAAAATTCACAACATTTGCAGAGAATACAAATGGACAAAATTTACAAAAAACGGAGAAGGGTTGACCGGTGTAGGTAAACGTCGGACACAAACCGTGGCAACAACGCGCACTAATCCGAGCGTTTATCACCCGCACAAACGCAGCGATTCCAGGACCGCAGCAACGGCACAAATTACTGCAAGGCAATACCAATAAATCCGACGCCGGAATGGATAGCACTTTATAATACGCACAAGCATTAGGAAACGGAAAAAAGCGCTAAAAAGAAGGCACCAAAAAAACAAAAACCCAAAAAAATTGGGACAAAAAACCCCCCAAACAGTAGGCACCAAGGAAATATAACGCCAAAAAGTAGGCACCAAAAATATATTTCCTACAAGTTTGCACCAACAAACAAGCGCCAAAAAGTAGGCAGTGTTATTTCTCACTAGAAATTAGCAACTACAGGGAAAAACTCAGGAAAAATAGCCTAAAGTGTGTTTAAGATATATATAAGGTATGTCTCTCTCTCTCCTTTTCCTCTACGTTATATCTTTTTTCTCTCTCGCGGAACGAAAATGCTCTCCATTCTCGCTCGTCCATGGACGCCTAAGAAGTTTCACTTCAAAAATATATTTATTTAAAATTTGAGACTAATCGATTTAGTCGTTTTCGAGTATTGTTGGTCACTTCGAAAATATTCAATGGAACAACATTAATTTTTCGGTGTGTATTCTTAAATAAATGTACATTAAGAAAAAAGAATAAAAAATACGATTTTTTTGAAAACTCTTACTGTAACTAACATTAAGGGGTTATAATGTTGGTCAACAGATGGAGGGACCTACAGTTTTAAGCAGATATTTTTATGAGAATTTTTTTTATGGTAGAATTATAGTCGGAGGTTTGCCATAGCCTGCCAATGGGCGACATCTATTAGAAAAACTATTTTTATCATTTGATATTTCATATCCGGAGATTCTAACCTACACACTTCCAAATGGTTACGGCGACAGAATTAAAAATTGTAATAAAAATTTCTAAGCTATAGTTTAACATTTTTTTTATTAAAGGTATATCATTTGCTATTCTCTTAAGAATAGAAGAATAAGAAACTAGGTAATCAGTGAGTCTTTTTAAATATCTGAATTTTTACAAAGGCGATACTTAATTGAACTCCGCTTGCCAAATTTGCTGCAAATTCGTTTTTTTTTGCGAAGTATAGCCCTTAATAATTTTCTGAAAATTTTATGTTTCCAAATTGAAAAGAGAGAAGCTCGCTTGTCACCTATGCGCCATCGCCCCCACGCGCTTTTTGGGCTTCAATTTATTTACGTCAACTATTATTGGTGGTATTTGATCAATCACACTAAAACACATGACCAAGTCGCTGTGAAAAGAACTGGTCTTGCATCGCCGAAAATCAAACATAATGGATTTTAATGCTATAAATAGATAAACGCATTGTTCACAAGATTTATTGACGCAACCATATTTTCAGCGGGGATACAACTTTGTTTCCGTTTCCCATCTGTTTGGGTTCCCATCAGTTTCCGCGAATGCCAACAACGCGACAATGTTTCAATAATTGCAAGTGCAAACATAGCAAATTGCGTTTAATTGATTGCTAAATGAAACATATCAGTATTTACATCGGCAGGCTGGTGGGTTTGGTAATGAATCAACTAGACTGGGACACGAAATTGCATTGTGATACTGTCAGATCGGATTTTCGCATCAGTTCAATTTAAGCACGTGATTTCTAGATATCTCTGTTAAGTACGCAAGGAAATTTTTGCAAAGTTTATTTGCTTTATTTTTGTAGAACGATGGGCAGTGGCGTAGAAATCGTTCAATGCTCATGCCTTTTTTAGCCACAAATACAAATTCTGCATAACCCCCTGAAGAGCATTGTAGCGGACAGCGGATAACGGGTTGACGGATTTTTTTCTTTTCCTTGATCACTCCTCTCGGGAGCATAGAGCCTCGACAAGGCTCTTCCATCGTACACGGTTCTGTGCTGTTGTTTTTGCACCATCCCATGAGATGTCGTCATCTGTTAGTTCGCGCAGCATCGACCTTCTCCAAGTGTTTTTTGGTCGACGACGACCTCTGCTCCCTTACGGGTTCCAGTCCAGTGCCATTCTCGTGATGCTATCTGGTGGTTTTCTCAATGTGTGACCTATCCATCGCCACTTTCTGCATTTGATTTGTCTAAGGATGGGCTCCTCGTTCGTTAATCTCCACAGTGCGTCGTTACTGATGGTGCTTGGCTAGAATATTCTGTAGATGATACGGAGGCATTTCTCGGCGAAGGATTGTAGCCTCTGTGTGATGGTGTTAGAGACCAGCCATGTTTCGACATTTGCGAGCTCCCCAATACTGTATGCATTCGGCCCCCTTTGTTTAGCCTGCAGTTGACATCTTAGTCTGCTCCACCATCTGCAGTGATGATGCAGCCGAGGTAGCAGAATCTTTCGACGAATTCCACCGGTCATCCGTCAACCAATATCTGTCTTGCGTTATTGTGGTTAACTCTCTCATCGCCTTGGTCTTGGCGATGTTGACCTTCAGTATGTTAGTGCGTGCCAGCGCGACTGGTTGGTCCGCCTTCGTTTGCATGTCAGAGAGTTTGTGAGAGAGGAGGAAGATGTCATCGGCGAAGTCCAGGTCCTCAAGATGTCTGGTGAAACTCCATACGATGCCTTTTTTTACAGAGTCAGTTGCCTCATGACGTCATCAACGACGATGGCGAAGAGAAGGGGCGACAGGGGGCAACCTTGCCTTACGCCTGCGTTGGTAGTGAATGAATCGCTGATATCGCCTTTGTGAAGCCAGTTCGGAGTTCTAGTAGAGGGCTTTGATGAGGTGGATTATCTTTGTTTGTTTACAAACAACAGCAGGCATAAGAAAACCCGCAAAATTTCGGAATAATTTGTTTTCTTGTGGCAACGAGCTTCAACGAATTACTTCACTAATATAGAAAATGAAAATATTTCACTACAAAATTAATTTTATTTTAGCCAGCTGATAACCGTCCCGTCGCAGTAATGTTTTCCGTCCCCGCCGCAATTGTATTTAACGGACCAAATTATCCGAAGAAAGTGGATCAGCACCCGTCAATCCGTTACCCGCTGTCCCACTGCAATTCTGTGTCGGGCCTAACAAAGAATGCTTTATTACAGGTCTGGATGCAAGTTTCTAAATGTTCTGCTAAGATATTCGCAGATATGAAAATATTCCAACTATTTTGCTTGCTTCGATATTTCTGTTATTTCTCCTTAGTCACATCTAGGTAATGTGGGAGTAGCTTGTGGTAGTAACTTCGGCTGCCACGTCACAGGTGCCTCGGCAACAGAACTACGCCCGCTCATTTCAGACGTTTTCTTACGCTCTTCCAATCAGTCATTGTTCAGTCAGCAACGATCGATGTATGCATTGATTTTTTTCTTATATGACCAATCTCAGTTTTGTCCTAAACAAACCGCTGTCACATCCCCTGAAAATGCTTTTCGCAGCCTAAGCCATCTTATAAACGATCTGAGGGACATCATTGGCAGTGACAAACATTCGATAAACAAAAATCTCAGAGATTTGGTGGATGCGATTGCAATCTCCTACGAATCAGCTACAAAAAACTAAACCTAAAGTAAAAAATACGAAGTATGCACAGACGACTCCACATCTGAAACAAATTGTACAGCAAGCGACAAAGCGGGCCCAAGTAAGAGCTCCGAGTGAGGTATTATCGACACAAGGATCATCTAAAAAGGAGAAGGAAGTTCCGAAATCCATTGTCAGTGTCTCACAAAAGACAGCTCAGAAAAAAGCGGGAGAAATTAAGGTAACAGAAAGGGCGTGAATAACGGTAAATAAATGGCAGCGCACAAGGAGTAAGCGTAATCGCCCCGAAACCATCATTGCCAGAATCTCGGGCGAATGTTCTTACGCAGATATTTTAAAGAAGATACAAGTGAGCGCTTTATTAAAGGGATGATCTACTTTTCCAGCTGACTACGGAATCAGACGTTAATACGGCGAAACTGCAAGCAACGGCAGGTCTGGCTCTCTCAGGAAAGTCGGAAACAGAAATCGCTAACAAAATAATCTTCCCTTGAGATCCATGACATTGATGAAGTTTATGTAGCACTACGCTGCCAGCTCCTCAACTTCAACGCAGATTTGATCGATACGGAAGGCATACGGCAATTGTTTCACTACATTCTGAGGCAGCCCACTTCTAAAGTGTGTAAAGCTCGTATTGGCTGGGTAATATGTCGCATTCATGAGAAAATCCAACCTAGGCGCTGCTTTAAATGCCTAAACTTTGGGTATACACATAGTTACTAAAGTATACATACGATAAAATATTTCTTATTTTCTTAGATTAAAATTGTTTTTCTTTTTTTTTTTTATCCTACACTAATAAATTAAATTAATCTTATTATTTTAACAACACCCTGTATATTTTTTTGTCAGCGTTGATAAAATATGTACTAAAAACACTAATAATGCATCCCAGTAATGTTACATAAGTATACATACGCGAGTAGTTTTTTTATACCCCGCTAATAATACCGTTAGAAATTTTATGAAAATGCGTTTTGCTCATTAATAGAAGATCAGTGTTACGACTGATATTAGTTTTTCCAGACTTAATTGTTATTTAAGATAAAAAACGTAAAAAATGCCTAAAACTAAAGAAATCTGCGAGGATATTCGTAAAATGGTTGTAAAACTAAGGCGCGAAGGAAAATCTTTACAAGGAATTGGTGAAATTTTAAATTTAACAAAACCTACTGTACAGACAATAATAAAAAATTTCGAAAATAATGGAAATTATGCGAACGAACATTGATCAGGTCGCCCACGTAAGCTTACTGAAAGACTGGAGCGGACTATTATTCGAACAGTGAAGGATAATCCAAAAAAAAGTGCGGTTGCAATTAACAATGAAATAAGGTTGAATCACGATATTGAGGTTTGTAGCCAAACGGTACGTCGTTGCATTAAAAGGAATGGGTTTTTAAGCAGAGTTGCCCGAAAAAGCCCCTACTGAGAGCCGTAAATGTTGTTAAACGGTTGGAATATGCTGAAAAGTATAAAAATGTCCATGTTAGCGATCCAACATTTTGGGAACGAGTTATATTTACGGACGAATGCAAGTTTATGGTATTTGGAGGAGACGGGCGCGCTAAAGTTTGGAGAAAACCAAACACGGAGTTTTTGCCACAAAACGTTAATGCAACTGTGAAACATGGTGGAGGATCTCTTATGGTATGGGGATGTATGGCAGCAAATGGTGTTGGAAATTTAAGGTTTATAGAAGTTACTATGAATAAGACCATGTACATTGAAATTTTAAAAGACAGTTACATTCCCAGCACGCAAAAACTTGGTCTCGCAGAAAATGCTATATTCATGCACGACAACGATCCCAAGCATTCCTCGAATCTGGTGAAAGAGTGGCTGCTATATAACGTAAAAAATAAACTGGAACATCCACCCCAATCACCAGATTTAAATGCAATTGAACATTTATGGGATCATCTGAAAAGAGCCTTAGAAAAACGAAACATTACGTCCATTCCATCATTAAAAGAGGCTTTAATTCAAGAATGGAATTTAATATCGGCAGAAACAACAAGAAAATTGGCACTGTCCATGCCAGCTAGATTATCTGCTGTAGTAGATGCCAAAGGAAGCCATACGAGATACTAAAATATATATTTTTTTAATTATTAAACAGCCGTATGTATACTTTAGTCACATAGCGAATAAGTGTAATTTAACAAAATTACAATATTTAAGCATATTTAAGTGAAATTTACATTTTTGTTTATTTTGTTTTTATTAATATATAAAATAAAATGCTTTTAAGTTTAACATTTATATATCATGTTTGATTCCTTACCAAAAAATGGGACTTACGCTCCCGTATGTATAATTTAGTAACTATGTGTATATTCAGAAATTACACCAACGGAACCGTTCACAAAGGAGTGTGCTTTGAATGCGGAGGAGATTGGGCATGTAGCGAAAACAAGCACATATACTCCAAAGTTTCTCCTATGTGAAAGAAGACGAACCAACGTTAGCAAATCAACCGATTCCTTCAAAAGAGAGAGCCGGATAACGTTCTGATGTTGGCGAAATCTTGTAAACTCTTTTCACCACGCGTTTGAATAAATTTATCGATGTAGTTGGCATGAAACGGAATAGAATTGTGGACGTCCGGATATTTTTTGTAAGCACTCGTGCAATATTGCCCAGTACACGTAGGTATCGATATGGTCAATGTCGAAAAGACTTTTTCTTGCTTAGTTACAGAAGCGAAAAAAATATAAACAAAATGAAAAAAATTAAACATCTGCTTAAATCGTTTTTGTATGGAATAGTCAACTCAGAGAATATTTTCTCATGCCGCGGGCTCGTTTTTTCGATTAACTGACCTTACAAAAGAATTGTGAGAATTGTGTGCACACTAGAGATGTCAATCCCTTTGTAAATCCCAAAAATGCCGGGATTATTTGCTAATAATTGCCCGATTTTCGGGATTTGTAGTCTTTTACGAAGCACATGAAATGAGGAAGAAGCTGCCCAGCCACCAGAGGGAGTCTCCCTGGTCTCCTGAGCTGACGATTTTTCGATAATGGCGTCGGGCAATGACATCGATGGCCTGTGTTGCAAAGTGAACGATTACCTCACCAGCCTTTCTCGCTCTTTCGCTGCGAGGAATCTCCAATTTCCCCCATTAATTCCGCGGCTGCGAACCTCCGAGTGTATTTCTGCCACGAAAAAGCTCCTCATAAAAAATATCTGCTATTCGGAGTCGGCTTGAAACTGTAGGTCCCTCTATTTGTGGAACTACATTAAGACGCACACCGCAAATAGGAGTAGGGGTTGCCAAACTCGAAAAGACGGTGTACGTGCCAATTATACAGTATATTTATACAGGGTGGGCCATATACCGTTTGCTTTTTGAACCACCTATTTTTTTGAGAATAGTAACACAAATGACATGTCAAATGTGTTCATAATTTACTTAAAGGTTTGACATTTACGAAATGGGACCCTATACGCTTGAACAAAATTAAGTGGTGACTCTTCTTCTTCTTTTCTGATTTTCACATCGGTGGCTACGTCAATAAGCAAAATTGTCGGATTTGGGGCTCAAAAATCCACACGTTGCTGTAGAGAAGCAAATGCATCCACAACGAGTCACTGTTTGGTGCGGTTTTTGGTCTGGCGACATCATCGGGCCATTTTTTTCGAAAATGAGCGAGGAGCCGCGGTTACAGTAAATGGCGCGCGTTATCGTGACATGCTCAACGAGTTGTTTCCAAAAATTGACGAGGATGACATGGACGACATTTGGTTTCAACAGGACGGTGCAACTTGTCACACTGCCAAAGTTACACTCGAACTTTTGGCTACCGTTTTTGAATTCCGATATCAATTGGCCGCCTCGGAGCTGTGATTTAAGCCCGTTGAACTATTTTTTGTGGGAGCCGTTAAGGACAAATGTTATGCGAACCATCCAGAGACGAAATCGAAGTTGCCATTCATGAAATTGGAGCCCAAACAATCGAAAATGTGCTTAAAAATTAGGTTGATCGAATGGCCTACTGTAAAGCCAGTCGTGGCAGTCATTTGAACGATACTATTTTTCATCCATAAATGACAATGTTCAATCTTCAAAAAAAAAAAAAAAGTTTGAAAAAATATTGATTCGATTTTTTTTATAGCCGATTTAAAAAGCAAATTTTACATGGCCTACCCTATACTTTATCAGACACATATGTATATACCCACCAGAGTATTATTAAATGCGTGTAGATTTAAATGTAGTCTTTTTTTGTTGTTATTAATAAAAAAAATGTTCGCTTGAAATTCAAAAAACTTTAAGTTAAATTAAAAACCATTTATTTGTTATTTATCATATGGAAGAAGAGCTTTCTAAATGATATTAATGCAATTTCTCTCAATTCAAGTTGTTGCAAAATAATGAATATCTAAAACCCAGTATTCCAATAATTCCCGAAAATCCCGAAATCGTACGACTCGAAGAAAATTTGCATCCTTTAATACATATAGACATGCACCTACTACTTATATATTAAACTCTGCATGTGTACGCACTTAATCGCTTCACACCTACCCAAGTCGGAAGTTAACCAGAATTGCCGGCAAAGCATTTATCATTTCCATCCACAGTTTCTTAGCCCATTCCATTTAAATCGAAGTGGAGCGGGCGAAACATTTCATAGGACACACATCATTAACTGGGATTCCGAAGAAAAAGTAATAAATAAATATTACGTATACGCAGCGGGATAGACGACAACTTGTCGTAAACGCCTAAAAGGCGCCTATGCTTTGGCGTGCGCGTGCTAAAGAGCATCCATGCAAATGTCACACGTGATGTCGAATTGGGTAGAAAAAAATGTCTGTTGGACTTTGGGTGATGGGTATAGTTAACAATTTCCGTACAAGGTTGAGCCAAAAAGCAAGAAGTATGTGAGATTGTACGAGAGGATTCAGCAGAAGAAAGAAGGCATGCACAAGGAACAGTTTTAATGAATATATGCAGATGTACGAGCACATTAGAATATGTCATATAGTCAATCTATCAGAATTTACTCAAAGGAAAATCCACTTAAAAAATCATTAATTACTTCGGTACTAGTGAATGTCGTATATACCGTTACCTATGCATATGCATGTATCATACATGTATGTACGTATGTACTTATGCATAGAATTTTCATGTAGTTGCGTCTACCATACATTTGGTTGTCTTATATCTTCTTCATCTTCTTCACAGGTGCTTCAGCCGAGCTTAGCACTTAAGTGGCTGGACCAAATAAGTTAAATTTTAGTGAATGTTAACATTGGTGTTTGAAAATGGTTTAAAAATATTGTGTGATTAAAGCTATCTTTACCTTTACATTAATATGTATATGTATGTATACAGGGTGACAAAAAATAAGTGTCTACAACATTTTTTAATGAAAAAAATGTATCATCAAAACAAATTGTGAAGTTTTAATGGACAATGTTTGAGTAACATATTCAGCCAGTTTCGAAGTGGCCACCTTTAGCACGACTACACAAACTCAAACGTTTCAAAAAATGTTGGGCTATAGGCCGTAGCTCGTCTACCGTTATGCGATCCCACTCTGGACGCAACGCTTCAGGGACTCCAAAGTTTTGTTGCGTTTTGCACAGGTCCTTGCTTCCAAAATCGACCTGTACGTTGTAATCTAGCGGATTCAGATCCGATGAGTAGGGTGGCCATTCTTGGGAAGTAATGAACGAGGGTAAATTGGCTTTGCACCACTCTTGGGTTGTTTTTGCTCTGTGCGCTGGATTTTGACGATGTTCAATAATGGACGAAGGTCCAGGGGTTTCTGTAGACCAATTTCTGTCGTTTTGATGATTGTGAGCTTGTTCAACGGTAAACAGCTTCTCATCCGTAAACACGATTTTTCCCCAGCCCGTACCTGCGGCCCGACGTTGGAGGGAGCGACAACTTTCGAGTCTTACTTTCTTGTTTTCATCCATGAGCAGCTGGCATTTTTGTAGTTTATAAGGCTTAAGTCCAAATTCTTTTTTTGCTATAAGGCGAACTGATTCATGATTTACGCCTGTCTCACGAGAATTTTCATCATCGAGTTCATAGATTTTCGTTGCACTCTTTTTTTGAGGATTTTTTGTTTGTTGGAAGTGTTAACAGTTCGTTTTCTTCCTCTTCCAGGACGGTCACCTTCATTACCAAGCTCCTTAAATCGTTTGATTGCACGAGAAACCAATGAAAGTGCAATTCCAAGCTTCCGTGTTATCTCGCAGTTGCGTGCCCTAGGACTATAATTGCTGAGCGACTACTTGACATCGTTACACAAAGTATTTAAAAAGAGCTGGAACAGACACGAATACTTTTTTTTGTACTTCAGAACACACACAACAATCACAAAATAAGAGCATTCGCTAAAAAAAATTTGCATTCATCTAATTGCACAGAGAAGTTTGTATACAGTTATTTTTTGTCACATTCGCATTAAATTTCTTAATTTCCAAAAAAATAGGTGGCAGCACCAGCTGAATACTTGTTGTTAAAACGTGTTTAAATTCCTTTTTTTCTGATATCCATATTTCATTATTCAATTAAAAGGATTCATAAGTTGCTATGTATCAAAATTGCTATAAAAATCATATGGCAACGCCAAGTAAAAATAATTTTTATTAAAGCTTGTCTAAACACCAATCATTCGATACATAAAACTTGCTATTCAAGTGAAATTGGTGTTAAGTTGCTATTTTTTAAATAATATTCAAGCGGCAACGCCATAAAAAAAAATATTTTTAGAATGGATTTTTTTACATAAGTATTTTCCTGGACATACATGCTGTTATATTTAAATCAATATCTTTCTAATAAATCACTATTTTTTTTATAAACAAAAAGGTGGCAACATGCCCTCAGAATGAGTTGTATACACAAAGTACAATTCGTCGGCTTTTCAACAGTGCAGAAAATATTAAATTATTAATATAATTATTAAAATATTGTAGCAATGTTTAGATGATAGATTAAAAGGCTAGCCATCCAAAGCAAAATTATGAGAGTAATTGGACTGATTTTTTCTTATATCGCCAATATCTGTTTTGTTCTAAACAAAGCGCTCTTCCACTCCTTTTACGTCAGCAAATCAACTGATTCCTTCACTGAGAGCCGGTTAACGGTCTGATGTTGGCCACACCTTCTGTATTCTCTCCTGTGTGGCATTTAAGGGGGAGCCTGCTTTAGAGGCTTAAAAAAATCGATTTTGTTTTTTACATGAATGTCTTCCCAAACTATCCAAGAATGTGTCCTAAAAATTTCAGAAGCAAATTCAAAATATTTTCGGAGTTACAGAAGAAATTGTGAGCAAGCATCGAGCAGGTATACGTGCGGCCGGATCGCTCGAAGTGCGATTTCTCGGTTTTTTTTTTTTGCGATTTTTCCTAATTGGCGGGAAATATAGGGGAAAAGTTAAACGTCCTATTGAAACGAGATAACATTGATTGTATTTGGAATTATATTCTCTTCTAGCTAAACCTAAAAAACCTTAAGAAAATTATGAATAACTCCTTTTTTGGCAATCTAAAGTGAATTTGTTTTTCCAAAAAAATTATTTGTTTTTAATTAGCGAAAAATTTTTGAATTTCTCACCTTTCGTTTAATTTTCTTGGTTTAACTAGAAGCTATACTATATTAAAATAAAAAGTTTTTGGGTTTTTGGTTTCAGATGAAAATTGCGACCTGCATCTTTCCCGCCGCACGACACAGGCACACCCGAGGCGCCTCGGCAAAATGCTTGTACTAGGCATAATATGACATAATATTTGAATGAAAAAATTTGAGAAGGCTGTTGAATTACAATATATAACAATAAAACCAAAAAGTTTCGTTTCAATCGAATATTTCTTTCCTTCCCAAAAAAATCCACGAAAAAATCGATTTTTTGAAGCCTCTAATGCAGGCCGCCCCCTTAAGTGATGTTCTTTTGAAGAAATTTTTCTAAATGCTCCATGTAGATATTTATTAATTTTTCTGTAATCCCCATCGTATTATCCCAGGATTTTTAATACTAAGCACGGCGATACAGAGAAAACATAAACCTCCAGTGGGTGTTTCAGTTAAATTTGGTGCGAACTAACAGACTGCACTTATGCAAAATATCTGGTAAATAGTACTTTTCATTAATCATTCCTTATCTGGTTCATAGTAAATACTGGTACATAGTTACTTATTTGCAAATTTTTCCAATGACGCTTCATGTTTTGTTGTTGTTTACTAGTGAAACAATATTGAAGTTGAAAGTGATTCGGTTACGACTTAAAAAAACATAGATTTTCAATTTTATCTGGTTAGTTATTACAGCTGAAAAAAATAAACAACAACTATGCAGCTTTCCTTATCGGACTAATGACAACTCAACTGTTGAACCCTGTGATAGATATTGCGCTTTTCAGTAGGAATCGTGAAATGCTTGCACAGTGGGTGGTTTAGGCTTATGGCGGAAGAGTCAAGACAAAGCGATTTTTTTATTTAGAGGTTATTATATTTTTTGAATTATGTGCTCGTGAGAGTTGGATAAGAAAATGCACGTAAGCCTAATTGCACTAGAACTTAGATTTGTAAGCCAATAGCCCTATTTACCTATATTAGATGAATCTATAATTTTAATTATATTTTAATAAATAATAATAATATATTTCTGCTGAAGCTAATTAAGAATAACCTTACATATATCTCAATATATTTGTAAGTAAATTCCTGTATCCCTCCCCCGATGATCAACACTCGTTCAGTCACAATAAAAGGCAGAGAAGCAAGAATTTAAATGCCTAAAATTTATCAGCCGCCAACCTACTTCGACATTAGTTCGGCAGTGCAGCCTTAGTCTACTAGGTTGTTCAATAAGTTTTGCGACTCGATTAGAGAAGGCGTTGCTACTAGCCTAATTTTTTTTATCTTGGAGTACTCTTCATGAGAACTGTTGTGAAGTTTATTTCAATCTTCCAATGAATTCTTTATTTACAAGTCATTTAGTATCGACGTGTCACAGTATTTTCTACTATGGATAAAATCAGGTATTGTGCGGTGATTGAATTTTTATTTTTTGAAGGTTTAAAGGTAAAGGAAATTTATGAACGAATGCTGAAAGTGCGTGAAGGCTTTTAACCATCAACTGGTACAGCAGAAAGATGGGCTGCTGAATTCAAACGTGGTCGTACAAACCTTGAAGACGATCTACTTCAAGGAAGTCCAAAAATTGCAACAAGACCAGAAATCGTAGAAAAATACACGATATGATATTGAAAACTCGTCGAGTGACTGAAAGAGATTTAGTGGAAGCTCTAGGCATCTCATTGGCCAGTGTTAGCATTATTTTGACTGAAGTATAAGGTTTCAGAAAGCTGTGTGCACAATGGGCGCCGCACTCGGTAACAATGGAACAAAAAACACATTTTTACAGCAACATTTCGAGTGTTTTCGAAGGAATAAAATGGATTTTTTGCATTCATCACTATGAATGAGACTTGGATCTATTACCGTGATCCTAATTCAAAGCAAGAGGCTGAAGAGTGGTTTGAACTTAGTTCTTCAGTTTTGAAATTAGTTCGTGTTCAGAAATCGGCTAAGAAGGTGTTAGAATCAGTTTTTTTTGGATACGGAATTTTGCTCACGAATTATTTGCAAACTGATAAAACAATAACTTCTTAATATTATTGTAACCATTTGGAACAGCGGAAGGAAAAAATCGTGATAAAAGACCTAGTTTGTAAAAGAAAATAGTTCCTTTTCTTCAGGTCAATGCACCGAGTCACAAGAGCATTTTGACAATGTCTAAAATCTATGAATTAAAGTTCGAATTGTTGGAGCATCCACTATCTATGGATTATTCACCAGATTTGGCTCCTACGACTTCTTTCTGTTTCCAGACCCTAAAAAAATGCATGCGTGGAAAGCGTTTTTCATCAAATGATGAGGTCATAATAGCGGTGGATACACCTCCACCAGCTGTTCCAGATGCTCACATCAAGGATGGAATTCATAAATTTGAATTTCGTTGAAACAAGTGTATTAATGTTCAGGGAGACTATACTGAATAATAAAGTGTAGTTCAAACCATAAAATTGGATTTTTCTTATTAAACCACAAAACTGATGGAACAACCTAGTACACAGACATAGAGGCCAACTTTAACTTCTCTCAGATTTAAGGAATTCACGTGTATTAGGAATCTCTTCAAGGGGCTTATGCTCTTCTCCTCTCTTTGAACTTTAGTACTAATAAAAATGATGTCTTCAGTTTTCAGTTGCGAAAAGATACATTTTTGGACTTGAGAGCTTTTCTGTATGATTGATTTGTAACATAAAATCATCACTCCGTTCAAAGTATAGTACTTTGGTTGGTAATAGCCCAAAGAGCTTACTTTATGTACTTCTCTTTTGAAACTTGGAAAGCTTATGCTAAATTCCCGCCTCCTTCTTTTGGCTACAAAATCTTAACTATAGGAATCGTTGTCTTAATTTTTTTTAATGTCTTATATATACTTGTATATATGTAATACAGGTATTCCCTGCGCATTTTTGTTTTCTTTTTATATTTGTTACTTCTAATTGCCTTATAAAAATAAAATCTCTCTATATCATACAGCCTGCTGAACATAGATTCTCCCAGCCATATAATTTCACTTGCTGTTTATTGCTGCTACAACAGCATGCACACACACAAACACAAACACTTCCCAAACAGTTTGGGGGGAATGCTGCTGGAGTAAAATATGTTGTCATAAAATATGCTCTCGTTTCCAACACGCCAACATCACGATTGCTGACAAAAACGAACGGCAATGAAATACTAATAGAAAAACATAATAAACTGTTCATTATTATGGCTTTATTAGCTTACAAATGTTATACGTACACTTAAAGTCATTCTCTCATCTTCCTGTTAATGTGAACATTACAAAACAGGTGGATCAATTTGTTGACACGATAAACTCGAGTTCGTTTTCTCAACATCCCGTTAAATATTTATTTATTTGCAGTGAACACACGGCAGCGTAGCAATGACGAAATAAAGAAAGCTGTTTGTAAGATTTTGTTGGTGTAGGCGCTGTAAAGTGGCCAGTCAGCTGTTTAGTGTTTGCGATCAATGCATGCGAGTTTGTCGAATCGAGAAGTGTTAATCAATAAGCTAAGTAGTACCTAATAACATCTCTCAACGACAACAAATAGCAGACAGTTGAGGAAACTAAAATGTGTTTAGAGAGCAGATATGTTTTAACAGAAAAAAGGGGCAAATCCACACTTACTGTTTATTTTGGTAAATAAGTAGGGGCATATGGCGGCTGAGCACAATTCATTACTGGATGCTTATGTTCTAAGCTTAGGTTTGTTATGTGTTTTTTGTAAATTGGATTGCATTTTCCCTCCTCCTATTCTCATTTATTCATTCTGATTTAACACTGGGAAGACCGAAATTTTGAATTACCTAGAAAGGCAAATGTTTTATTTATGCCTTATGATTTTTGATTTGTGTTTTATTCATTATTAAATTGAAGTAGCGTACAAAAGTAATGAATGAATTTCAGTAAAAGAATAGTGTAGTATTAAATAGCAAAATTTTAAGAGCAGCGTTGAAGCTGGAATGTATTCTATCAGAATTCAGATTGCAGTTATTTTACCACTTTGGTCTCTCTATAGTTAATTACTTTCGACTTTAATATTACAAGGTGGCGCAAAATTAATCACCCTATCGAAAGATTTTAAATGTATGCAAATGACATCGTACTTCAATGATGCTTGACAGCTACAGTATACAAACGGCAAGCAATAGAGTGCGTAAAGGTCGAAATAAAGATTTTCATCACTCAAAATCAGTAAAAAACTTATTCAAAAACGAAAATGGCTGGTTAATTTTGCGCCACCATGTGCACAGGCTTTTGTTGTGCTCCCATTGCACATCCTTTGGAAGTTAGAGCGTTCCTTAGGTTGATAACTTTGTACTTAATATTGTCAGGAATATCCAATTTGTACATTCAACGAACTGACTACCGTTCTGCTTTAACGTCAACCAGCGAATGCCCTCAATGCTCTCACAAGCAAACTGTCGGTGACAATATAGAGGTGCAAGTCTTTGATGTACATAGGTAGTATTGTATTCCTTTCTTGTTCCAAAGAGATTCCAATTTATGAATGCCATCCCTGAAGTGAGACTCTGGAAGAACCGCAAAATACACTTTCACAGCTGTTAAAAAGTCATCATTTGATGGAAAACGCTTTCCACGCATGCATTTTTTTAGGTTTGGTAATAAAGGGTGATTTTTTAGCTATTATCTTTTTAAACCGTTGGTTTAAACAGCTGACGCACGTTTCGTGTTTTGTTTCAATGTCAAACATCTTCAGTTTGGTCTATAATTTAATCATGAATCGTCTTACGAACGAATAACGTTTGCAAACCATTGAATTTTATTATAAAAATGCGTGTTCTGTTAAGAAAGTTTAAAGTCGAAAAATTGTGTTCAGCGACGGAGCACATTTTTGGATCAATGGGTACGTAAATAAGCAGAATTGTCGATTTTGGAGTGAAGATCAGTCAGAAGAATTGCAAGAGCTACCAATGTATCCAGAAAAGGTCACCGTTTGGAGCGATTTATGGGTTGGAGGTATCATTGGGCCGTACTTCTTCAAAGATGCTGCGAATCGTAACGTAACTGTGAATGGTGAGAGCTACCGTGAAATGATATCCAACTTTTTTTGCCCAAAATGCAAGAGCTTGACTTGCATGACATGTGGTTTCAGCAAGACGGTGCCACATGCCACATGCCACACAGCACGCGTAACAATGGACTTGTTGAGAGCCGAGTTCAGTGAACATTTTATTTAACGTTCGGGACCTGTCAATTGGCCACCCAGATGTATGTACTATATAGATGGAATATACTATCGATTTAAATACAACTTTCATGCATTTTTCTGAATTGTACGTGTGTTTTTTTGAAAAACTTTCCTATAGCTCTTAAAAATTACCCTTTATAAACACATATTAGAAATTTCAAATAATAATATTAAGTAAATCTTAGTAATAATTTGAAATAAAACTTCAGTGAACTATAGCCTATTTCCATCGAGTCCTAGCAGTTTATGCTTAACTACAATTCAACATTGCATTTGAATTAACAAATCCCCTAGATATTTTTGTTGTTCAAAGCGCCGGAACTCACTTTTGCTAACCCAACGGAAAATACAGAAAATGTTATGTTAACAGTAATAGACTAAATGTAAACATTTTATGCAAGCTGCTTTCAGGCGCAGCCAGATCAGTAACTATGCAAACAATAAGGGTTAATTAATTAAGTTTGTGTGTTAACATTTTCGTTAAGAAGATTACATTTCCCTTTATTTTTAACTTAAATATATATTTGCTGTAATAAAGCGAGCAAATACTCTCACAATTTGGAAATATTAAATGTAAAAAAAAACAACAAAAAAAAAACATAAAAGTTGCAGAGAGCACTAACAGCCATCTGTAGATAACAAACCACAAATGTAAGCAAAAATCAACTGGCTCGGTCAATAAGTGCTGGACATTTCTAAGACATAACAGAGGTCTACCTGAAGTTAGGCGGAAATAGGTTTTTTGTTTGCTTAACAATAGTAAGGGGTAGTTTAAAATTTTAAAGGAATTTTTTTTACTTGCATCTCATATTTCATATGTTTCTCTCTGTTGGTTACTCATTTCAAACTTTTGAAGCGGAGCTAATTTTGGAATTCCAATGCTGAGACTTTCTGTAAAAACGTTTATTTATATTTATGTAACACTTATCAAAAAATGTTATGAAGCGAATTGCTTGGAGTTCAGTAAGCTTTTTATATCTTTCAAGACTTTAAAGAATTTTTTTGAAAGTTACTCCACAGTAGGGATATCTAAACGTAGTTGTTAGATGGGCAACGAATTGCGGAGCTCGTCCTATTTACGAGAAAATATAAAATACACAGAGCTCAACTTTCCTCACTAGGGGGCGCTCCTCTGATGCTTTCTGACAAGGTGAAGTACCTAGGTATTATCCTTGACAGCAAGCTTACATGGAAGCCCAATATTGAGGAAAGAGTGGGGAGGGCAACAATCGCCTTGTATGGGTGCAAGAGCGCATTTGGGCATACTATTCTAAAGCCTATCTTGTTATATGGAGTCATAGTTTGGTAGAAGAAGCTCGAGAGAATTCAGAGGTCGGCACTCATTGGAATCAGTGGGGCGCTTCGAACGACTCCCACTTTGGCGCTCAACGCAACGTTAAATGTGGTACCCGTAGACATCGCCGGGCAGAATTGCTGCTACACGCACCGCAATCAGACTGAGGGGCTGGAGCTATAAGCTCAACCTCACTTATAGGCACGCAAGTATCCTTAGAAATTTCGAGTTCATCCCCCTGTCAACGGATCAACCTTCGCTTAGTCCAACCGAAACTTTCTCCACTCATATTCCATCAACGGAAGAGTGGACGGGGGGCTACACTTGGGGACAGGACCTGCTGAACTTGTTCACGGATGGATCGAACTTGGAAGGAAAGTTTAGCGGAGGAGTTTTTCGCAGGGAGCTCCCTTCAGACTCAAATTCAGGTTACCGGACCACTGCAGTGTGTTCCAGGCAGAGGTAGCCGCAATCAAGGAGGCAGCCGATTGGGTGCTCACATGCGTACTAACAGTCAAGAAAGTAAATATTTACTACGACAGCCAAGCGGCAATAAGGGTCCTCGGGTCAGTGACGGTGCATTCGAAACTGGTCAGGGAATGCCTCTTCCCGCCCTCTCCTTTCATTCCATCGGGATTTCTTTTTCACCTCATCTCCTTCATAATGGTATCACAAAGGACGAATCCGTTTATCTTCGTCCAAGTGCGCTCATTCCTTGGGCAACCATACCAACCTAACCTAACCTAAGCTACTCCACAGCACCTCCTTTTGCTATTTTTTGTTTTTTCCATTCAGTTGTGAGTTACAGGGTGTTAACAATGGAAGTCAACAAAGAGAAAATTCGGTGCAATTTGCAGTTTTTCTTTTAAATATAAAAGCGAAAATTCAAGCCAGGCCACTGAAATTGTGAACGGTGTTTATGGTGCCGATACTCTAACAGCTAATTACGTCCAATTTTCGTTTCGTCGATTCCGTTCGGGCATTTTTAATTTTACAGAAAATGTCGATAAAAATCACAGATATAATCGAAGTTGACCGGCATATTAGTAGTCACTTCATCGCCCAAGACCTAAAGATGGTGTACGGTACACTAGACAGGGCTAGTTTACTGGGGCGGCAGCCTTTGGCCGGGAACAACACGAGTCATTCCGGTAACGTAGAACCGGCTGTCAATGGAATGAAATCATATGAAACCATCTAAAGCAATTGGCCCTAACAGACTAAACATGCTGATGTTGAAACAGCTGGGAGTAGAATACCTAACAAGGGTCTTCAATATGTCTATGGCCACTCTCATTATTCCTGAAAAGTGGAAATCAGGGAGAGTGGTCCCACTACTAAAACCAGGAAACCCGCCAACCAAGGGGATTTTTATAGTCCGATAGCTTTCCTTTCCCCAGTAGTGAAGGCTCCTGATGCCCTTCTGCTCCCATTCTTTACGAAATATCTGACCCCAGCCTCACACCAGCATGGCTTCCGAAAAGGGCACAGCACCACCACGGAACTCACCGTCATTAATACTCAGGTAAACCGCGGGCTCAACCAAAACCGTCGCTGCGAGAGGACTATCCCTAGTAGCGTTAGACCTAAAAAAGGCTTTCGACACAGTCAGCCATGAAACGCTGCTAGATGACATTTTACAGTCGACACTCCCGCCAGGGCTGAAGAGGTGGACCGCGAACTACCTGAGTGGTTGTCATTCGTCGGTGCTATTTCGAGACCAAATCTCAAAACAGAGGTAAATAAAGCAAGGAGTTCCGCAGGATTTTTACGTAGACGAGATCCAGGGCAAAACAGACCGACATCTACTGGATCGGACAGTTCCCTTGGCCTACTGTGAACTAGACGAAGACGACCGATAATTACACTACACTAATAGGGTAAAGTTAATGCTACAACAACAACCTAAAGATCGACCATAAAACATTTTACGCAAAAATAATGGATATCTTCTTCCCCAAACTAATGTTTAGCAGAAAATGTATTGCAAGCAGGCAAATTCTGTATAAAACTTATACTATTCTTAAGTTAATAACTTTGAA
The DNA here is from genome assembly GCA_037575425.1 of Anastrepha fraterculus. Lineage (NCBI taxonomy): Eukaryota > Metazoa > Arthropoda > Insecta > Diptera > Tephritidae > Anastrepha > Anastrepha fraterculus. The sequence goes on along the minus strand of JAYXIM010020158.1, from coordinate 26,205 downwards.
TAAATTAATAATTTTCTATGTATATAACGGACAAATTTTTATATCCTCGCAACATTCATTATATAAAGGTTCAATTATAATTTATTCATTAAAGTGTAGAATAGTTTCAACAGAATAGAATAAAAGCTTTTAAAATGAGTTTAAAAGTGTTAGCTGTAGACTCCTTGATTAAATTTTATTCATTTACATTATTTCCGTGCCATCGGGGGATATTTTAGAATATTTCATGTTCAAAGGCAGCGTGGAAGATATGACGTAAGTGCACCTAAATTCATTATGACTCAGGCAGGTAGCTTTTATTTACTATCTCTCATCGTTAATCAGGCCAGGTGGTATTGTTTTCCTCGTCTTTGACATTTTTCCTAGGGTTACCCTTTTTTATTTGTTTATTTCTTACACTTATTATAAGCATGTAGACGTGACGAGTGTGTCATTTGATGGTTAATTCTATTAGTAAAAGTGTGTTTAAAATGAATTGATAACTCATATATTTTTCCGTTGATGTGCTTGGTCACACTTAGTAGGTTATTACTCATTTTTAGCAAACTTTTTGATGGTCTTTGCTGCTTTTCGCATTTAATAATTTGCTGTTTTTCATGTGTAAGTGCTGTTCAGTTGCTAGCTTTTTTATATTAGTGTTTCTCATCAATACTGATAAAGGTGTTAAATCCTTAAATCTTTCAGTTTATCAGTAATGTAACATGAATGCACTTGGGGTAAATAGTTGAGCAGGGAATTCCACCGGGAGCGAGCCCTTCGTCGAGTGGTTAATTCTACTTCGATTTATCCCATTTTTCTGATAACATATAAAATAATATGTGGATTATTTGCTCAGTGGTTGAAATTGAACCAATCTTCTCTATATCTTTTATTTTTTATTTTTTTCCTTATCTTTGTCTCTGGCTCTCGCATTATCTCTATCTTCATCCTGTTTTCCATCTTAATTTTTTTGACTTTTTCTTTAATTTCTTCTTTATCTTTATCTTTATCTTTATCTTTATCTTTATCTTTATCTTTATCTTTATCTTTATCTTTATCTTTATCTTTATCTTTATCTTTATCTTTATCTTTATCTTTATCTTTATCTTTATCTTTATCTTTATCTTTATCTTTATCTTTATCTTTATCTTTACCTTTATCTTTATCTTTTCCGTGTCTTTATCTTTATCTTTATCTTTATCTTTATCTTTATCTTTATCTTTATCTTTATCTTTATCTTTATCTTTATCTTTATCTTTATCTTTATCTTTATCTTTATCTTTATCTTTATCTTTATCTTTATCTTTATCTTTATCTTTATCTTTATCTTTATCTTTATCTTTATCTTTATCTTTATCTTTATCTTTATCTTTATCTTTATCTTTATCTTTATCTTTATCTTTATCTTTATCTTTATCTTTATCTTTATCTTTATCTTTATCTTTATCTTTATCTTTATCTTTATCTTTATCTTTATCTTTATCTTTATCTTTATCTTCATCTTCATCTTCACCTTTATCTTTATCAAATATAAAAAAAACATCAAATGCAAATGAGTACTGGGTCAACCCGAGCTCAAAAGCCACCTGGCCATCCTCCAACGAGTCGATCACCTGAGAACATCCAAGTTGTGGAGGATAGCGTCGAATAGAAGCCATTAACCCCGACGCGAAAGCACTGTTCCCACGATAGTCTGTTCTACGTTACCGAGACGACCTGGATTTATTTCCGGCCAAGGAGTGTCACTCCAGCAACATTCTCTGGACATGCATGGGGAACATTTATGCTACAACAACAACCTGAGAACAAGTAGCGCAATTGATCATTTCTCTCTTGGCCAAGTTTTCTTTCAAGACTATAGGCAATTTTCCATTAGTAAATGATTTTACATAAAAATGGTTAGCTAAATGTAACTGGTTTGCTATGATTTAACTTTTATTTTACCGAATACAAGTATACATACTTAAAAAAATTTTTTTTGTAACTAACAAATTGTTATATTGGTAATACTTTACTTATTTCAACGACTATTAGTTATTTACTTGTTTTGCTAATGAGCTGTTATATTGTTTCTAAATGAAAAAGGCGCTTAGAAATGAACTGACTTTATGGCTTTGCATTGATCCCAAATGCACTGAGACACTCGGTTTGCATTCAAGACTAATTTTAGCTTTCCATTGTCACCTGTGCATATAAAAACAAAAGCAAATATTAAATAAGGGACATTAGAATCACACCGTGGTTTTTTCAAAAAAAAAGTATCTCAAAAATTATTTTTTATAGCTTTGCCACCTGAATTTTATTGCAAAAATAGCAACCTATCACAATTTCAGTTGAATATGATCATACACAAATATACAGATGTTTAAACCGGCTTTAATAAAAGATATTTTTAGCAGGTGCTTAGAAGTGGCGAATAGAAGGCGGTAATGGAAATCTTCATATTGATCTTTACGCAAGCCAGTACTTAACGGTTTCTATACTGCAGCTGTCACATGTTCACAAGTGTCAAATACGTACGACGTCATTTGCAAAAGTTATTTTTGCGCCATCTTGTATGTATATACAATATTTATAGATGTCCGTTTCTACACTTTTTTTTTAGTTTTTGTAAAGATAAAGATAAAATACGATTTTTTGCGTGATAACATCTTATAATTCGATGTAGCCGGCTGCACGCACCAAAAAATGCGTCGTTATCTTGCTCATGCTGCGTTACCTTGCTTGAGCTGCATGTTATGTTATGTTATGTTATGTTATGTTATGTTATGTTATGTTATGTTATGTTATGTTATGTTATGTTATGTTATGTTATGTTATGTTATGTTATGTTATGTTATGTTATGTTATGTTATGTTATGTTATGTTATGTTATGTTATGTTATGTTATGTTATGTTATGTTATGTTATGTTATATTATGCTAGGTTATGTTATATTATGTTGTGTTATGTTCTGTTATGTTATGTTATGTTATGTTATGTTATGTTATTTACTTTGGTGCAATTTTCATAGTCTAATATACATATGTCCTATGCCAATACATGCATATATACAATTTCGCGCAATTGTCAAACAAAAAGAACAAATCTATATGTAAATATGCATACAAATCATATGGACATATCAAATGTACGAATATATTCTCTACGATATGATATGATAGGAAAAGTAGGAAATGAAAGGGTGTAATGTGTCTTGAAAAAGTCAAATCGGTGATGTTGCCTCTTAGTGTTGTTGACTTATTAACGTCTGATGCACAATCGAAATTTAACATACCTTTCCTCCTTCTCTATATCCATACAAAATATCTATCAAACAAATAAAATTTAAATTTTCTTTTGAAAGATGCAACCCGTCCATTAGTATTTTCTTATGACGTTGTCACGTTAAACTATCGTCAGTAAACCGACTTTACAGACAACCTCTTTTTATTCAGAAATTATCCATAATTGACCACCATTTATTGTATTTTTTCCCTAAATTTCCTAAATATTTGCCTAGTTTCATTTCCTATATTCTTCCTTTTTTACTTATCCGCTTAGTCCAGTCAAAAGAAGATTTAACTTCGTAATTTTAGGAGGATGCGAGTTTATGGTTTTATTATGTAAAGCCCATCACTGTGAACTTAAATTTGAGTTTTCGGGGTCGGGGGTTGTGTCCCGCGGCCGCCATCTTGGAAATAAGGGTGCAACTAGTTTTTGCGATTATCTCGTGAATTTCGAAAGATACGAAAATTTTGCAAAATACTTTTTTGTAGATAATAATATTATCTACAACTTTCATTCAAAACTTTTTTTTGGAAAATTAATAATAAAAAAGTTATAAACAAAATTACGCGAAAAATTAAGGGATCAATTGTTTTAAAGCGTAATAACTTCTTTTTTATAGATTTTATGGAAAATATACTTTAGAGCTTTTTTATAGAGCATTCTTTTGTGAACATTTTTGTCTATAAGTTTTTTCCGCTATCTTTATTTAGTCGTATGATTTTGAGCTGCTAAGCGGAGCAACCAACACATTAGCGAAGCGCGTACATGATTACACAGGCCGACAAAATTTAACCAACATTCAGACCCAGAAACCAGACTATATATTTCCGAAGGTTTATGATGCGCTGAATCCAAATCTGGCCTCAGAATTGCTCTATCAGCTCTGGTTTTCGAGATATCCTAACCTAAAAGTGCAAAAAACACCATTTTTGCCCATATTTGAGGTTATGTAGCCTTGCAGATGTTTTCTTTCACCAAAATTAAAGGATGACATCTTTAAATACAAGCCTACTTTTTTCAAATGGCGTTTTGTTTGCTCAAATATAATTTTTTTCGCAGAGATATCGCATTTTGAAATTTTCATGTTTCGAAATTTTCCTACACCTGAAAACACTGTGCGACAGTGAAAATATACTTTTATAGAGACCATAAAACCGTTTTTCAGTAGGTTGATGTGAACAATCACTCCTAACTTCGCCACTTTCCATCCGATTTCGAATTTGTTTTTTTAGTTCGAAAGAACAAAAACAAGCCTTTTTGACAGTGTGTTGACAATTTTTCTGAAATGACAACTGACGAGACTGTAGGCGGAAGTATTCGGAATTTTTTTATTTTTTCTCTATTTTTTCAACTTTGACATCATTTTTACGATATTACCCGATATTGAGGATTTTTTTTAGTACACTACTGTTATAGTAAATTAAATTTCGCGTCGAATGAGCTATATTTGACTGTAATTGAATTAAAATTAAAAGAGTTGTGTGAGTTTTAAGATTTTATTTTTTTTTTACTAATTTTATATGTAGGCATCGAAGCATGAAAATGATAACAAGTGTCATTATAAACACATAATATTTATTGGAGTATTGTGCAGTGCAGCATTGTACGGTATGGTACGGTGCAGTACACAACGGAACTGGTTCCAAACTAAAAAATGCATTGGAAACGGCCCTTTGGAGTTTAGTATGGTACGATACATTTGTCATTCTCTTCATCAGTTTTGAATACTTCTCTGGAAGAAATTCGATCATCATCATTCATCTGAAGTCGTCATCAACTAAATTCCATTGTTTAAATCGAGAAGCGAGCGTTTGAGATTGTCTTCCCGATAGAAGTAAATCACGAGAAAGATCCTGAAAATCTGAATTTGATACAATGTGTCGTTCTGAAGACTTACAACGAGACGGAAAGTACTCTTCATCATCACGTTCATTGTTATTAGATTGATCATCATCAGCAATGAGTTGAACTTCCTTCAGTTCCTGCAGTTGAGTCAATCATATCGTCCAAGACTACGGGGTACTTAACAGTTTCAACATCAGCATACTTTATGTGCTTTCGAGCTTTATAATGATGACCGTTTACGTCCGTTTTACAAAAATAACAATCATCTGGTTTATGATAAGGCTGATGATGCCATATCATCGGAGAATATTGAGAAATTCGATTTTTCTGGCAACGTTTTGATTTATATCTCTTGAATTTCAATGAAACAAACAATACAACTTTGACGTTTTAATAAGGTTAAATTATAATAACAAACTTCTTTTCTTAATCAATGTACAGTGTGGACTTTGGTACACCTTGACCTTTTCATATTTCCATTGAAAAAAAAAATGTGCTATAATATGTCAGATATTTTCGTAAGTTCTAACCAGTTCTGTTGTATGCAGTATAGTGTACTCTTATGTATACATATATACTCCAATAAATATTACGTATCTATAATAACGCATCAAAACACGTCCTTATTCCCATTTAGCGTAAAGTTATACCTTCATACCAAATTAGTAAAAAAAAACAAATCTTAAAACTCACACAACTCTATTAATTTTAACTAAATTACAGTGAAATATAGCTCATTCGACGCAAAATTAAATTTACTATAACAGTAGTGTACTAAAAAGAATCCTCAATATCGGATAATATCGTAAAAATGATGTCAAAGTTGAAAAAATAGAGAAAAAATAAAAAAATTCCGAATACTTCCGCCTACAGTCTCGTCAGTTGTCATTTCAGAAAAATTGTCAACACACTGTCAAAAAGGCTTGTTTTTGTTCTTTCGAACTAAAAAAACAAATTCGAAATCGGATGGAAAGTGGCGAAGTTAGGAGTGATTGTTCACATCAACCTACTGAAAAACGGTTTTATGGCCATAAAATAAGATTTTGGGGGTGTATTGGAAATTTCTCCTATACCATGTTTCTTAGTTTTACTATACCTACAAGTTGTGCTAGGTCTATATAAAAGTATATTTAATTTTTTTTTTTTTGTCACACAGTGAAATCGATTGAGATAACATAGACATGATATAGTCGATTACTAATTTTCTTGAATTGAGTCTTATTTTTCTTAAAATTTTGTCTCACACTATAAGTGTGCTGACTCACCACACCCCTACACTATCTGACCTTTGGGTACCGAGTCACACACAGCCGTAACCCCTAGAAACCATCCCTATCATATCGCGAGCAGGCTTACCCACAAACTCCAAATTTACATACTATTAATCCATATATATCAGGCCCTCAAGCCCAAGAAAATTAGTAATCGACTATATCATGTCTATGTTATCTCAATCGATTTTCAGGTGTAGGAAAATTTCGAAACATGAAAATTTCAAAATGCGATATCTCTGCGAAAAAAATTATATTTGAGCAAACAAAACGCCATTTGAAAAAAGAAGGCTTGTATTTAAAGATGTCATCCTTTAATTTTGGTGAAAGAAAACATATGCAAGGCTACATAACCTCAAATATGGGCAAAAATGCTGTTTTTTGCACTTTTAGGTTAGGATATCTCGAAAACCAGAGCTGATAGAGCAATTCTGAGGCCAGATTTGGATTCAGCGCATCATAAACCTTCGGAAATATATAGTCTGGTTTCTGGGTCTGAATGTTGGTTAAATTTTGTCGGCCTGTGTAATCATGTACGCGCTTCGCTAATGTGTTGGTTGCTCCGCTTAGCAGCTCAAAATCATACGACTAAATAAAGATAGCGGAAAAAACTTATAGACAAAAATGCTCACAAAAGAATGCTCTATAAAAAAGCTCTAAAGTATATTTTCCATAAAATCTATAAAAAGAAGTTATTACGCTTTAAAACAATTGATCCCTTAATTTTTCGCGTAATTTTGTTTATAACTTTTTTATTATTAATTTTCCAAAAAAAAGTTTTGAATGAAAGTTGTAGATAATATTATTATCTACAAAAAAGTATTTTGCAAAATTTTCGTATCTTTCGAAATTCACGAGATAATCGCAAAAACTAGTTGCACCCTTATTTCCAAGATGGCGGCCGCGGGACACAACCCCCGACCCCGAAAACTCAAATTTAAGTTCACAGTGATGGGCTTTACATAATAAAACCATAAACTCGCATCCTCCTAAAATTACGAAGTTGGCTATTTTTTTCGTCTCTTTTGACTGGACTAACTCCTTTGTGGGGGATCTCTAAGTTCAACGAACAAATTGAAAAACTATTCCGAAAATATGTTGTGATGAACTTTGCTTTGTATTATTATCTATAACTTATTTTTCTGTATCCACAAAGTAATGATAACGAATTGAGTTATCATATGTTTTGGAAATTTTTTTAATTTTCTAATTCAGTAATTAAATTCAAAAATATTCATGTTAATGAATGGAGCAAATATTCGAGAAATCTTTTATGTATTTTTGTAGTTACACAATACATACATATATTTGAATTTCATAATAGTTATCTAACCTTCCGTGGGCCTCTTTTAAGCACCTGGCTGTTAAAACTTTATAAATAGCTATCGAGGCGATGAAGCTTTCTGTGAGTACACTTCGTGCGCCCAGCTCCTTGTGTTTGTATATATGTAGATATGTATGTATTTTCTAAGATATTAAGATTAAAAGAACAAACAAATCCATTTGTTTTCATATTTACACTGCTAATGCAGCTTAATGGATGCGTAGTAAGTCAAGATAAGTCAGGTTGGTTGTCCAGCAAAACAAACACAGCAATTCATATCGAGCTATGAACCTACAAAATTTATATTTGGGATCTTGGAATTAACAAAAATGTGGAGTATTTGGTTTGCCGTGAGCAAATTGCAAAGCTAGCATTCATTGACTGCGAAAATTTCCACACGGCATTGGACGTATATCATTGAGTTTTATTAGGAATATCTAAATCTGTTGGCAAACAAGAATTTAAATCTGCCTGATTATAATTTAATTTCAAACACAAAGTGGCTAAGTCATGCAGATCCTCGGTTTAAAATTTTATCAGTGAAAGCTCGTGCTTATTTTTTTCCTTAAATCTAAACAGTATCGCTAACACGTGTGGCAGAAATATTTATCGCACTAATTTCTACCACCAAATAAGGAAGAAATTAAAATACAGCCGGTGTGCTGTGCCAAAAATAGTATTTGGATGTATCTGGCTGCAAGCAGCATAAAGGTAATAAAATAAGTCGAGTTTTAAGCAGAAAATAGCAGATCATATCATTATACGAGGGGGTTCATTAAGTACCCGTGCTAGAAATGAAGACACCATTTGCCAAAAAATTTTTTTTTTCAACACAATCCACTTTTAGAATTATTCTTCCAATGCCCTGGTAGCGGCAGGCTACTCACCTATCCTGCCAGAAAACAAAATAGATTAACGAAACCAAAGCAAAACTGAGTCTTGTCGAGGCTCTATGCTCCCAAGTGGAGTGAACAAGGAAAAACAACATAAAAAATGCCCCGGCCATTTTTTTAAATCCTCCAAACAAATAGGATTTGTCTACCTCCCCAAAATACACCTCTGTCTCGGTGATGACTTCCTCGTTTGAACTAAATTTTTTTCCCCGTCAGCCATTTCTTCATGTTAGGAAACAAGAAAAAGTCGCAGGGAGCCAGATCGGGTGAATACGGAGGGCGCAGTAGCAATTCATTCGCAGTTTGGCGGCGACAGCTCCGGATGAATATGCTGGTGCGTTATCGTGGTGAAACAGCGCCTTCTTTTTCGCCAAATCCGGCCGTGTCTCCTTTAATTTTTTTGTGAAAGCGATCCAATAAATCGCTGTAATATTGTCCAACGATCATTCTTCCTTTTTCCAAAAAAATCGTGAGAATAACGCCGTTCGCATCCCAAAAAATCGTCGCCATGACCTTTCCGGTCGATGGGAGTGTCTTCGCTTTCCTTGGAGCAGATTCACCGGGAGAAATCTATTGTTTTGATGGTTGCTTAGCTTCTGGTGTGTAATGATGAATCCAGATTTTATCAACGTTGACAACTCGACGCAAAAATTCCTTCGAAACTCGCCTCAACTGCTGCAAACACTGCTTCGAAGTTAACAGCTATGTACATCCGCTTGTTGTCCACCGTGAGCAATCGCGGCACGCATCAGGTCGACAATTTTTTCATCCCCAACTTATCATGTAAAATATAAATTGCCGTTCCGGTTGACACACCCATGACCTCTGTTACTTCGCGCACTTTCGTTCGTCGATCAGCGAGAATCAGGTCGTGGATTTTTTGAATGATTTCCTCGGTAACCACGTCTGCCCTGGGCACCCTGGTCGCTCCTCTTTAAAAATGGATGTTTGCCCACGTTTAAATTCGTTGAATCAATATCTAAATGTGGTCATAGATGGCGAAGCGTCTCCATAGTCGCAGCATCCAACTTTGCTTTTATCTGCTCGCATTTTTTTCCCACCCAAAAACAAAAAGCGAATTAACGAACGATACTGCGCTTTTTCCAGCTCAGCGAAATTCACGAAACTCGTCTCAATCGAATAGCTGCCAAATTTCAACTTATCTATCAATCAGTCTGAAATTTATTTCGCAGTCGTTTGATAGATGGCAGCACTGGATGCTAACACCAACTTCCCTCAGGAACGCCCTCTGTCATCAAACACGGGCACTTATTGAAGCGCCCTCGTATTTTAGAAGCACGAAAAGGTTCCCAAAAAGGATGGTACGTGCAAATTATAAAAATGTATTATCAGAATAAGTGTGAATTGGTGAAAACGTTGTAGCCTTTCAAAGTTGACTCTCCAACGTTTGGTGGTAAAATTCGAAACAATCGGTTCGGTAAACAGTCAGCCAACACCCGAATGCGCACGTCACGCAAGATCGGCTAAGAGCATCGCCGCTGTCAAGATACTGCAATCAGGGGAGTCACAGACAGAGTATACAGACAAACACTAAATGATATTTGGAGACACTACCAACTTTCTAAGTCATCGGAGTCCAACCACCATCTATTGCAGACGAAGAGCTTCAGCTACCCCTGAGATCCACATAACTTTGGCTCAATTGCGTTTGGGATACAGTAGCACATTAAATTTCTACCTAGCCCGAATCGACCCCGACATAGCCAATCCAGCCTGTGAAGACACACCGCACGACAGTAACCACCTTTTCAGATGCCACATCAAACCTACTCACCTGGCACCTATCTCGTTCTGCACCCAACCTGTCGAAACAGTTAAGTAGGCTGCTACAACAACAATGTTATTAATGGTTTCATAACTTATTTCTTTTGCCACCAAATGGATTTTCGCTAACAGACAATGACGGCAAATGATGCGACGGAAAAATGTATGCCCAAAGTAGATTTCCACGACAGTCGGTTGTACGTTACCCGGTTGAACAGCCCGGATTTATATCCGGCCAAGAACTATCACTCCAGCATACATATGTATATGGGAATGTTTATACTGCTACAATAACAACAACAAATAAAAATCTTGCCTTTTTGTCAGCAGCTCACTCACAACTCTTCACCGATGAGGTTGTGTCACAAAAAATCTTAAATTGAGCTTACGGAGACCTAAAACTTCGGTCAAAATACTATACACAGTTGCTGACGAGTCTCCAATTCCATTTCAATGAGGTTTACAGAGGATATTTTTTTTTAATATTTTTGAATATGGAGATAATCTACTCTGTGAATTTCCTGGTTTTTCATGGTCACTGGTTGTTTTTTATATCAGCTTAAGCTATGCCATTTGCAAATATGCTAAACAATCATCTTCCTTTGCTTTTTGCAGCATTTGGTGCGTTTGGGTAAACGATTTATTAAGCTTAACACAAAAGTCAACCGCAGCGTCTTGAAGCTCATTTTCCGACCGCAGTACAAAGCACACAAACAAAAATGACGCAATAACTAAGTCATACATCCAACTGTAAGTGTGGATATAGGATAGGAGAATCATAAATTATAAAAAAGATTGCGTCACAGTAGAATGTAGGGTACAAACTAGAGAATACAAACAACAAACTACAAGCATACAAAATAGAGAACGACCGAACATCCATTTTTAAGCCGAACCGAAACCGGATTAAACATCGACCAATTTCAGCCGAAGCCGAATCCAACATTCCAAAGGTGCTAAGTAGTAATAAGGCAATAATTTAAAAAAATCCCATATTTTTGTTAGTAAAATAGCAAAAAAGTAGATAAATTTCAATCACAATAATTTCAGTTCGTAGCATAAACTTATTTCTGCAAAAAAAAGAGCAAAACCAAAAATTATCCAATAATTATTTAATATTCATAGTTCAATAATTTTATATTGTAAAGGGGTTTTCCAATAACAGGTGTTATTTTGAATAGCCCGCTATTTCGGTAGATGTCACTTTTGAAGCTGTCATTTTTCGATATTTGACAAGTAGAAACTACGCCATTAATAAAAAATGGAACGAAACACGCTTAAACAACGCATTGAAATTATTAAAATTCACTATAAAAATGGTGAAAATTTGGCAGAGACGGCAAATTGGCAAAACTCCAACATTTTTGGGTCATTGTGAGGCACCTTATCGGACCGCAATACAGAAATGGGTGAAAAACTTCGAGTTGTTGGGACAAGTTAGTGATGTGAAGAATAAATCCCGTGCACGTCGCTCAAGAGCAGCCGAAAATATAGCTGTTGTAGCGCGGAAGTGTTGAAGCAACCCCAGGTTTGTCCATTCCTCGTCGTTTTTTGGAATTCGGCATTCCACAAACGTCATTACACCGTATTTTGCATAAAGATTTGAGTCTTAAGGCTTACAAAGTCCAGTTAACACAAGAACTCAAGCCGGCCGATCATCAACAACGTCGTGTCTTTGCTGATTGGGTCGTTGAAATGCATGAAAATGATCCGGAATTCCATCGAAAAATCATATTGAGTGATGAGGCCCATTTCCAACTCAGTGGTTTCGACAGGAAGCAAAATTGTCGGATCTGGGGCTCAGAAAATCCAAGAGTTATTGCTGAAAAGCATCTCTATCCTCAACGTGTGACTGTTTTTCGAAAATGAAGCTGGAGCAACAGTTACGGTGAATGGATTGCGCTATCGAGAGATGAATGACGATTTTTTATGGCCGGAATTGGATGGTATTGATCTGGACAACGTTTATTTTCAACAAGACGGCGCTACGTGCCACACAAGCAACGAAGCCATTGATCTTTTATCAAAATAACACCTCTTATTGGAACACCCCTTTACTTGTAATGTAAAAAAATTAGCTTATCGGAACTAGAGATTCCTTACAGCACTGAAAAACTGCTCACCATCTTGGCGTTTTAACTCTTTTTGGGTATTTAATGCTTAATATTTTTGTGCATATATTGCTTTAGCATATCATTGACAGCCCCTTAAAAATACAGCGTCGCAGCCAGCCAACCCAATCAAAAATTTCATTTCAGCTTGCCGCTTCACTTAGTTCATAAGAAACCTCAACCCCCTTTGCGCAAAGCATAGAGCGGTTGGTTGCAGCTGTTACACGATGCAGATATGCTACGACTAACGTACGACTGGCTTGTGAATATTCCTCATTACTCACCTACGGGTCGTTGATAACAAAATCGCGATGCAGCTAGAACCTACTAACATACAAGCAGAATTTAGAATTGAAGAAGCTAGAAGATATAAGATTTAAATGTTTTTCAGTCGAAATTGCTGTTATTCTGGAACCTCTAAGTTGACTGTCAAGTTGAGAAATTAAGCCCTCAACCACATCTGGTGTTAACTGGAATAATTTTTGGAATTCCCTTGCAGCCAAATGAAAAGAGTTGCCCACAACTCAGAGCGAACGAGAATTTACTGTTGGAGGGCTCACTGACTCCTCTCCACGCGATAAAGCATAAGCCAAACAAATAATAGCCTCTTTGTAATGTAATTTCACGGTTTTAATTAAAATCACTAATTCTTGTTTTCTCTTGTTTAATTTAACCACAACAAAATTGTTGTCATTTAGTTTGCGATAATCGACATGTTAACGAAAAAAGCTGATTTTGCTTATCGACTTTTGTTATGCATTGGATTACCGAATCGTTAAAATTGTGGTGAAGGAGAGGTAACAATGCGAATATCGTTAAAATGTGTTAGTGAATTACACTGCAGATAGCTATTTGAAAGCAATTAAAAAAGAAATGGGTTTTGATATTAGTAAATATTTAAAAAAAATTTACGAAAACCAAAAGTTAATATAACTTTTGAATAAAAAATTGCTTACAAATGTTCGGCCAAAGTGGCTGGGCATGCTCGAAGTCGAAACCGAAGTTCGGTCGGACTCCAATGCAAACAAATGTTTTTGTATGCGTCTTTTTTGCATTCGTTCAGAGTTCACTTGAACTTTCATTTTGTAGTAAATTGTTTTTGTGCCACTGAATTCATTTGGAGGTTCAAATATTTTTTATTTATGGTGGGATTTAACTCTTAGTGGAAGCACATGCACATACATACAGATGGCAGATGGTCATACCTCCCATGAAAATTTCCAGACCACGGGAGGTATTTAAATATTTTTACTATCCAAAATATCAAAAATGAAGCACTCGCGGGAACATAAATTTTGATATAAGTGATAAGTTATATAGAGATTCTCAAAATCTCGAACTTGGAACTTGGAATACAAGAGCTGAAGCTCTTTTATACATACGTACATACATACATACTATATAACTTTTACATGTCTCGTAGCTTTCCTGCTTAATTCCAATATAAATTGTCACTTGCGCCACATTGTTTTTTGAACTGCTCCTTCTTAAAGTCATTAACTGAAAAGTACATAATTTGATATCTCTCATTTTTAATAGCCATACTTGGCAAGTATATTTCACATTTCTTTGAATAAATACCATTATAAAGATAACAGTGCCTTATTACCTTTCTCAAAGTACATCGCATGGGAAAATCTGAACAGATGACATTTGCATCTATTTATTTGGGATTTATTCTGATAAATTTAAACAAATTGAGAAGTAAAGAAATTTAAGAAAAAATTGTAAAAAATAAGGAAGCAAATTAAAAGTAAATGTGTTAGCATTTGAGTAAACTCAATAGGTGGGATACTGGGTTTGAGCTTCTGAAGACTTGTCTTCCATGGCCAAAGTATATTAGGCAATAGAGGAGGATATGAGACATGGAAACTTTTATGCCTGAAGTGGGGATGGGAATGAATGGTCTCTAAAACCCTTTTTAGCCAGAGATATTGAACAGGCTTGCCACCTAATTTTTAATATAAAATGTTGTGCTAACTTGAACAAAGACATTTCTGGTTGAAAACTGTATAAAAGACAATTTATCTGACAACGAACTTCAATTTAAATAATAAACGCCGAGGAAAGATTGGGAGTCCCCAGGTGCTATTTTTAATGCCACTAAGCTTTTAATGGTTTGAATAATTTAAAAAAAAGTTAATGAGTATGTATTTGTATACGTAGAAGAGTGTAAGTTAGAGCAGAAAGCTTGGCGGGCACAGTTTGGTACAGATATGGCTAAATGTTAGTGCGCGCCAAGCTTCGTAGAACTTTTTATTGAATGGCGTAATTTTGTAGATTTACTTATTATATTATCAAGATATAGCATGTATTTGTAGGAAATTCTTTTAATTACCATTAGGTATATGGCGGTAGGCGTGGCTACTGCCCGACTTTGCTCATTTTCAACACCATCCTGCCTTCAGAGAAGAACATTTCAGTATACAAGGTGAAGTCCAAAATAAACAAGACTGGCGTCATAAAAATGTTTTTATATCGATGACACAAACATTCTGACACTTAAAACACATTTTAAGACGCCATCTTTTCAATGAGTTAGTGCGTTGGAAGTTACATCCCTAGCTGACTTCCATTGAAAACTTGGTGACATTCGGTTCAGTAGAAGCCAAGTTATTGCGTCTAAAGTGTCAGCATGTTGTTTTAAAATCGGAAAAAACGTTTACCGAAATATTTGAATTGATGAAAAAAGTTTATGGCGATGATTGTCTATCTCGTGCCAGAGTTCATGAGTGGCTTACACGTTTCAGAGATGGTTGTGAGGACATAAATGACAATGCACATACGGGAAGCCCAAAATCAGTAACCACCGAAAACTCCACCGAAAATGTTCGTAAATTTATCAAAAATGAACCGAAGTCATCGTTGAAATTCATGAAAGTGGAGTTGAGTATCTCCAAAACATCGACTTATCGCATTTTAACTATTCATTTGGGCTTACGAAAGATCTGTGCATGCTTCATTCCACACAAGTCAACTGAGGACCACAAATTGCTCAAAATTCAACATTCTAAAGACCTCATTAAAGAGGCGACAAAAGACGAGAGAGAACTTCCTTTTCAACATTGTAGCTGGCCGCCGTAGCCGAATGGGTTGGTGCGTGATTACCATTCGGAATCCACAGAGAGAACGTAAGTTCGAATTTCGGTGAAAGACCAAAATAAAGAAAAATATTTTTCTAATAGCGGTCGCCCCTCGGCAGGCACTGGCAAACCTCCGAGTGTATTTCTGCCATGAAAAAGCTCCTCATAAAAAATATCTGCCGTTCGGAGTCGGCTTGAAACTGTAGGTCCCTCCATTTGTGGAACAATATCAAGACGCACACCACAAATAGGAGGAAGAGCTCGGCCAAACACCCAAACAAGAGTGTACGTGCCAATTACATATGTATATAGATAGCTGGTGATAAAACGTGATGTCTCCAACATGAACCCGAAACTAAGCGCCGAAGTGCCGAATGGCAGGCCCCAGATGAGCCACCACCCAAAAAATCATGTTTGCAGAAGTCAAAAATCAAGTCGATGCTCATTTGTTTTTACGATTCCAAGGAAAATTTCCACAAGGAGTTCGTGCCAATCGGATTTTCTATCTTGTCGTTTTGAAGCGTTTGTTCCATCGCATTCGTCGAATTCTCCCTGAATACCGCGAAGGAGGAAGCTGGCGCTTATTGCATGATAATGCACCATCTCTTTGATGCACTCTTGTGACTGATCTTTTGACTAGAAATCGCATTTTAACCATCAATCACTCACCGTATTCGCCTGATATGTTTCCTTGTGACTTTTACCTATTCCGAAAATTGCAATTGGCCATGAAAGAAAAACGTTTTGCGTCCGTAGAGGCCATCCAAAAGGCTTATACCGACATCCAGAAGGGCATTCCGGTCAATGACCTGAAACACTCTTTCGAAAAGCTCTTAGATCGTGCAAAACAGTGTATCGAGGCCATAGGGGACTGTTTTGAATAAATAAACTCGAAGTTATCAGAAAAAAACTCCTGTCGTTTCTATTTTAGTTCAGTCTTGTTTATTTTAGACTTCACCTTGTATATTTGGGCATTATATGATAGATTCGTCTGGATATCTGAAAAGGGAACGGACGCATGAGTGGATTCTGAATATTTCATTGATCTGAATATATTTATTTATTTAGTTATTGGGTATGGGAATAAGTTTCCGCCCTTTCTTAGCCCAAGTTACGAATTATTTAAACAATTAAAAAAATGATATTATGTGAAGTATGGGCCATTGGAAGCTACAACTTTACTCCAGCTTTCCTCTGACGAAAAATTCGAGTTCTTTTGACCCAATCGAGTCATTGAGCCAGTTTGCGATGCTCTCGTAAGAAGTGAGCTGCTCTCCAATAAATGCTGATTGCATTGATCGGAACAGATGATCATCCGAAGGTGCAACACCTCAGGAATATGGCGAATGGGGCAAGATTTCCCAATTTAGTCCCTCTAAATATTTCTGAACCGATTTAGCAACATATGGCATGGCGTTGGCATGCAGCAAAATCAGTTTGTCATGTCTACCGTCCCATTCCGGCTGCTTTTCTTTGAGAGCTCGATTCAAACGCATTAGCTGCATTCGATAATGATCGCCAGTGATGATTTCAGATGGGTTAAGGAGTTCATAATAGATGATACCCTTCTGATCCCACCAGATGCACAACATAACCTTTGAAGCAAAAATATTTTTTATCGCTGCCGATGGACCTGGTTCAGCTGGCAGGCTCCAACATTTTCGATGCTTCGGGTTATCATAATAGATCAATTTTTCATCGCCAGTGACGATGCGATGCAGAAAACCTTTTCTTTTCTATCGTTAAAGAAGCAACTCTGACGTCACCAAACGTTTCTCAATATCTCTCCATCTCACCATTCCCATCGCGTACAAACGATTACCGACGGTGGATCTGCCAACATCCAACTCTTTAGACATATCATCAAGGGTTCGACATGCGTCTTTATTCAATTATTGTTGTAGTTGAGTATCTTCGAATTTTTCCGGTGCCCCTTCACAATCTTTATCACTCACATCGAAATTGCCTCTTTGGAAGTGTCGAAACCACTCTTTACAAGTTGTACTTGATGGAGCATGATTATACGATAAACGGACAATTTACGATACGTTTCAGCTGCACTTTTCTTTGAAAGGTAATAATGAACCATGACTTCCCGCAAATGCTATGTTTTTACGAGGAACGTTTTTTCGCGTAAACGTTGACGTCAGATAAAAAATGATCTTTACGCTTCAAACGAATGCCAATGTCAACTACTGCGATCGAGACCTCACTTGTACACCTTCAAATCACCAGTATATTACTATAGCGAGCACAAAAATAGTATCAGCAGCGACACCTCTTTTACGAGGGCGGTGACTTATTCCCATACCCAATATTTATTCATTTAGTCTAAAAATGCAGTATTTCTTGCAGACTATGAAAAACAGATTAATGCCAAATAATTCAATCAAAAATAAAACAAACTTATAATTTACTAGTTTCATTGTATGGAATTAAAGAAAAGGTGAAATTTCTTATAATTTACAGAGAAAAAATTATTAATACTAAGAATTTAGTTCAACAATTCATTTGGTAACAATTTGAAGTGATTCTTTTTTCGAGAAAATTTTAGTCCAATTAACTTGAAAGCGAATTAAATTCTCTCATTGTTCTAGATATTGGAGCATTGGAAACATAATTAGTTCCAACCATCACTTACCAGAAAATATCGAGATTCGGTAGGTTGCGCTAAGGAATATTGAAATTAATTGTCTCGATTAGCGATGGGGAGTGAATCGCTCCAATTTCAAATCTAAAAGGAAAGCGAGGGAGATAATAGGGAATACTATTCTTCAGATTAATGATTCGTACGCCTATTAATATGTATTTACTAGTAAAGCCCGTGGTCGAAAATTCGACCAATACCAATTTGCACTGTAAGTAGTAGGTTTTATCCAATTTCAATTGAACTATATAATGTGACAGAATGGGTAAATTTTTCCCTGGTAGCGATCCATAAAAATTGTTTTAAGATTTTGATATTTCCGTTGATCATTTATTTCGTATACACGATATGAGATTTAATTTTGTATGGGGAATTCCACGCCCTCTTTTCCAATACCTTCCATTTTTCACCATAAGTATGTTTTTCGCAATATGCGATTTGGAAATTTCAGTTTATATGAGAGGTGCCATGCCCTCTTTTCCAATACCTTCCATTTTTCAGCATAAAACAGATACTGGTAATTTGTGTAACCCTACCAAATTTTATTAGCATAGCTTTCGTAGTTCCGGAGAAAAGCGATTTGGGAATTTTAGTTTATATGGGAGGTGCCACACCCCCCTTTACAATACCTACCATCTTTGACCATTAGACAGGTAATGTCAATTTGTGTAAATGTATCTAATTTCATTATCTTAACTTCTGTAGTTTCGGAGAAAAGCGATTTGAAAATTCCAGTTTATATGGGAGGTGACACGCCCCCCTTTACAATGTCCACCATCTATCAGCATTGATAATTTGTGAAACTGCATCAAATTTCCTTATCTTAACTTCGGTAACTCCGGAGAAAAGCGATTCGGAAACTTTAGTTTATATGGGAGGTGGCACGCCCCCTTTTTCAGTACCGCATAATACAGGCATTGGCAATTTGTGTAACCCTACCAAATTTTATTATCATAGCTTTTGTAGTTCCGGACAAAAGTGATGTGGAAATTTCAGTTTATATGGTGGCTGCCACGCCCCCTTTTCCAATACCTACTACTTTTCAGCAGAAAACAGATATTGGCAATTTGTGTAACTGTATCTAATTTCATTATCTTCACTTTTGTAGTTCCAGAGAAAAATGATTCGAAAATTCCAGTTTATATGGTAGCTGCCACGCCCCCTTTTCCAATACCTACCATTTTTCAACATAAAACAGGTATTGGCAATTTGTATCACTGTAGCAAATTTTATTATCTTAGCTTTTGTAGTTCCGGAGAAAACCGACTTGACAGTTTCAGTTTATATGGGAAGTGCCACACCCCCTTTTACAATATCAATTTTCAGTTTATATGGGAGGTGACACGCCCCCTTTTCCAATACCAACCATTGTTCACCATAGCTACGGCATATAAAATTAATGCATTCGTGCCAACGATATATTGGTTTTCATATTTTGATCAGATGCCACGCCCCCTATATATTTGGATTCGCATTTCTGCATTGATTGAAGTTATTTCCTTCAAATTGATGTATGAATGTATATTTTATTGAAATCGGGTACCCTCTAAAAATTGCTTTTTAAATATAAAAATATTCCTGTTCTGTTCGCCATTCCCCGCTCGCAGAGAGATAGCTCGATTAATTTGACGAAAAATTTGCATACGAAAGCAACAACAAATCTATCGGGTAAGATTCGCCACTACCAAATATGGTTATACCTCATTACACTAATACAAACAAATGTAGTTTTAGGCAGCTCTATTCCAGCGCAACCCAGATTTATTTATTTATATAATACTACATATCATCATTTCACCACTTGGCGAAAAGAAGAGGCCTAATATTTGTCTTGATTCCATCTGGTTACCAACAACTATTATTTATGAGCGAACTATAAATCATTTCCGCACTAACTGAAAATTAAATTCAAAAGCTCTAAATTCATATACATATTTTAATTTGATTATAATACAAGTAGGTGTGTTTGGCAAATATCCCAGACTTTGAAATGCATATCGCACATTTTCATC
The DNA here is from genome assembly GCA_037575425.1 of Anastrepha fraterculus. Classification (NCBI taxonomy): domain Eukaryota; kingdom Metazoa; phylum Arthropoda; class Insecta; order Diptera; family Tephritidae; genus Anastrepha; species Anastrepha fraterculus. The sequence goes on along the minus strand of JAYXIM010020158.1, from coordinate 5,985 downwards.
AAAAGTAGAATTCTGGTTGAAGTTAATTTCCCTTGTTTACATTACAAATATTAAAGATTAGCGACAAAGCCTAGGGTTTTAGTGACATTTTTACAACCTGTCGCGACTTTCCGCGTTTTGTTTTTTTGCACCCATTGCAGCTCCCAAAAGAGTTAATGTCAGAGAAAATACTACACTCAAATACTACAAACATACATACATACATGAATGCACGTGTGCGCGCATAAACATATTACTACTGCTTATTTATTTATTTGTTTTTCTTTGGATTGCTATGAAATGTGTGCTCAAGATAAAACTGAATATAGCAAAAAAGCGAAAAAAACAAATACTAAAATAAAAACAAGAAACATAGAAACGAAAGATATGCGGAGATGAAAGCGGGTATCTCCCCACCATAAAGTTATAAGATTATTTGCAATTTCATTTGGCTTTTCGAAAGTGTGAAATATCAGTTTACAGCCACCAGTGATGGAGTTCACAAGTCGAATTAGTTATTAACTTACACCAAAGAGTTTTCGTAAATTAAGAGAAACCTTAAAAATAGTACTTATTTTAGGAATAGTGAACGCCTAAACTGGTTTTAAAATAAATTAAAAAGCCAAAAATGTTGTTCAATTTGTGTAAAAATTCAGTGGGCATTTGTCGTACTCAATATCGCCCACAAGTATTGGCGGCAGCAAGTGGTAAAGCCATGAATACTGTGCACATACATACACACATTCATACATACATACTTACATACATACATATGTGCATTATCAACAAACTAAGCCAAAAGCACGACAAGCTGGAAGTAGTGTACAAAGTGTGATTACAAGCTTTCCAAAATGCTTTTGCATAACGCCACTCTAGCGGCCGAAAAAATGGCCTAACTTTGATGATTTGTTTTAGAAATACGAAAAAAATACTAGGGTTTCGTTTTAGTATTAAAATTTGAGAAAAAAAAGAAAGAATTTTGTTGTGAAATGATGGTGAAAAATCTAGTCTTCGGCATAGTTTTTTTGTAGTAAATTGTCAAGCCTGAAATATTACACAAACAAAAATGTGTATATTCTATGCACCCACTAACACTTTTGGAAGAACATAGCGGGGTTTTTCTAATCAAAGTTCGTAAAAATAATGCACCTTTGAAAAAAAAACGGATGAATTTTTGGTCAAAAAATGAGTAATGAATTACAATTAATTGTATCAGGTCAGTCCATAAGTTCGTGCATTTTTTAAAGGTGGTTTTAAAATTAATAAAAAAAGAAGTTTAAAGTATTTATTAATCAATAATATATTTTCCTTAATTTTTTACAATGTCTTCCCAACGTAAAGGCAAATTTTTAATTCCCTGCTCAAACAATTGTTTGTCCTTGGAGCCAAAATACGCTTCGATATCCCTTTTAATAGCTTCTTTTGAGGAGTAGTTCTTGTTACTCATATAGGATTGAAGTCCACGGAAAAGGTGCAAATCACAAGCTGCAATATCCGGAGAGCATGGTGGGTGCGGCATTAGCTCCCATCCGAGCTCGTTCAGCTTGCCTAATGTTTGCCTTGCGGTATAAGGTCTTTGCGTCTATTCACTAAAGACGGTCGATTTTAGTTAAATGCCTCATTCAGGTTTGATAGCTGATGGGAATAATAATCAGTAGTTATCGTCTGGTTTGGTTTCAGAAGTTCATAATAAACAATACCGGCCATATCCGACCAAATAAACAGGAGAATGTTCTTGGAGTGAAGGTCATCTCTAGGGGTCGGTTCTGGTGTTTCATCTTTATCTAACCATTGGCGTTTGTGAACAGGATTATTGTTCATCACCAGTAACTATACGGTTCAAAAAATTTTCATTTTCAAGCCATTGCAGCAGCTGAGAACACACATTCACTCTCTGCTGAAGGTTGGCGACGGAAAGTCTATGCGGAACCCTTTTTCCAGCTTTGAAACTTTTCCCAACTGAACCAAGTGCCTGTGAACTGTTCTATGCGATGAATTTAACCTCTGAGCTATCATATCGACTGTCAAATTTGGCTCCCATGAGTTCGAGCAAGGCGTTGGAGTCAAAGACTTCAGGACGATCAGCGCGCGGGGCATCCTCCACGTCGCAGTTACCACTTCGGAATTTTGAAAACCACTTCTGCGCAGTCCTTACACTCACGGTACCCTCTTTGTGAACAGCGTTTATTTCTGTAGCAGCAGTTGTTGCATTTTTACCACTTTTATAAAAAGATACAAAATATGCCTCTTATACGCGTTCGAAGATTCCAAATACGTGCTTCTATCCGCGATTAAAATCACTTGTTGAATGCACAATATATCAAAGAAAATATAAATAGTTCCGTTATATTCCGCGAATAATTTTTTGTATGCAAAAGTCGTAAAAAAGTGAAATTATGGGTAAAATACGACGAACTTATGGACTGACCTAATAGAATTCATTCAACAGTGTTCAATTAATCCCCCTTACAGATTGAAAAAAGTGGTTTCAAGAAAAGATCGTTTAAAGTTTTACAAGCAGCGCCGCGACTGTGTAGAAAAATCGAGAAATGAACCTTGAACTTTTGTTTCATTGTATTCTTTCTAAGACTCTAAACTATTTTTAAGTAAAAAAAAGTCCTAGAGTCCTAGAGTGGTGCTGGCCCTTAAGGGAATTGAAATGTTTCATTAATCCATTACATCTATTAGATTAGCAAGAAAGTAATGTACAAGGTGTGTTCAAAAAATATCGCGAATTTTGTGTTTTTTCAAAAATTATTTATTTATTCATTAATACCTATTTTGTCCCCTTTAAAGTAATGCCCATGAGATATTATGCACTTGTGCCAACGTTTTTTCCAATCTTCGAAGCACTTCAAAAAAACATTTTTTTTATCTTGTTTAGCTCCTCCTTCCATGCCGTCTTTATCTCGTCCATCGTAGCATCTTCCTTTCAAGGGCCTCTTCAGTTTCGGGAACAAGAAAAAGTCACAGGGAGCCAGATCTGGGGAATACGGTGGCTGTGGCATTATTAGTGTGTTGTTTTTGGCCAAAAAGTTGCGCACAAGCAACGATGTGTGAGCAGCGGCGTTATCGTGATGCAAGATCCAATTTTTGTTCTTCCACAAATCCGGGCGTTTCTGGCGGATTGCGGATTGCTTCGCGCATAACTTGCAGGAAATATTCCTTACTGACCGTTTTACTCTGTGTCAAGAACTCATGATGCACAACGGCCCTGCAATCGAAGAAAACGGTAAGCAAAAACATTCGACCGAACTTGGCGCCCTTTTTTCGGTCTTGGTTCGTGCAGCAGCTTGCATTGAGATGATTGAGCTTTGGTTTCCCCGTCATAACCATAAACCCACGATTCGTCACCAGTTATGACCCTCTGGAGGCAAATTTGGGTCGTCGTGTGCCGCGGACAGAGTCCAACATCTCATTAGCAATGTTAATGCGATGCTGCTTTTGGTCGAAATTGAGCAGTTTTGGTACAAATTTGGCGGCGACCCGTCTCATGCCCAAATCATTGAAAAAAATCAAATGACACGAGCCAATCGATATGTCTAGGTCCTCAGCAACTTCTCTAACGGTGATACGACGATTGGCCAATATCATTTTCTTCAATGCCTTAATTTTTTCGTCTGCTGTCGAAGTGCTCGGGCGTCCAGCACGCCGGCAGGCTTTTCCTCGTTCACATCTTCTCGGCCTTCTGAGAACATTTTGTACCACCGATAAACGTTGCTGTGGTCCACAGTAGCTTCTCCGTATGGCACAGTCAACGTTCAGAATGTATCCGCGCACTTAATTTCGTTTTTCACACAAAATTTGATACAGGTTCTGTGAGCCATCTTTTTGAATAGGTGCAAGCAAAGCAGCTGTCAACAATTAACTGAACATTTCAAATGGCCGAATTCGTCGGCATGAGTTAGAGACATGAGTACCAACATATCGCCACAAAAAAATCGAAATTCGAATATACGTAACCTGCGAAAATTCAAAATTGGTAAAGCGTACCATTTGCCATTTACCATTTCTAGTCATTTAATGATTTTATGTTAATAGAACAATTGTGAGGAGTCGTTAGAAAGAAGACTTAGTCAATGTTCACTTCCCAGGGTGCAACAGCGATACCAATCGTCAAGAAGCTAAAAGCCGATAGTTTATTGTGATTTTAGACGCGTATATTAGCGACTCTTTAGCCGCAAGCAGTCTGTATAAGGCTTAACACGTTTATACGAAGGGCAAGAGATTGCACTACATTCTTCTTCTTCCTTCGCGATTTTGGCCGAGTTTAACAAAGCGAGCCAGTCGTTTCTTTCTCGTGTCAACCGGCGCCAATTGGACACACCAAGTGAAGCCAAGTTCTTCTGCACCTGATCTTTCCAACGCAGAGGAGACCTTCTGCTTCCTTTGCTACCACCAACTGATACCGCATCGAATACTTTCTGAGCCGGAGCATTTGTATCCATTCGGACGACACGACCCAGCCAACGAAGTCGCAGGATTTCTAGTCATTGTCGCCATGTCGTCCTAAAACTCATACAGATCATTGCTCCATCACATGCGATACTTGCCGTCGCCAACTTGCAAATTTCCAAAAATCTTACGCAGAATCTATCTCTCAAACACTGTAATGGACGCCTTATCGGATGTTGTTATCATTCAAGCTTCTGCGCCACACACTAGGCGCCTTTTAGAGTGTTAGTTTTATTCGTCGAGAGAGGACTTTACTACTCCATTGCCCACTTAGTCCAAAGTTGCATTTGTTGGCAAGAGAGATTCTTTGCTGAATTTCAAGGCTGGCATTTTTAATTGTGTTAAGGCTGGTTCCTAAATAAACGAAGACTCTAACAACCTCTGACTAGTTCACTTCAAATTAATCACAATCCGTTGCTTGTGATGTACCCACTAAAAAGTTACTAAGTTACTGTCGAATAACCAACATAAAATTATCGGCTTCATACCTCGAATAACTAAAATGTAGGTTCTCTCTCTTCTGACAAAAAAATGTTTGAATTTGAATTTGAATTTGAAAAGGTCGAGCCAAGGAGCACCAGGAGATTTGGTGGCTCCTAAAACACTCAGGCTAAAAAGCCCATTGTATTTAAAGCTCTGGAAAGGGGGTAGATAGTCAAGGAGGGAGGGAGAAAAGTATCAGAGAAAGAGATAGGAAAGAATAGAGACAGAGACAGAGATAGAGATAGTTAGTCCTGTGAGAATTTTCCAGATTCTTTGGCAAATCTGTAAATATCCTCCAGTTTTAGAGAACGAATATTACCCATTCCCATGACATCGGAACCCAATACCCGTAGTCGCGCTCTAGCAAAGGCAGGACACTCACAGAGAAAGTGCTCAGTGCTATCCGCCTCCTCCAAGCATGACAGGCATACCGGGTCCTCGATGATTCCAATGGTGGTCATATGCTGACCCCATGGGTTGTGTCCTGTAATGATGCCGACCATCAACCGAATGTCTTTCCTTCTAAGTTTTAGTAGAAAGTTTGACAGTTTTCTGTTCGGGCTTGTCACAAAACACTTTGCAGTTCTGCAGCGTTCTAGACCGGACCATCGCTCTTTATGTAGATTGCCTACATAATCGTTGATCCAGTTCTTGATTCCTGCGGGACTGATTCCGATTATTGGCTCTGGCCCCTGTGGGGGCACCGCTGATCCACGGTTGGCCAATTCGTCGGCAATTTCGTTTCCTTGAACACCGGAGTGTCCCGGAACCCATATAAGTACAAGCCTGTTTTGTCTTGCGACAGAATTAAGCTTCTTCTTACATTCTTGAACAATCTTTGAGGTTTGCTTCGCGTTCTCCAGGGCCTTCAATGCAGCCTGACTGTCACTGAAGACTCCAATCTGTTTCCCGCTCCATCTCCTCTCGATTATCCATTCGGCTACTTTTAGGATGGCAAAAACTTCTGTTTGGAAAACAGTTGCCATTCCCCCCATAGCGTAGTGATACTTATTACTTTCGTTTAAGTACCATCCGGCTCCAGACCCTATTTCAGTCTTGGACCCATCG